>JBAMAX010001037.1:0-15549 GCA_037043745.1 Chymomyza amoena
TAGGGAAATTCGAAGCAAAATTTTTATACCCTGTACCGTATGGTACAAAGGGTATATTAAGTTTGCGCAAGCCGAAAATGTATGTAACATATAGAAGGAGACGTCGGAGACACCCCAAAGTTACCTAAAATATGATCAGGGTGAATAGAGAAGTCGATATACCCATGTCCGTCTGTCCGTCCGTCCGTGTAAACGCCTAGATCTCAGAGATGGTAAGAGCTAGAGTTACCAAACTTTCACATTAGATCCCATACTATTCCATAGGAGGCAAGTTTATTTTATTTTTTTGATATCGGGGATAAATTATATAGCTCCCATGGGGGTGTTTGAGACGACCTCGAAAAAAAAGGCGTTTTAGATGAATAATTCGTTTGTTTATGAAGATATCGTAACTAAATTTGGTATTCGAAAGTTTTTATAGTTCCCAATCACTGTACCAAATTTGATCGAAATCGGTTGACTATATCATTTAGCTCCCATAGGACCGATCGGCCAAAATAACTTTTTTATACAAAATTCGCTATATATCGTTTTTTAATAAAGATATCGTAACCAGATTTGGCATTTGGAAATTTTTTAGACCACTTAAGCAATGTGCCAAATTTGAACAAAATCGGTTGACGTTTTGACCCATAGGTCCGATCTTCCAAAAAATCGATTTTTTAACAAAATTTGTTGTGTTTCGTTTGTTTGTTAAGATATTGGGACTAAATTTGACATTCGTGAGTATTTTATAGTTCCTAAGCACTGTACTAAATTTAATCCAAATCGTTTGACTAGATCATATAGCTCCCATAGGACCAATCGGTCCAAAAACACGTTTTTTATACAAAATTCGATGTGTTTTGTTTGTTTGTAAAGATACTTGAAATAAATTTGGCATTCAGATCTTTTTTAAGGTATTTAAGCATTGTGTCAAATTTTATTGAAATCGGTTGACTATATCATATAGCTCCCATAGGAATGATCGGAAAAAAAAATTTTTTGCTTAAAAATTCTTCTGTTTTTGGTTTTTTGTGAAGAAATCGGACTTTATTACAAGCTAGTGGTACAGGGTATCCTAAAGTCGTCCGCGCCCGACTTTACGTCCGCCATTTTTTGTTTTTGCCAAATTCAAAGTAAACTCAAATATTTGAATTTAAGTTTAGTAGATTTTGAACAACAAATTGTATCTGTCCGCAGATCCTGCATCCAGAAAATTCGATATTTTTTTGCAGCGAAAATCGATTGTTTTTTTTTCAAAATTTTCAGTAAATCAAATATTTGAATTTGGGTAACGGTTTTAGTATGTTTAATAGCTTTTCAACAACAAATTGTTTCTGTCCAGAGATTCCTCCACTCAAACTATTTGCTGTTTTTAGAGCCCAGCAACTGAAAAAATATTTTAAAAACAAAAAACATTTTTTTTTTTAAGTAATTGACTTTATTTTTATTGCAACAATAATAATAAGAATTATATAATTATAATAAAATATTGTAACTTTCAATTTTAGCTTGTTTATTAGATTTTTATACCCTGTACCGTTTGGTACAAAGGGTATATTAAGTTTGTACAAGCCGAAAATGTATGTAACTTATAGAAGGAGTCGTCGGAGACATCCCAAAGTTACCTAAAATATGATCAGGCGAACTAGACCCATCATTCTGCATTTTCGTTTATTTTCTATTTTATTTTCAGATAGATTTGGCTTAGATGTAAAAAAAAATTAATTAGATATGCCTAAAACCGATTTCAGGTTGAGAGCTATATAATATATTCATCAAATCCGGACAACATGCCTGTCAAAAATTGTTCATCATGCAAAATTGTATAAAGATAGGTTTATTATTTTAGAAGGTATTAATTTTATTTCGGTATATAGGTTAAATCGACCACTATATATGGTTTAGGTAGCTAAGTGTGGAGACACCCTCGTAATTGCCACTTAAGAAATATATTTTTAATATCAATGAAACGGACATTATTGGATAGAAAATTGTATGCCATTAATGTTAAATACGAATAATCGCATGAGTTTGCTGGTATTCCACCATTGCATTTCCTACATGTTGGTCCACTACGCTGCATCTCAAGAACTAATTAATTTCTTCCTTCCGCATGATTGATTGTGGGTCAAAAGATCGAAATAAATTAAAATAAAAAAATGTGTACACAAGAAGATTTAACTGGAACAGATGGGCGTCCGCATTTTCCAAGAAATGTGAGTTTTGTTCTGCAGTTTGGAGATCATCATGGTGCATAATGAAAAATATTGTATACCAGAAGTTTTAATCACATCTTAGGACTCGTATTGAACAAAAAATTATTTTTAAGTTATTCCATGTAATAATTTATTTGCAATCTGTCAGATGAGATTACCAAATTTTATAAATATTACAAAAATGGCAGGATTGTATACCAGTGAGTAAAAATATATACAATAAAATTGAGATTTTATATGGGACCAGCAAGTAACTTAATATAACAAAAAAAAGTAGCAATTATTACTTACTTTATAATATTATCAATTATACAATTTTATAGTATCTTTATCCAATTTGCTTGTTTTTTTTGAACAATAGTTAAAATATCTTAAACGATGCAAAATTGTTTCCTGAGCCGTTCCCAATGTAACTTGAACTAATTTTTCATATTTCTTTGTCTTCATCTTTTAAATACTCACGACAGTTTTTGTCACTTAAAACAGCCTCATAAAATTCACTTGAAGCCATTGAGTTACCTCAGCATCCTATTTCTTTAAATTATACAGGGTCCGGCACTCGAAGTGTACCAATTAAAAAGGCCATAAATTCATTTTGGAAAATTACCTTTACTCAATTCAAGGTACAAAATGTGTAAAAATAATACGAAATTTAGAAACAATTTACTTTCGCTCAATATGGCCACCTTTTGCCTTCACTATGGCCTTGAGACGGTACAAAAATGAATCGCAAGCTGCCCGAATGTGACTTGCAGGTATTTTGGCCCACTCGTGGACAATGGCTTTTTTCAGTGCCTCGAGACTGTTGTATCTTTTAGTTTGGACCTTGCTCTGCAAAATGGCCCAAAGAGAATAATCCATCGGATTCGCGTCTGGTGAATTCGAGAGCCATTGTGTGGACGTTATGAAGCTCGGAACGTTGTTTTTCAGCCATTCTTGGTTCACTCGAGCTTTGTGAGACGGTGCCGAGTCCTGTTGAAACGTCCATGGTCTGCCACCGAAATGTTTGTCTGCCCACGGCTTCAAAGCAACCTCCAGAATACTTTCCCGATAATATTGCGCATTAACCTTGACGCCAGGCTCGATGAAAACGATTGGAGAGCGCTTATCTGCGGTTACAGCGGCCCAAACCATTATCTGTGGCGGGTGCTGCCTCCTGGTGGCCAATCGATGACTCAAATTCTCGTATGAACGGTCCCTCAAGTAAACCCTATCGTTTTGAGAGTTTACGAATTGCTCAATTGTAAAAATTTTCTCTTCAGAAAACACAATGTTCGGCAATTGACCTCTTTCGGCCAAGCGAAGCAACTCCTTCGCTATCTCAAGTCTGACTTGTTGGTGCTTCGGTGTGAGATCATGTGCCTTTTGGATCTTGTAAGGCTTGACCTTGAGATCATTTTTCAGTATGCGACGGATGCTACGGTCAGATATTTTCAGTTCTTTCGCCATTTGATTGGCATTTCGTCGGGGATTTCGCTCAAGTCGCTTCTTCACTTTTTGAACCATCTCACGTGACGTTGCAGTCTTTTGATAACCACCTCCATGACGTTTTGCGATGCTACCAGTATCATTGTAACGAGTTATGGTGCGATAAACGAAAACTTTATTTACTTTAAGGTGTTCGAGCTCACGAACAATCGCTGGTTGTGATTTTCCAGCTAAAAATAATACAACTACACTATTACGTTTGAAATCCATTACTGATTTTTTTTTCGCGTTTACTCACGGCAAAATGCATTCGTGCGCTTGTAAACAATACTCTAAACTGTCATTTAGCTAACTTACAGACAGCTGATGCCCGTGCGTCAGCTGCGCGAGCGGTCTGAATTTGGTTACACTTCGAGTGCCGGACCCTGTAGAAGTCAATCTAGATATCTCAAAAATAACGCTTACTCATCACAAATTTAATCTGAGTCACTAATATATGGCAATGTTATTATCAGATAACCTATATTATAAAGTATTGCAAATTTGATACCAAAACATTCTACTGTGGCAGAAGAAGACTTTTGTAATAAATAAATAGTTCCTGAGATTTATATGAACAAAGAAACTACGGACAGCTTCGCAGCTGCCCTAATGCCAATGATCATTCCTTTCATTCAACTTAACTTATTTACTAAACTTTTAAGACTTTATCATCTTTAGTTTAACCAAAATCTAGTAAAGCTATGCCATAATAAACGACGTCTAAATGATAAAAAATTGGGGCATGCAACAAATTTGATGGGCTGGCAATGAATAAGGCAAATCACACAATGAAAACATAATGCCACAATGCTGAAGAAGTGTTGCTTAAATGCAAATTATGCAAATAAAAGCCTCAAACACAGATACACACAGACAACCCAAAAATACCCACACAGATACATGCTATTATGTAACGTAGTACATAGCCACAAACAAATCGAGAATATTCATATGCCTCAATAAGCAGACTAAAAAGGGATGTCCTTTTACCGTACTTATACAAGCCAGACGAGCTACAAAAATGTCCTTAAAGTGTTGCAGATAAAAAGCTATCCGAGGCTGCTGCTGCTGCTGCCTCTGCTGAGCAAACAAAAGAAGATACTAAATGGTAAAAATAAGCAATAAAAATAAACTTTCAGTCTGAAAAAAAAAACACCAACAAACAAACAAATAGTAAATGTGCATTAAAAATATTTCAGCAATGGGAAGTAGGAACAACTCGCAACTAGGAAGCTCCATAACTCAACAATCGGTCTCTTAAAGCTGGCAAGGCTTAAAATATGGCTACTTGCTCAGAGGCATTGTCTTGGGAGGAAAACCAGTTTGCCAGTTATATAAATAAATAAGGAAAATTGATTGGAAATGGCAGCAGGCTGACCATCGTGCAATTAATAGATGGACTTTTCTTTATCCCTCATTCGTTATCTGCTGGCACTTTCATTATTGTAATGCTCCAAATGAATTATCAGCTAGCGAAAATAAATACTATCTATCTATGGCCCATCAAATATAATGAGCCTCAGCCACTATGGGCTTTTCCTGGAACAGGCAAATAATATGGTTACCATGGCAATATGCCAAGGGCTAGACAAGCAGCCAGGACACGTGTCTAAACTCTTCAGACGCGCACAACGGTAAGTGGCGATTTTTATTTGATTTAATCTACGATGGATTGACGGATTGACGGTGCTGCTAGGTGGAAAACATTTTATGTCAGTTTTATGCCAAAAATGGTTTGACGAGATAAAGTTGTAAACTGTATACATATTTATATGCTAAATTTTGTCTATATAAATATGAATTTTCAATAGATTTAGTCAAACGGTTTTTTGTACCTTGACCCACTAAAAAAATCTTTTATGAAAGACTCTGAATGTGAAGGCAGGCATGGGTTGAAAACAGTCGCATGATGGATGGACATCATTCTTAAAGTGACATAAAGACAATAAAGAGGTTCTTCAAGATTTAACCGATTATCTAGATTTTTATGTGGAAAAAATATAAAATTTTTATAGAATTTATGCAACGTATAGAGTCTTCCTGAACAGAATACTCTTGCTTAAAAATTTAACGCTCATCGAATGAACATTTGTATCAGAGAATCTTTAAGGGTAATTTTGAGTCTAGAAGAACCGTTTTCGAGATTTCTTCTTCTTCTTATGTGGCCATAACAACCCGATTACCGGGTTACGGCCTGCCTTAAAACGTCTCTCCAGGCGCCTCAGCATTGCGCGCGCTTTCTCCAGTTGGTCACACCGAGCGAAGACAGGGCCCCTTCCACTTGATCTTTCCAACGCAGACACGGTCGTCCTCTCCGCCGACGGCCGCTGACTACCGCATCGAACACACGTTTAGCTGGAGCATCCTCGTCCATCCTAACGACATGCCCGAGCCAGCGAAGCCGCTGGATGTTGATTCGCTGAGCAACGTCCATGTCGTTGAAGAGCTCCTGGTTGGTACGGATGCGGTAGTCATCGCCAACTCGAATAGGACCAAAGATCTTGCGCAGTACTTTCCTCTCGAAAACTCCGAAGGCAGCTGCATCAGTTAGCGACACGGTCCAGGCCTCCGCGCCGTAAAGAAGCACTGGAAGGATGAGTGCCTTGTAGAGTGATAGTTTTATCGCGCGAGAGAGGTCTTTACTACTCAATTGCCTATTGAGACCGAAATAGCACCTGTTGGCAAGAGTGATTCTGCGCTTGATCTCCAGGCTGACATCGTTATCGGTGGTAACGGCGGTGCCAAGGTAGATAAATTCCTTGATAACATCGAAAGTATAGCTGTCGGCCGTAATCTGGGACCCAAGCCGCCGCACGTCCCTACTTGACGAAAGCATATACTTCGTTTTGCCCTCATTTACCGCCAGACCCACTTTTGCAGACGCCCGTTGGATAGCACTGAAGGCCGCGGTGACATCTCGCTTGGTACGCCCAATGATGTCGATGTCGTCGGCGTACGCAAGGAGCTGGACACTCTTGTAGAAGATAGTTCCAGTGCGATGTACGCCGGCCTTCCGCAGAACGTTCTCCATGACGAAGTTGAAGAGGTCGCATGATAAGGGGTCGCCTTGTCTGAAACCTCGCAAGGTATCAAAAGGCTCGGAGAGGTGCCGTTTTCGAGATTTATGTGTTCTTTATGCTGATATACGACATTTGTACGACTTGGTTCCATAACGTCCACAGTTGTTATCCAATTTCGAAGATCTTAGGCATGAAACGTTCGTTCAAGAAGTCCCTTTCGGTCTAAAGCTCAAAATTATAAAATAATTTCAATAAATTATCAAAAATTACACATTTTTTCAATTTTCCTTGGTTGTAACTTCAACAATTTTTACTTTATCTATACATATCACTTTAAAGAGCACATCAATAACTCCTGATCAAATTGTCTTTCATGTTCACCAGATATTGACGAATAACTGAAAATTATTCCAAAAATATAATTTTTCGAAGTAAGAAAAAAAAATTAATGTAATTTTTATGTTTCTCGATCCAAAATGAAATTAAATAACACTCTACAAAAAGAAAGGCTAAACTTAAAAAGACTTATTTTTTTTTATCCTGTGACCTGTATACATTCAGTATAAGGACTCATATACCTTATGAATTTTAATTCAAGGTCGCTAGTCTTGGATCGCGTGATAGAAGATGGTTCTGCTCATGTACCATTCCCATGGTGTAAAATTGTTTATTTATTTATTTTGAAGGACTTGGGTAGTTTCAATTCTTCCTTCTCAGAGGAATTGACTAGGTCAAACAAGCACATTTCTGATCTGCGACCAGTAGTATGGTATTACTTCTTTCGAAGGCCACTTTTCTGGCGCTATTCAAAATGGTTAATATTTTTATATTTCCCTACAAAATAAGTCCGTTTTTAAACCCTGTACCGTATGGTACCAAGGGTATATTAAGTTTGTGCAAGCCGAAAATGTATGTAACATATAGAAAGAGACGTCGGAGACACCCCAAAGTTACCTAAAATATGATCAGGGTGAATAGAGAAGTCGATATACCCATGTCCGTCTGTCCGTCTGTCCGTGTGAACGCCTAGATCTCAGAGATGGTAAGAGCTAGAGTTACCAAACTTTCACATTAGATCCCATATTATTCCATAGGAGGCCAGTTTATTTTATTTTTTTGATATCGGCGATAAATTATATAGCTCCCATGGGGGTGTTTGAGACGACCTCGACAAAAAAAAAGCGTTTTAGATGAATAATTCGTTTGTTTATGAAGATATCGTAACCAAATTTGGTATTCGAAAGTTTTTTATAGTTCCCAATCACTGTACCAACTTTGATCGAAATCTTTTGACTATATCATATAGCTCCCATAGGACCGATCGGCCAAAATAACTTTTTTAAAGAAAAATTCGTTATATTTCGTTTTTTAATAAAGATATCGTAACCAGATTTGGCGTTTGGAAATTTTTAGACCACTTAAGCAATGTGCCAAATTTGAACAAAATCGGTTGACTATATCATATAGCTCCCATATGTCCGATCTTCCAAAAATCGATTTTTTAACAAAATTTGTTGTGTTTCGTTTGTTTGTTAAGATATTGGGACCAAATTTGACATTCGTGAGTATTTTATAGTTCCTAGGCACTGTACTAAATTTAATCCAAATCGTTTGACTAGATCATATACCTCCCATAGGACCAATCGGTCCAAAAACACGTTTTTTATACAAAATTCTGTGTTTTGTTTGTTTGTAAAGATTTTTGAAATAAATTTGGCATTCATATCTTTTTTAAGATATTTAAGCACTGTGTCAAATTGTATTGAAATCGGTTGACTACTTCATATAGCTCCCATAGGAACGATCGGTCAAAAAAAAATTTTTGCTTAAAAATTCTTCTGTTTTTGGTTTTTTGTGAAGAAATCGGACTTTATTACAAGCTAGTGGTACAGGGTATCCTAAAGTCGTCTGCGCCCGACTTTACGTCCGCCATTTTTTTACCTTTAAAACATGAAATCTATATTCAATAAAATATTAAAAATATATATTATATTATAATTTTGTCATGTAAACAAAAAATTTTTTTTTTGTTTAACATTGTTCAATCAAATCGATAAAAAAAAGTTTAAAAAAATGTTGATTGACATATGTATTTAAAAAACATACTTTAAAAAAATATGAAATTTTTTTATTCTCAAGAGCCAAATTGCCAACTTATGTTAAAAAAATTCTTTAAAAAATATTCAATAGCTTACTTAATCAATTTTTTTTAACTAAGCAGTAACGCGTGAAGTTATAAAACTAAAATTTTGCGAAATTTTTTTGCTGGGGGTAGTTTTTAGTACCTTATTCAGCTAGACTCTTCGAAATCCATCTATGACCAGCCGGGTCAAGTTTATGTTTTTCTTCTGTCAAGCCTCTTTCAACCGCAAATATATTGAAAGCGCTATATTTTTCATAATTTTAATGTGAAATATAAAACTGTTTCCATGAATGAGCAGATTCATATGGATTCATTGGACCATTAGCACTTAAAAGGCGGAAATAACCCGCAGAGTTAGCTCAATTGGTTCAGTTTAGACCTCGTTGTCTGGTGACCAACGTTCAATTTAAAATTTTTTTTCAGGGCATTCCAAAGTCATCCCCGCCCGACTTTAACGAACGCTCTCCCTTGTTTTAAATCAAAACCATTACCAATTTTATAAAAGAAATTATTGCAAGGATTTTAGTAATGGCCAAAAGACTACCTATATATGGCTAAGTAAACAATTAACGGATATACAATATTTTATCTTAAAGCAGAGAGCGCGGGATAGCTAACCGGCAAGTCCTAACATCCACATTTTGATCCTACAACATTGCTCACATTTTGCAGCCGCAAAAAATATGGTCCCTTAGCTTTAACCATCTGTAAATATGCAAGTTCAAACAAAAGGATTTTTTTTTTTTTTTTGCCTGAAGCCGCAGTTACCATCATGAATGTGGGCGATGACATTTGTGTGAAACCAGGACACATCTAGATTGAAAGAATGAATCGTGCGCATTATCATCATTCTAATGAGTTGTCTGGATTCACAGCATTTTTGGTTGCAAACATAAAACTTATATATTGTACATGGTATCTGTTCGCTATGTGCAAGGTCAGTGGCAATGACAGTACATGGGCCTAAAAACAAAAAAAAAGGTTCCAAAGGGTTTATAGCCAAAAAAAATAGCAGCAACAACAAAAAGCAGCAAAAGTACCTACAGCTGTTGTGAATTGCTGCCCATTATTGCCATAGATGACAATCTGATGACAAGCTATATTAGAATTCCATGCGCTCTAGAGGACTAAAAGGGAAAGGTGTGATGGGAAAGGTATGATTTTAAATGCCAATAGGAATGACAAAATACCTGACATTACCGAGCGCTCCAGTAACAGATTAAGTGTTGCGGAGGAGGCCTTGAATGCTAAAGCAACTGCCAAAACTGCCTTTGGTCGGATTATTAAATGTCAAAGTTACTGTGATGTAATTAGATTGAATTTCGCATTGAAGTATATAACAGATATTCCGCAAGTACTTTGTGTGTCTTATGAAACGTTGCATAACAAAGAGAAATTTCTATGATATTCTCATACAGGGTGGGCCATCTGTTGTATTGTTTGTGAATAGCATTTTATGCGTATATTTTAGTTTGAAGCTACTCCTTTTGACATGACAACGAAAACTCGTCCGGCGGAACTCCCATCAAATGGCTCTGATAATGCTCCGTGAGCTTCAATTATTGTGCCATTTTCATAGTACGCCTGTAATAATAATTTCCCTAACGATTTTTCCAGTCGCCCCTTAGTGAAGCATGTGCATCTCTATCAATAACTATTCGAAGAGAAAAAAGGTCCTACCGTCCGAATTATGAGTGTTTAACAAACCAAACTGACAGATGGCACACCCTATATGGATGAATGGATAAATGCAAATTAGTTGAAAATGTTTGAGCTTATTTTCAAGTTTGCTTGGGTTCATAGAAAAACTGCATCCATTCTACTTCCCGCAGCAAACTTGAAAATGAGAAACTAGGAAACTCAACTGAATAAATTAATACTGTACAAATTTCCATACACATTTACAAAACATATACTTTGTACTAAAGCTAAAAAGGGTGCAAATCTGTTTTATTAAAAAGACTTCGAAGATCTCCCAAACTTACCCAAGGTATAATGATTAACGAAGTCCATGTCTGTAGATACTACTAGATTTAATTTGTTAATATAAAAGAAAAATATACAAAACCCATATATGCTTCAAAGAGACTCCTTCACCGATGCGACTTCTTCCTTGGACGACATTTTTGGTAATTGCCTGCTAATTGTCTTAATCACCCCCTAATAAACTTATGAATGGGGCGTGTTTTTGGGGTGTTACCATTAATTATGCAGAAGTAGCCGAACAGTTGGGCCGAACACGCATTAGCTGGCGTTAAATCTTTCATGTCTTTTGAACCCCATGTCACGCCCCATTACGTGCGAACTTGCAGTGACTTATTTAAACGATTATGACCGTTGACCGACTGTATGTGTTTGGCCAAGAGTAAGATTTAATGGGACATTGCTTTAGAAGTTGTGGAAAAGCTACAAGTTTAGAGAAAATCATTTTTCTTCAGTCTGGCAACTTTGCAAAGCTTCGAAAAAAGCTTAGCGTTTTATATATTCGTTAAAGCTTTTATGGTTCTGACTATACGAGGTTAATCAATAAAAAGACAAGTTTTCATGACTCTCTCAAAGCGAGAGCGTAAAGCCATTGATGCAATTATTAGCATTTTGCGGGAATCTTGAATTATTTGCAACTATTTCGAAACTATTACTAACTGATATAAATTTAGTTATGCCACTTTACAAAATATTTACGAATTTTTGTCACTTTTTTGTCGTTTTTTTTTTTAAATTCACTTTAATAAAAATATCCGGTTTATGAAAGATTGTAATTCTCGATATTTCCATATTTTTCCTCCGACCTTGATAAACGAGTCTTAAATAAAACTGTATGAAGAAATTCTTAAAAGTTTGGCGAATTAAGTCAGAAGGTTCAGGGGTTTTTGGAACCTAAAATCATACAAAAATATCATTTGAAAACCAACAATTGACAAAAATCACATGAGTTTTTTAAGTTTGATGGGGTTTTTGAAAAAAATTGATTCAGCTGCTCAAAATCCGTATGGATAGTTTTGTCACTTGTAAACTTGAAAAAAACATTTTTCAGCTGAACGTATCTATTGACGAATTTTCATGTAACGCGCTTTGAGCTAGAGGTGGAGAACTATCAATAGTACTATCTGCAATAAAACAATATTTGTTAAAAAATTTATTTAAACAGTGATACCTCAATAAAAAGAAATGGCTTTCTTCAAAGAGGTATGATGCTTACTTTTGAAGTACAGTTTGAAATCGGTAACCGCAACTAATAGAAATCTAGGTAATTATTGTTGTCTGCACTTTATTCTTATGAATGATTTTTATAACCGCCTCATGAAGCTCTTTTAGAAATAGGAAAAAAGATTACAATGCTATATTTCTTAGTGTTGCAAAAATCGAGGAATTGCTTGTATCGAGTGTTGCGATTATCGAGTTCATACTGTAGCTATAAACTATATTATTTATTTATTTTGACTCTGTGTCGAATTTAAGGTAAACGTCGGGACTCCCTCAGAATCAGTGTGTCGAGGGCTGAAAGGCAGGCATGCGATTGTAGCAGCACGGACTCGGAGAAAGATTTGGCGACCGAGAGGAAAACACAAAAAAAGAAAAGTATTATTTCACAATTATGGAAATAAATACCATAAAACGTCAGATAACAAAAAATTGGCAAAGTGCATTAACTGCGGTCATCTGAAAAGATTCCACCCTGTCTTGGAAAATCATGTCCCAGATTCCAGCACTCCACCTTGAGGTATATCGGCGGATACTGACAAAATCGCATCGACAAGCGGTAGTTGTAGATCGTCGATGCATTCTGTAGCTTCCCCTAATTGTTTCGGAGAGTCGAACCAGGCTTAAGGAAGCAAATGTGAACATTCTTTAATACTTGAACCAAAACTTTTGGATCAAAAAACATTAATATGGTATATGAATTTTCTTGTTTAAAAATTAAACAAACTTGAAATTTAAAACCAAATATGTATATTATTGTGGACGGGACTATCGTCGACTATCGATGGTGCTATCGTCAACTATCGATGGTTGTGAAATTACTATCGTCGACTATCGATCGCGCCGACTATCGATAGTTCTCCACCTCTACTTTGAACTAGCAAATAAAGCGTTAAAATATTCTGAATACAGGAATCTAATAAAAAAAAATCATTACTCAAATTAAAATATTTAAATCGTTCTCGAGTTGCCCAGTCTCGAGCTTCTGAAACGGAAGATCAGCGTGCCCGTAGACTCGAGAGGATGCGTATGCGTACAAATTCAACTCGACGTTCAGGAAATATTGAGTTAAATCTGGGTGCATTTTATTATAATGCGAACTTCGATTACAGCTTGCATCCAGCTGTCGCCATTGGCACCACGACAAGCGTGCACACGTTTTTGTTAAGTTCTCTGAAGTTTGACAAAGAAACATTAGGAATACGTGGCATTAGCAACTTTTTGATCTAGCTTATCTGATTGTTATTGCTTTTGGTTCACTTTCAACGTTGTTCAACATCCAAAACGAACAACATCTTCTGTCATGTGATCTCGTTACATTTTTTGTCCACAATTCGTATGAAGGTTTTGAGGTGGAAAACATGTTGCTATTATTATTGAAAATAATATATATAATAATATTTCTTTGTCAAACTTCACACTTAATCCATTTTGCCGATACTGACAGCTGATTGGGAAACATCACAATGACAGAAGATATTGTTCATTTTAGTAAGAAAAGTAAACCGTAAAGAAATAACAATCAAATAAACTAAATCAAAAAGTTACTATGCCATTAAAATTTGTTACCACAATTATGATGTTCTTTTCAGTGCCTGGAGCAAATTGAATGAAGTAATGACTATTTATTTGCGCTTACTACATTCAATATTCTTGCTTTAAAAAAATACGATTCCTTTTCCATCAGCGACTCTATCAAACAAATGTCAGAAGGTCGACATGCATACACAATTAAAAAATACACAAATGAATCAAACAAATTAGTATACACCATATACTGTGTAGGATAAAGACCTAGACGAGCGAGCGAAGCGAGCGTGCCGGAGCGCAGCGGAGGCCGGCTAGTTATATATATAATATATATAGTCAGGAACTCAGAGGGCGAAAAGAGTAAGAAAAATTGCTGAGGAAAGAAATCTATATTCAGCTCGGGAATCTGAAAACTCAGTTAATGTAAATCCAAGACTATAAGAAGACAACAATTTAAACATTACAACCCAAAGAAGCCGCACCATTTTTATGTGTTTCGAGATATTTGTGCGCAGTGGAAGCCTTTGAACATCATCTAAATAATTCTTGTAAATAAGAAAATCTTACAGGAATTAATATATAAGAAAAAAACGTTTCATGCAATATACAATTAGTCTGACAAGATGAAATTTAGATATAACCAAGAAATTTGCTAGTAAATAAATAAAAGAAAAAAATTATTTTTCTTTTCTTTCAATGCTCCGGGTTAGGAAGTAGTACTTCATGATATCCTGCGATACCTGCCAACCAAAACAGCACTTCCCTGCTCAATAAGATGTTTCCTACGAGACTTGGCATAAATCTCATTTTTGTAATGTGCCATATTGTAAAGCTTATTGCATACTTAAAAGCTCTTCCGAAGAGCTTTAAAGCTTTAACGGACAGCCGAAAACTTTAGACCAGGGATGCAACAGCGTCTTTTTGTTTATAAAATTAGTTTGCGTTATCAAAAATTTTGTTTTATTTAATTAAAAGAAATTTTTACTTTAGTTGAAAATTGCTTATTATTGTAGGTGCATTTTTATAAAATGTGTAGGATTTAAAGAATGCTATAACTGCATAAAATTCATTTCTCGTTGACATTTTTAAGCAGCAAGAAATATTGTCCACTGGCTCTAAACATCTATGGGATAAAAATCTATGTTTAAAAACTACTAAAGTTCTCTATACAACTTACCATCAGAAGTGTGGGCAAAGTCATTTTGAAAAAACCACGAAACATCAAGCGTAAAAATGCGATTCGTACGCATTAACATCATCTTGACATATTGTCTAAACTCTCGGGATTCTTCATACCAAAGACATTTATAAAAGGCTAAAGGAATTTCTTCACTCTGTAAGATAATATTTTAATATTACAGGTGCCATATTTTCAAAGAATACCCACTGCAGAAGCAAAGCGTTGTCCATTATAGCAATATACAACTATCTGATAACTAGAAGCAGTCAAATAGAATATCATGCGCATCAGTGTTGTCTTGTCCGAAGACTGTTGCAAAAAATAATAGTTTTAAGCTTAAAAAAAAAGATAAATTATTTATTTTTAATACCAAGCCAACGCCGAATTGAAAGAGCGCTAGACCCCAGGTAAACAAGCTCAGTGCAAATTGTATAAGTAAAAGATGACGATACATATTGTTAAGTTCCAAAGCATAGCTGCAAAAGGCGGAATTGATATTGGAAGATTTGTTCAGTAATGCGATATATCTATAACCTTACGCTGACAAACGCTGGTACTGATAGATGCAAGTAACGCAGATACTCCACACGACGCTCACGAGGCACCAAGGCAGAAGTGGAATTCTCTATCATGCATACCAAAGCTTTCGAAAGGCCAACTCCATGTAGACACAGCACGATGAAAAGCGATTCGAAACTAAAAGCAGCTGAGGGAGAGAAAGGCTTAAGTTAACCAAGGGATAGCCTATTAAATAAATTAGCACCTACCCATGCCAGCTATGTAAAGGAGCTAGTCTCCAGGTAC
>JBAMAX010001039.1:0-16870 GCA_037043745.1 Chymomyza amoena
AAAAAAATGGCGTACATAAAGTCGGGCGCGGACGACTTTGGGATACCCTGTACCACTAGCTTGCAATAAAATCCGGTTCCTTCATAAAAAACCAAAAACAGAAGAATTTTTAAGCAAACATTTTTTTTGACTGACCATCCCTATGGGAGCTATATGATATAGTCAACCGATTTCGATCATTTCTGACACAGTTCCTTAAAAAAGATCTGAGTGCCGAATTTAGTTCAAATATCTTTACAAACAAACGAAACACAACGAATTTTGTATAAAAAACGTTTTTTTGGATCGATTCCTCCTATGGGAGCTATATGATATAGTCAACCGATTTTTATTAAATTTAGTTCAGTGCTTAGAAACTATAAAAATCTTACGAATATCGAATTTGATTTCAATATCTTCACAAACAAACGAAACATAACAAATTTTGTTCAAAAATCGATTTTTTGTAAGATCCGCGCTATGGGAGCTTTATGACATATATAGTCAACCGATTTTATTCAAATTTGGTACAATGCTTGGGTACTCTAAAAAATTTCTGAATACCAAATCAGGTTACGATATCTTTATTAAAAATTGAAATATAGCGAATTTTGTATAAAAAAAGTTATTTTTACCGATCGTTCCTATGAGAACTGTATTAATAGTTCTTAATTAATTAATTATTAATTTTAACACAGTGCTTCAATACCTTAAAAAAGATCTAAATGCCGAATTTAGTTAAAATATCCTTACAACCAAACGACGGCTCCTTCTATATGTTACTTACATTTTCGGCTTGCATAAACTTAATATACCCTTTGTATCATACGGTACAGGGTATAAAAATCGAATAAACAAGCAAAAGTTTAAAGTTAAAATATTTCATTATAATTGTATAATTATTATTATTATTGTTGCAATAAAAATAAAATCAATTACCTTAAAAAACATGGTTTTTATTTTAAAGAAAGTATTTTTTTTCAGTTGCTGGGCTATAAAAACAGCAAATAGTTTGAGTCGATGCGTCCTGGACAGAAACAATTTGTTGTTGAAAATCTATTAAACAGCCTAAAACCGTTACCCAAATTCAAATTTTTGATTTACTGAAAATTTCGAAAAAAAAAACAATCGATTTTAGCTCTAAAAAAATATCGAATATTCTGTATGCAGGATCTGCGTACAGATACAATTTGTTGTTCAAAAACTACTAAACAGCCTAAAAGCGTTACAAAAATTAAAATATTTGAGTTTACTGAGAATTTGGCAAAAACAAAAAATTTTGCTTCGAATTTCGCTAATTTTTGACTCTGAACGGAATTAAGCTACCAGGCGAACAGAAATCATAAGCAAGCGGCTGCATAAAATTTTTTCTAAAAACTTTCACTAAAAGATGCCACACTTTTTTAGCAAAAAATCATGAAATGTAAAATTTTTGTAGCATACTTTTAGTTACTAATTTAAAGTTGCTTTCTGCATTTCTGTTCGCCTGGTAGTTCAGCTGGCTTCGAGACAATTTTGTATGGAAAAATTTCAAACAAAAACTTTTTAGGTGTTTTCAGATAAGATAAATTTCGTTGAAGTTTCCATGTTTATTTACGAAATTCCTTTTTTTTATTTCTTTATTTTAAATTCTGTTTTATATTTTCCAGCAATTTATATATTTTTTTTAATTCAAAAGTTCTTCTCGGCTGTTACTTTTTAAAGGCAAAAGAGTAAGAATGCAGGTTTTTTTATTATTTAAATAGAAAAGTTTATTCAACGAAAATTATATACAATTAATTTTAGAATTTAATTTTGACAACATTTTTAAAACTGCAAATGTTTTTATCATTTCCAGGTTCTTATTTTAAAATCGCTAGTCCAAGCTTTTGAGCTGGAGATATTTAGTTGGGCAGTCACAAAACATTATTACCGATAAAATATGGATATGGCTATGGAACCGACAAAGGAACTTGGAAAGCAAAAAAAAAAAAAGCTAAGTGTGGATTAAATTTAGCTGGTTCTCTGGACAACAGCAATATCTCTTCTTAGGCAGCCACAAAGCAGTAACATTATGAGTTTCTACCATTCTATTATACTTTAACCTATTATTCGCATCCAAGTCAGCAAGGAGGCCTAATCCGGATAAGCAGCGGAATAATACATTCTTTCAGCTCAATTTAATTTAATTAATTTCCAAAACAGAAATTTTTTCCCGTCCCCTGGCTTCTAAAAAATGTATCAAATAATAAAAAACTTCCCAAATGCATACATAATAAATTATTTTAATTTCAAAAGCAGAATAATCAAATTTTCGTCTCCTGGTTCGTAAAAAATTTATCAAATAATAAAAATTTTCTAGTAGCTAATGCTCGTTAAATTAATATTAAGTTTAGTATTAACTACTTGATTAAATTTGTTAAAATAAAAAAATAAAATATAAATCTAAATTTATTAAATTATTGCATCTAACTAGATCTGTAATTTTTAATGGCTAGCTTTAAGCAAATCACATTTATAAAAAGTTAAGCAAATTGTTAAAAATAAACAATCAAAAATAAATAAATAAGAATGGCTCCGTAATTTTCAATTCCTAGTTTAAAGCAAAAAACATATAATGAAAATAAGGCAAATCGTTAGTTAAACTAAATTTATGAAATAATAAAAATAAACAAACTAATAGTATAAATTTAAATGTTTTATTATAATTTTTATTATTATTATTAAAAATCTAAATTTATAAATTTTTTACATTTAACTCTGTAATTTTTAATGGTAGCTTTAAGCAAAACACATATTATTAAAATGAAGCCAATTATAAAACTAACTAAATTTGTCATTAATAAAATTAAACAAACTAAAATTGTAAATAAGAATATATTGCTATAATTTTAAAACAATTACTAAAAATCTAAATTGATAAAATTTGTACATCTAACTTTGTTATTTATAATGCCTAGTTATAAGCAAAAAACATATTAAAAAAATAACGCAAATTGTATACTAATTATTTTTATAAAATACTAAAAATAACCAAGCTAAAATTGTAAATTACAATATTTTATTATAATTTTAAATTTATTATCAATCTTTTTTGAAATAAAAATAAACTGAAATAACCTAAAAACATCTGTTTTTTGTTTTAAAAAAGGAATTTTTTTTTCAGTTGCTCTGCTCTTAAAATATACCAAATTTTCTGCCTGGACGAATCTATGGAAAGAATCATTTTGTTGTTGAAAATCGACAGAACAACCGTTACCAAAATTCAAATATTTCAATTTACTGAACGCGGCAAAAAAATTTTGCTTCGAATTTCCCTAAATTTTGACTTTGAACAGATTTCAGCTACCAGGCGAACAGAAATCATAAGCAGGCGGCTGCATAAAATTTTTTCTAAATCTGTCACTAAAAGTATGCTACACTTTTGTAACAAAAAATTTAAAATGCCAAATTTATGTAGCATCTTTTTATTCGGAAATTTTGTAGCATACTTTTAGTTGCTAATTTAAAGTTGCTTTCTGCGTTTTCTGCATTTCTGTTCGCCTGGTAGTTCAGCTGGCTTCGAGACAATTTTGTATGGGCAAATTTTAAACCAAAATTTTTTTAGGTGTTTTCAGATAAGATTAATTTCGTTGAAGTTTCCATGTTTATTTACGAAATTCCTTCTGTTTTTCTTTATTTTTAATTCTGATTTATATTTTCCGGCAATTTATATATATTTTTTAATTCAAAAGTTCTTCTCGGCTATTACTTTTTTAAAGGAAAAAAATAAAGAATGCAGGGTTTTTTTATTATATAATAGAAAAGTTTATTCAACGAAAATTAAATATAAAATCTTAACTTAGAATGGTACATAAAGATATTAGTAAATTATGTAATATAATAAATACTAAATACAAAAATGTTTTTTATAATATTTTAGGACTTTTATTAATTATAAGCTGTTACAATAGTTTAAAAAATTTTATACAAAAATAAAATATATTAGACAATTAAGTAATATAATAAATTCTAAGTATTAAAATATTATTTTTAATATTTTAGGAATATTATTGACTAGAAACTGTTACATTAGTTTAAAAATTATAAACAAAAATAAAATACATCGGTATGTAAATATATAAGTCAATTATGTAATATAATAAATATTTAATCAAAAAATATTAATTCTAATATTTTAGGAATATTATTTACTAGAAGCTAGTTAGGTATATACAAAAATAAAATATTTAGTTATGCATTTTATTGCAAAATGTTGGAACATTCAGGTAAATGGTGACAAATTTTCCATCGTATTATATTGCTTAAGGAGAGAACCTAGTCGTCATCTTTATCTTGAAGATAGTTCTTATTGATCCCCTACTCGACATCCAACAGGACTCTGCTGAAGTCAATATACTCACAACAAGGTGTAGAGCGAAGCTTGCCAAAAAAGGAGTGGCTACCATGCATAAGTTTTATGCTATCCTTAGATAATAAGGGATCCTCTCTAAGAGCTTGATAATGGCCATCAAAATCTAGGGAACCGCAGCCAAAGACAACTTTAGAAGACTTAAAATTCCATTCCTTCAGAAGTATCTCGGAATTCGTTTTGTTGATGACATAACAGATGAAATAAGCGGCCGTCAGAAGGATCAATTAGGATTCCTCCGTAATTCTCTTGCCTGCGTCCTGGCTTGGGTAAAGTTCAAGAAGACTACTGACTACTTTACCTATGTGACCTCAGACATCGTCAGTTAATCGAAATCGCTGGAGTACTTCCAAAACCTTTATTTATTTTTGGAAATCTTTTTACATAATCAAAAAAATTTATGAATCATGTAAATCTTACAGGAATTACATTATACAATTAGTCTAAAGATATTAAGTTATTGTATCCGCCTTTTTAGGTTTACTTCCCTTATTTTAAATTTTAAAAATTTTACAAATTGCATGCTACTTTCTCAAGCTGCTCATACACCAAGTCCTGAAACTTGCCTAAACAACGTTTCTCCAACTGCTGCCGTAAATCTACATGATCGAAACTTAAGTTCTGTATGAAGATCGTATGTGACAAAGCAAATTCGACATAAGCTTCAAAAATACGTGACGTATCTATTATCTCAGTTACTGCATCGGTCTCGGTACTTTGCCAAATCTCTTCCCCATTATAAGGAACAATGGCAGCTATACGTATATCCAAAGCAAGTGGCGGAATCTGCTGAAATTCCAAGGGGCAAAAAGGTAAATCCTTGCTCTTAGCATGGTAGATAGCCGCATTCAAATCGAAGTTCTTGACGCGCACAGCATGTTTTTCATCTATATGGGTAATGCATACGCGCTGATAATTATTGAGTGAAATCTCGAGCACGCAAATCTGCTGCAACTTTAGAGATGTCGGTTGTTCCTTCGATGTAGCATAATGTGTCTTTAAGCCAGCCTGTAGATCGGCATACTTTTGTTGATATGGCAGTGTAATCCATTCCGAGTTTATTGTAGGCTTATGTGACAATAGACGCACTGCATAGTGTGTGGGTGTGCAGATCTGTAAAATACGGCAAAAATTCTAGATGATTATGGTTCAGGATTGAATTCAGAAAAATAATACATAAGAGGTAGCGTTATTTGCGTACTTAAGTAATATCAACGAATATAGAACTAGTTTTAGTTATTCTTATATTTTTTGTACTGCGATTTTTACATAAATGTAAACATTTTGTTAAGTATCCCAGGACAGTGTGCAGTAGTGCATAAAGTCAAAATAAAAGGGTGTTCATTAGTTTTAAAAAATACTGTACTTTAGACATATTGAAAATAATTCTTAAATTTAAACATGATTGCAATACCTATAATAACCCAAAAAAGGAATACTTATTAGGCTCTTAAAGCCGAGTATATTTTTTGCATTTGTTTTTTAATAAAAGGGTGTTCATAAGTTTTAACAAATATTGTACTTTAGACGTATTGAAAATAATTCTTAAAATCAAGAATGATTGCAAACCCCAATAATAATTCAAAACAGGGTTACTTTTTTGGTTCCAAAAGCCGAGTCTAATTTTAAATTTGTTTCTTATTTTGGAAATGGAAAAATTGACATTCCATTCTATTTTCCGACATCAAACTGCAATTCGACATACGAGGTGTGTTCAAGAGTATCGCGAATTTTGAATTTTCGCGGGTTACGTATATTTGAATTTCGATTTTTTTGTGGCGTTATGTTGGTACTCATGTCTCTCACTTATGCCGACAAGCTCGGCCATTTTGAATGTTCACTTAATTGTTGACAGGAAAGCCCTTGCACGTGTTTTGGCACGTCTTCGATTTTTACCTATTCAAAAAATAGATCAAAGAACCTGTATTAAATTTTGTGTGAAAAACGAAATTAAGTGCGCGAATGCATTCCGAATGTTGACTGTGATCTCTCAAGGCCGAGAAGATGTGCACGACGAAGAGCGTGCCGGACGCCCGAGCTCTTCAAAACAGACGAAAAAATTGAAGAAGTGAAGACAATGGTATTGGCCAGTCGTCGAATCACCGTTAGAGAAGTTGCTGAGGACCTAGACATATCGATTGGCTCGTGCCATTCGATTTTTATCAATGATTTGGGCATGAGACGATTCGCCGCGAAATTCGTACCAAAATTGCCCAATTTCGACCAAAAACAGCATCGCATGAAAATTGCTATTGAGATGTTGAACTCTGTTTGCGACGTCCCAAATTTGATCCAAAGGGTCATAACTGATGACGAATCGTGGGTTTATGGTTATGACGTGGAAACCAAAGCTCAATCATCTCAACGGAAGCTTCGCACGAAGCAAGACCGAAAAAAGCGCGCCAAATTAGGTCGAATGTGAAAGTTTTGCTTAAAGTTTTCTTCGATTGCAATATTACCAGCAAGCTATGCGCAATTTGCGCGAAGCAATCCGCCAGGATTTGTGGAAGAACAAAATTTGGCTTTTGCCCCTGCTCACATCGTTGCTTGTGCGCGACTTTTGGCCAAAAACAACACACTAATGATGCCGCAGCCACCGTATTCCCCAGATCTGGCCCCCTGTGATGTTTTCTTTTTCCCTAAACTAAAAAGTCGGGCGCGGACGACTTTAGGATACCCTGTACCACTAGCTTGTAATAAAGTCCGATTTCTTCACAAAAAACCAAAAACAGAATTTTTAAGCAAAAAATTTTTTTTTGACCGATCGGTCCTATGGGAGCTATATGATATAGTCAACCGATTTCGATCAAATTTTTTAAAGTGATTGGGAACTATAAAAAAATTTCGAATACCAAATTTGGTTACGATATCTTCATAAACAAACGAATTATTCATCTAAAACTTTTTTTTTATCGAGGTCGTCTCAAACACCCCCATGGGAGCTATATAATTTATCCCCGATATCAAAAAAAATAAAATAAACTTGCCTCCTATGGAATAATATGGGATCTAATGTGAAAGTTTGGTAACTCTAGCTCTTACCATCTCTGAGATCTAGGCGTTCACACGGACGGACGGACGGACGGACAGACGGACATGGGTATATCGACTTCCCTATTCACCCTGATCATATTTTAGGTAACTTTGGGTGTCTCCGACGTCTCCTTCTATATGTTACATACATTTTCGGCTTGTACAAACTTAATATACCCTTGGTACCATACGGTACAGGGTATAAAAAGTGTTTTTGGGCAGATTGGTCCTATGGGGGGAGCTACATGATAAAGTCAACTAATTTTGATTAAATTTCGTACAGTGCTTAGGAACTAAAAAAAACTTACGAATAGCAAATTTGGTTGTAATATCTTCACAAACAAACGAAACACAACAAATTTTGTTCAAAAATCCATTTTTTTTGATTATTTTGTACTTGTCGATTAACCGAAGATAAAATACTGATTGTATTATTGTCGAATCAATAAATCTGTCACAGCTCATCGATCGCTTTTCTAGGTAAGTATTTTATCATAACTATCTTATGACTTTTAGTTAAGTTTTACAAAACTGTTAGAAATAGCATTTTAAATGACATCAAAGAAGCCAAATAAATACTACACGATAATGTTCAAGTGCACTCCAGATGTATTCCATACAGAACAAATTAGTCGGCCAATTCGATATGTAAAAAGAACTGACGATGTGTGAAATAAAAGAAAGTTTCATTGATTTCATAGAAGTAGCTGGAAAGACAGGAGAGGACATTTGTCAAAAGATTTTAGAAAAATTGGTAGTTAATAATTTAGATATTGAACAATGTCTTGGCCAATCTTATGATAATGTGACCAATATGGCCAGCATCCATAAAGGATTACAAGCCAGGGTTGCGAATGGATTAAGCCGGCGAGTTCGGACCGTGCTTGGCTTACTCCTTAAATCTTGTAGGTGTTCATTGAACTGCTAAGTAGTAACTTAGCAGTTGAAAAATAATTTCCACCTATGCGCCACCTAGGTGGCAGTTAGTGCAGCTCACCAGAGAGCATACCAAAAATAATGCCCCCTATAATTCAAAAAGTATGGCGAATACTTCAAAAACATCATAGTTTTGTTTTGATTTTATAAGAACACACATTGCAGTAATATACAAATTTTTTAAATTTATAATACAATTCGTAAGAGTTGTTTAAAAACTAAACGAGAAGGAATTCGTTTTGGGCTTCAGAAAGGAAGTTAATGTTGAGAAAGCAAATACAGAGAAGTTTGATACCTTACAAAGCAAACTTAGTCTTATTTATGCCAAAATAAAAACAAAGTTGCAAAAGTCTTATCGGAACCAAGAAAATTTTAGTAAGAAAAACGAAAACTGGCTAAAAGGACTTACCCTTATTGAAAATATGTGTGTGTGTGGGGGTGACACCCCCCCAAACATCCATCAGTTGGCAAATCTCGGATATTTCACGCAATATTCGAGAAATAAAAATTCTGAATCGGTTATTTATCGGTAATTTGTTGAATCGAGTCGGCATTTTGAGGCTCATCAACCCCCCACATTCAACGCTCTCGCTTCGCCAGGATATATGTTGTATATGTACAAAATGTTGGCAGCCTTTTCAGATCCACTAGTTGCATCCCTTAGACATGTGAGATCCAAAACAGAATTGAAAAGTTATTCAAAAGCAATGCTAATTCGTTTAGATATCCTCTCAAATATAAATGTGGATGATTATTTTACAAAAAACTACTGATATAACAATTTTTGTTATATTATGAACAAAAAGTATATCATCAAAATTTTCTTCATAAATATGGCAAATATGGCACAGGCAACAAAATCCAACTTCAACAACATATTGCGCAGCTCTCAGCTTTTGTATCATCATATATAAATACTTATACAATACTTAAAGCCTAAAGATTTTTCTTTCAATTGCAATTTAATTCATAAAAATATCTCAATTGGCTTAGAAGATATGATTTTTGCAACGGATTTTCAGCTTCCGTGCCACTGTGTGACGTTTTTTAAAACGGAGCGCAGTACTCTTAAAATTCTTGACCGATTTGAATGTTTTTTTTTGTCGAGTTGGCAGCGCCGTTACAGACAGTCATAAAATTTGTCGGGAGCTAATAGGCTTTTTATAGGCTTTTTACACTGGGGCGCATCTGCCGTTCCGAAAGTTTCAACATCATTCCTGCATCTTGTGCAAATTTTCCTATCTTATTGCGCCCCGATGAGAAATTATTCGATTATTTTTCCGGCAACTCTTTTTTTTGTCATTCACTGCGAGAAAATGTCAAAAAAAAAAAACATTGTCAACGCAAAAGACTGGCAATTTTGAAATGTCAAAACAAAATGGAACCGCCAAGCACTTGTAAGTAAAAATATATAAATTTCTTATTTTAATTTAAATTGTAATAAAACATTTTTTAATTGCAGCTGAAACTAGGAAAATAGCAGCTTTCATGAAAATTAAATGGGAGGTAAATGCAGAGCGGCACCTCTTAGATTTATAGAAAAACGTGCCGAGCGTCAAGAAAGAATTATTGACCAACTTAAGCAAATGGCGGACAGCCAAGAGGCATTCCAAAACAAAATGTTTGAGCTAATAGAAAAAAATAATAATAAATAAGTATATAATGTAATAGTTTAAATAGCTCGAAGCAAAATATGTAATTTATTTATAAAAAATATATGTAAATTACAAACATTTATTGTTTCTTTTATTATTAATTTTGTTCGTTGTTATTGAAGGATCTTGCTATTGCAGATATAATTTCTTCTGCGTCAATTGAGTAGTCCTCAGAAATATTGGTGTGAATTGGTTGCTCACGAAGCTCAGAAGTGGCAACTTTCCAAGTATCATTTATTGTGCTATTGTGCGCATTAAGTATATTATGCAAAATGCAGCAGCACATCACGTTCATTTTGTTGTTTTTGGGATGGGATTCCAGTCCTTTGCCAATGCGCCGAAACCTTGCCTTCAAATGACCAAATGCATTTTCAACTACTCGTCTGGCCTTGGACAAACGGTAGTTAAAAATCTGCTGGCTTGGTGACGATGTTGTTGAGAAAGGGTACGGCTTCATCATATTCCTTGAAAACCGAAATGCCGAGTCCGCAATCAACAAAACTGGAACTTTGCAGCCGCATATTTCTTTTGCCCCCTGCTCTAGCAGCGGTGTAGTTTCAAGTTCCTTACAAAGTGACGACGAACGGTAGACTAGGGAATCGTTGCATCGACCTGGGGTTCCAATGTTTACGTAAGTAAACCTATACCTGCAAATTTAATTTGATTAATCGGGCATAGATAATATTGATATAATAATAACTTACCGGTAATCAACTAAGGCAAGCAAAACAATTGAGTGCCAGCCTTTGTAGTTGTAGTGGTCAACCGCTTCTGCTGCTGGTGGTCTCACTTCAATGTGGCACCCATCTTAATAAACAAGTAGCTTATGTAATTAAATATAAACAATTAAAATAATGAATTTACTGTCATTTACTCACCAATTGCACCAAAACACTGCGGGAAGCCAAGCGACTCGAACCCCTGCACAGACTCATCAATTTTTTCACTTGTGACATAGCTCGATGGCATGTACTTCTCTGCAAACACCATTACCACTGCCCTGCAAAATTCGTGCAGAATATTGCACACACTGCTTGGCGAAACTCCAAATAGTCGTCCTATTGCGCTATACTCAGAAGCGGAGCCTAGGGTATATAATGCAATGGCAATCCGCTTCTCAAGGGGAATTGCACTCCGCCAATTGGTATCCTTTTTATTCAACAGTTGCAGCCTATCCACCAGTATTGAAAACACATTTCGCTCCATCCGGTAGTTCTCCTTAAAAAATTCGTCGCTATTTTCAGATACGTCTTTTTCCCAAAAATTGCCATAACGCTTCTAAATTTTAAGTTTGTGAATTTTTATTTTCATTTCATTTTTACCACATAACTTACAACCATCCAAATGGTTCGCGGGCGCTGCACTTGCATATTTGATGCATTGTCTAGCTCGTCCATCAGCAAGTCCATCAGCTCGTCATCGTCGTCGTCATTACTTAATAGCATAGTTACATTACTGAGTAACTGTTGCTGTTGTTGAGCGATACATAAAATAAACTCTAGTTTTTGTTTATAATCCATATTTTATACATATTAGGTTGTCAAAAAAGTCTTGCGGTATTTCCGCAAGCTTGTCTTTGCAAGCGCGTAGTTCTAGTTGTATTCGTCGCATCGGTTCACGCTAGAGCTTTTTGAAAGCTCTTTTCACGTGCTAACACGTGTTTGATTAATTGTTGTTTGCTTTTAGTCGTTCGTGAGTTATAGCGTCGCAAACATGGAGCAAAATAAAGAAAAAATACGGCATATTTTACAGTACTACTACGATAAAGGCAAAAATGCATCTCATGCTGCCAATAAAATTTGTGCAGTTTATGGACCCGATACAGTTTCCATTTCCACCGCACAACGATGGTTTCAACGTTTTCGTTCTGGTGTAGAGGTGATCGAAGATGCGCCTTCCGGACGGCCTGTTGTCGAAAATTGCGATAAAATCGCTGAATTGATCGAAAGAGACCGGCATAGTAGCAGCCGTAGCATCGGCCAAGAGCTGGGCATGAGTCATCAAACCGTTATAAACCATTTGAAGAAGCTTGGATTGAAAAAGAAGCTCGATGTATGGGTGCCACACGACTTGACGCAAAAAAACATTTTTGACCGTATGGATGCATGCGAATCGCTTCTGAATCGCAACAAAATCGACCCGTTTTTGAAGCGGATGGTGACTGGCGATGAAAAGTGGGTCACTTACGACAACGTGAAGCGTAAACGGTCGTGGTCGAAAAGCGGGGAAGCTGCCCAGACGGTGGCCAAGCCTGGATTGACGGCCAGGAAGGTTCTTCTGTGTGTTTGGTGGGATTGACAGGGAATCATTCACTATGAGCTGCTCCCCTATGGCCAAACGCTCAATTCGGACCTGTACTGCCAACAACTGGACCGCTTGAATGCAGCACTCATGCAGAAGAGGCCATCTTTGATCAACAGAGGCCGAATTGTCTTCCATCAGGACAACGCCAGGCCACACACATCTTTGGTGACGCGCCAGAAGTTCCGGGAGCTCGGATGGGAGGTTCTTTTGCATCCACCGTATAGTTCCATACTGCGTTTTAAGGGGTTACGCCGCCTTTGAACTTTTGGATAATGTTTTTTTTTTCTCGATATGCTACCTCATAGTCTTAAGAATACACGAAGTATATTAATTTAGAACAATTCGATCGGCAAAATGATTTTTGGACACTTGAAGCCATACACTTCCAAGCGGTTGGAGTCGTGCTGGCTAACTTCAAACCGGATTTTCTCGCAACGACGTTTTTTAAAACGCAGCGCAGTACTCTTAAAATTCTTGACCGATTTGAATGTTTTTTTTGTCGAGTTGGCAGCGCCATTACAGACGGTCATAAAATTTGTCGGGTGCTAACTAAAAGTTATTTTAATAAAATAAATATAAACTAAATCAGAATAAAATAAACAAAAGCTACGGACAAGTCCGCTAAATTAATTTAACTTGAACAATAAAAACACAAAAAAAAACAAGTCTAAAACATTGCAGTGACGGCATAAGTTGTTAAGACTTTTCTGGCAAAGTGTAACAACTCTGTCCTTATAACTGCAGACTTTTACAGCAAAGTGTAACAACCCAGACTCTAATAAAACGTGTTTCGTCAAATAAAATTTTGCGTTGTCAGTATTACTTTAATATCGTCAAAATGTTTTCTCCTAATTATAAAATTGTTGACAACATTAACAGAACAAAAACCGACGTCACTATATCGCGGGTTGTGCAGAAAAAACTTAAATTCGAGAACGACGAGACTGGGCAGCGGTCAAGCTCTACCTCCGACTACTACGCGCCGCTGCAATCTTTTGATGACCCCGATGTTATTGATAATAACAACATTAGTACTGAGCAAATTGTCGTCGCAAAGAAAGTGTATGTACCTCCAATAACGTGGTAATTCCTTGAAACAAACGCGGGCTAAAAATAGTCGTCCACAGTCTAATAACTACATTAATGCTCCACAATTAAATAGTACTCAAGCATTTCCTTATTTGAGTAACCACGTTAAATCAACGGCAAATCCTACCTGGGTGAGGCCATCACAGTCAAGTTGGACCAGTTCAAGTCAGGAACTCTTCTCCTTGGAGGAAATCATATCTCTTACGTTAGAGTTAATTAATAGTTCAAGAAATTGTAAATTCAAAGTAGATCCATTTAAAGTTATTTCTTCACAAGCGTACAAGTTCCTAATAAAGTGTTAGATCACCTTACAGTAGTGACATGGGATGCCAGAGGCATTAAAAAGAAAAAAGATGAACTGTTTGACTTTTTTAATCGGAATGTTACAAAATAAATCTGTTGTAGAGCTGACAAAAATTATTTACAGTTTCCTTGCAAATCGGTCTTTCACCGTTCATTTGGGTGAAGTGCAATCTCAAAAGTACGAAATATGCGCAGGTTGCCCCCAGGGGTCATGTACATATGTACATGTTTGTACAACATTTACACTTCCGATTTTCCATATCTCAGAGAGTGTACATCATCCATTTTTGCCGCTGATACAGAAATTATTTGCTCTGGAACTTTAGGCTTTTATATCACTAATAACTTTCAAGCTGCTTTTGACATCCTTTTGACAGTTTGCTTTTTCAACGGCATAGCCGAAATATCTCCATGACTACATGTGAAATTTTTAAATTAGTAGGCCTTTTTTATAGCCTTAAAAATGATATACCTATTTGCCTTAGAGGAAATTTTAGTTTTGTGAAATCATCGAGCATTGAACAGCTAAATTTAATAATTTTGTGCGGCAAAATAAAAATTTTTTTTTTTGATTTATATTGTGAAAACAAAAAAACCCAAATCTAGTAGGCTGCTCCATATTTCATATTTGGACTACATTTTGTGTTTGACTGGCCGAAGTTAGTTTTGTTTAATACTTTGAAGTGGAAGCATCTAAAATAAAATTACAAGCTTTTCATAAAAAAAATTAAAGCTTACAACTTTGTGTGATCTTTTTTAACAGAATTTTCATTGTGAAACGAGTAGACATGGACAGGAAGGAGAATGTCTGCGGTGGCTCTCCATCCATTCCTCAACAAGGACAGGTAAGTCGGATCCTTAAGAACCTCTAGTACTAGCAACTTAACCGCGTTCTTAATACCGCAACCACCGTTCGCTATTATGCCCGAATTTATAATATCCTGTACTTTAAAACTCTGCGATCTGTGCATGGCATTTACATCTTGTTCTTGTCGCTTAACTTCTGCAACCTCTCTTTTCTGCGATCTACGCCATGTATCCCGCTTTATAGGGTCTACCCTGAACTATTATTATACCCTTTGTAGCAATTAGTGACCATGGCAATATGCCTTTTTACCGACCTAACTCTCTTGCCCTATCCTCAAAATAAAATTCAGCACTAATTACTTTTTAACACTCTTACTATATTTCCATACTGGATGTGCCTCTGTAATCCCACAAACAGGAAGGTGGACAACGGGCTTGGTTCCAGCCAAAGGGCGAGCAGGCCCACAAGGCTGCACGACAACAAATACAACAAGAACGAGAACCGCGTAATCGACAACAACAAGGTGAGTTGCGTCAAGATAAGCAACAAACCACCATCGGGTGGGCTAAACATCCAACTCAAAATCGGAATAAGGCTGGCGCAATTGGCAACCCTGGCCGAATTGATATTGCCCCAAAGGCGGGTGATATACAGCGTGGCACAATTGGCAAGCCTGGTATAGTTGAGGTAAACTATTTGACACTCGACTTAAGCGATATGCCAAATATTGCCTATCATTACGATGTGAAGATAATGCCAGAGCGACCAAAGAAATTTTTCCGGAACGCATTTGAATTATTCCGTATAAAACATTTGAATGGAATTGCTGCTGCCTATGATGGCAAGTCATCCTGTTATACAGTGGACGAGCTACCCATACTCAAACAGGCTAAGGAGGTTAAAGTGACTGATACCGAAGGTCGCGTACTGCATTACACCATTGAGATAAAAGGGACTGAATCCATTGAAGTAGATTTGGCTTCACTTAAGAATTACATGAAGGACAAGCTGTATGACAAGCCCATGCGTTCACTGCAATGCCTTGAGGTGGTGTTGGCTACTCCATGCCACGAGAAGGCCTTACGTGGCGGTCGTTCCTTCTACAGGACCTCGCAACAGGGACGTATTGAATTGATCGACGGCTATGATTTGAATATTGGTCTCTATCAATCGCTTGTTCTTGGTAACTCTCCACTTGTGAATGTGGACATTTCTCATAAGACGTTTCCAATGGCCAATTCCATCATTAAATATCTAGAGCGTTATGGGCTAAAGCAGCTCATTGATAAGAGTACTACATTGGTAGGCTTTGCAAAGAATGAAATATCAACATTCTTAAAAAATCTTCAAATAATATACGAGCCGCCCAAATGCTTTGGAACTGCTCCACGTGCATTCAAAGCAAACGGACTTACGGAAAAAGATGCAATTACGCAAACTTTTACTGTTGATAAAATTACCCAAAGCGTCGCTGAATATTTCAAAAAACGTGGTTATAATTTAAAGTATCCACTCTTGAATTGTATACATGCCGGTGCAATAGAGTCATGTATATACTTGCCCTTGGAGCTGTGCCGCATTGAGCCCAATCAGCTCTTAAACCGTAAAGACAGCGATCAAGTTGTTTCGGAAATAGTGAAACATGCTTCCACATCCACAAACAATCGCAAACGTAAGATATTGAGTCTCCTGGATTTCTTCCAACACAATCTGAATCCAATCGTATCTCGATTCGGTTTGAAGATTGGAAAGAATTTTATAACACTTTCTATGCGCCTGTTGACACCACCACGCCTCGAATATAAAGGTGGGCAAACAGCTATTGTTCGAAATGGATCTTGGCGCATGGATCGCATGGTATTTATACAAGCCCCCAAGACAATGCACAAGTGGGCCGTGCTGTATCCACAAGCCCAAAGACCCACCCTTCACTATGAACAAATACTACAAATGACTGAAATACTTCTACAAATCGCTAAAACTACACAAGTTAGCCTGGATCCAAAACCGAATATAGTTCCTTTTTCTAACGAGAATCAATTGGATTGTAGATTCGCTGACTTAAAAAGCCACAAGTGCGATCTCGTGTTTGTCGTTATACCCCGACGTGGAATCACCTACAATGATATAAAGACAAAAGCTGAACTCAAACATGGTTTATTAACGCAGTGCATAAAACAGCAAAATGTGGAGCGCCGAATGAATCCTTCGATGGCAAGCAACATTTTGCTGAAGCTTAACGCCAAGCTTAATGGCGTCAATCACAAGATTAAGGAGGAGCCACTTACGAAGTTGTATAATGTGATGTACTTGGGTGGCGATGTAGCACATCCATCTCCTGATCAGCCAAACATACCAAGTGTAGTCGGTATG
>JBAMAX010001040.1:0-12477 GCA_037043745.1 Chymomyza amoena
AAAAATGGCGTGCATAAAGTCGGCCGCGGACGACTTTGGGATACCCTGTACCACTAGCTTGCAATAAAATCCGGTTCCTTCATAAAAAACCAAAAACAGAAGAATTTTTAAGCAAACATTTTTTTTGACTGACCATCCCTATGGGAGCTATATGATATAGTCAACCGATTTCGATCATTTCTGACACAGTTCCTTAAAAAAGATCTGAGTGCCGAATTTAGTTCAAATATCTTTACAAACAAACGAAACACAACGAATTTTGTATAAAAAACGTTTTTTTTGGATCGATTCCTCCTATGGGAGCTATATGATATAGTCAACCGATTTTGATTAAATTTAGTTCAGTGCTTAGGAACTATAAAAATCTTACGAATATCGAATTTGATTTCAATATCTTCACAAACAAACGAAACATAACAAATTTTGTTCAAAAATCGATTTTTTGAAAGAACCGCGCTATGGGAGCTTTATGATATATACAGTCAACCGATTTTATTCAAATTTGGTACAACACTTGGGTACTCTAAAAAATTTCTGAATACCAAATCAGGTTACGATATTTTTATTAAAAATTGAAATATAGCGAATTTTGTATAAAAAAAGTTATTTTTGCCGATCGTTCCTATGAGAACTGTATTAATAGTTCTTAATTAATTAATTATTAATTTTGACACAGTGCTTCAATACCTTAAAAAAGATCTAAATGCCGAATTTAGTTAAAATATCCTTACAACCAAACGACGACTCCTTCTATATGTTACTTACATTTTCGGCTTGCATAAACTTAATATACCCTTTGTATCATACGGTACAGGGTATAAAAATCGAATAAACAAGCAAAAATTTAAAGTTAAAATATTTCATTATAATTGTATAATTATTATTATTACTGTTGCAATAAAAATAAAATCAATTACCTTAAAAAACATGGTTTTTGTTTTAAAGAAAGTATTTTTTTTCAGTTGCTGGGCTATAAAAACAGCAAATAGTTTGAGTCGATGCGTCCTGTACAGAAACAATTTGTTGTTGAAAATCTATTAAACAGCCTAAAACCGTTAGCCAAATTCAAATTTTTGATTTACTGAAAATTTCGAAAAAAAAACAATCGATTTTAGCTCTAAAAAAATATCGAATATTCTGGATGCAGGATCTGCGTACAGATACAATTTGTTGTTCAAAAACTACTAAACAGCCTAAAAGCGTTACAAAAATTAAAATATTTGAGTTTACTGAGAATTTGGCAAAAACAAAAAATTTTGCTTCGAATTTCGCTAATTTTTGACTCTGAACGGAATTAAGCTACCAGGCGAACAGAAATCAAAGCAAGCGGCTGCATAAAATTTTTTCTAAAAACTTTCACTAAAAGATGCCACACTTTTTTAGCAAAAAATCATGAAATGTAAAATTTTTGTAGCATACTTTTAGTTACTAATTTAAAGTTGCTTTCTGCATTTTCTGCATTTTCTGCATTTCTGTTCGCCTGGTAGTTCAGCTGGCTTCGAGACAATTTTGTATGGAAAAATTTCAAACAAAAACTTTTTAGGTATTTTCAGATAAGATAAATTTCGTTGAAGTTTCAATGTTTATTTACGAAATTCCTTTTTTTTATTTCTTTATTTTAAATTCTGTTTTATATTTTCCAGCAATTTATATATTTTTTTTAATTCAAAAGTTCTTCTCGGCTGTTACTTTTTTAAAGGCAAAAGAGTAAGAATGCAGGGTTTTTTTATTATTTAAATAGAAATTTTTTCCCGTCCCCTGGCTTCTAAAAAATGTATCAAATAATAAAAAACTTCCCAAATGCATATATAATAAATTATTTTAATTTCAAAAGCAGAATAATCAAATTTTCGTCTCCTGGTTCGTAAAAAATTTATCAAATAATAAAAATTTTCTAGCAGCTAATGCTCGTTAAATTAATATTAAGTTTAGTATTAACTACTTGATTAAATTTGTTAAAATAAAAAAATCGTATAAAAACATGATTTAAAAAAAAAATGGCGGACGTAAAGTCGGGCGCGGACGACTTTAGGATACCCTGTACCACTAGCTTGTAATAAAGTCCGATTTCTTCACAAAAACCAAAAACAGAAGAATTTTTAAGCAAAAATTTTTTTTTGACCGATCGTTCCTATGGGAGCTATATGATATAGTCAACCGATTTCAATAAAATTTGACACGGTGCTTAAATACCTTAAAAAAGATATGAACGCCAAAGTTATTTCAAATATCTTTACAAACAAACAAAACACATCGAATTTTGTATAAAAAACGTGTTTTTGGACCGATTGGTCCTATGGGAGCTATATGATCTAGTCAAACGATTTGGATTAAATTTGGTACAGTGCTTAGGAACTATGAAATACTCACGAATGTCAAATTTGGTCCCAATATCTTAACAAACAAACGAAACACAACAAATTTTGTTAAAAAATCGATGTTTTGGAAGATCGGACCTATGGGAGCTATATGATATAGTCAACCGATTTTGTTCAAATTTGGCACATTGCTTAAGTGGTCTAAAAAATTTCCAAACGCCAAATCTGGTTAGGATATCTTTATTAAAAAACGAAATATAGCCAATTTTTCTTTAAAAAAGTTATTTTGGCCGATCGGTCCTATGGGAGCTATATGATATAGTCAACCGATTTTGATCAAATTTGGTACAGTGATTGGGAACTATAAAAAACTTTCGATTGCCAAATTTCGTTACGATATCTTCATAAACAAACGAATTATTCATCTAAAACGCTTTTTTTTTCGAGGTCGTCTCAAACACCCCCATGGGAGCTATATAATTTATCCCCGATATCAAAAAAATAAAATAAACTTGCCTCCTATGGAATAATATGGGATCTAATGTGAAAGTTTGGTAACTCTAGCTCTTACCATCTCTGAGATCTAGGCGTTCACACGGACGGACGGACGGACAGACGGACGGACAGACGGACAGACGGACAGACGGACATGGGTATATCGACTTCTCTATTCACCCTGATCATATTTTAGGTAACTTTGGGGTGTCTCCGACGTCTCCTTCTATATGTTACATACATTTTCGGCTTGCACAAACTTAATATACCCTTGGACCATACGGTACAGGGTATAATTATTACTAAGTTTAGTACTTGATGAAATTTGTTAAAATAAAAAAATAAAATATAAATATAAATTTATTGAATTATTGTATTTAACTAACTAGCTCGGTAATTTTTAATGGCTAGCTTTAAGCAAAACACATATTTTTAAAATAAAGCCAATTGTAAAACTAACTAAATTTGTCATTACTAAAATTAAACAAACTGAAATTGTAAATAAGAATATATTGATATAATTTTTTAAGCAATTACTAAAAATGTAAATTTATAAAATTTGTGCATCTAACTTTGTTATTTTTAATGCCTAGTTATAAGCAAAACACATATTATAAAAATAAAGCAAATTTCATACAAATTAATTTATCATATACTAAAAATAACCAAGCTAAAATTGTTAATAACAATATTTTATTATAATTTTTAAATTTATTATTAATCTTTTTTGAAATAAAAATAAACTGAAATAACTCAAAAACATCTGTTTTTTGTTTTTAAAAAGGGATTTTTTTTCAGTTGCTCTGCTCTTAAAATATACCAAATATTCTGCCTGGACGAATCTACGGAAAGAAACATTTTGTTGTTGAAAATCGACAGAACAACCGTTACCAAAATTCAAATATTTCAATTTACTGAACGCGGCAAAAAAATTGTGCTTCGAATTTCCCTAAATTTTGACTTTGAACAGATTTCAGCTACCAGGCGAACAGAAATCATAAGCAGGCGGCTGCATAAAATTTTTTCTAAATATGTCACTAAAAGTATGCTACACTTTTGTAACAAAAAAATTTCAAATGACAAATTTATGTAGCATCTTTTTATTCGGAAATTTTGTAGCATACTTTTAGTTGCTAATTTAAAGTTGCTTTCTGCGTTTTCTGCATTTCTGTTCGCCTGGTAGTTCAGCTGGCTTCGAGACAATTTTGTATGGGCAAATTTTAAACAAAAATTTTTTTAGGTGTTTTCAGATAAGATTAATTTCGTTGAAGTTTCCATGTTTATTTACGAAATTCCTTCTGTTTTTTCTTTATTTTTAATTATGATTTATATTTTCCGGCAATTTATATATATTTTTTAATTCAAAAGTTCTTCTCGGCTATTACTTTTTTAAAGGAAAAAAATAAAGAATGCAGGGTTTTTTTTATTATATAATAGAAAAGTTTATTCAACGAAAATTAAATATAAAATCTTAACTTAGAATGGTACATAAAGATATTAGTAAATTATGTAATATAATAAATACTAAATACAAAAATGTTTTTTATAATATTTTAGGACTTTTATTAATTATAAGCTGTTACAATAGTTTGAAAATTTTATACAAAAATAAAATATATTAGACAATTAAGTAATATAATAAATACTAAGTATTAAAATATTATTTTTAATATTTTAGGAATATTATTGACTAGAAACTGTTACATTAGTTTAAAAATTATAAACAAAAATAAAATACATCGGTATGTAAATATATTAGTCAATTATGTAATATAATAAATATTTAATCAAAAAATATTAATTCTAATATTTTAGGAATATTATTTACTAGAAGCTATTACAATAGTTTAAAAAATTAGGTATATACATAAATAAAATATTTAGTTATACATTTTATTGCAAAATGTTGGAACATTCAGCTAAATGGTGACAAATTTTCCTTCATATTATATTGCTTAAGGAGAGAACCTAGTTGTTATCTTTATCTTGAAGATAGTTCTTATTGATCCCCTACTCGATATCCAACAGGACTCTGCTGAAGTCAATATACTCACAACAAGGTGTAGAGCGAAGCTTGCCAAAAAAGGAGTGGCTACTATGCATAAGTTTTATGCTATCATTAGATAATAAGGGATCCTCTCTAAGAGCTTAATAATGGCCATCAAAATCTAGGGAACCGCAGCCAAAGCCAACTTTAGAAGACTTAAAATTCCATTCCTCCAGAAGTATCTCGGAATTCGTTTTGTTGATGACATAACAGATGAACTAAGCGGCCGTCAGAAGGATCAATTAAGATTCCTCCGTAATTCTCTTGCCTGCGTCCTGGCTTGGGTAAAGTTCAAGAAGACTACTGACTACTTTACCTATGTGACCTCAGGCATCGTCAGTTAATCGAAATCGCTGGAGTACTTCCAAAACCTTTATTTATTTTTGGAAATCTTTTTACATGATCAAAAAAATGTATGAATCATGTAAATCTTACAGGAATTACATTATACAATTAGTCTGAAGATATTAAGTTATTGTATCCGCCTTTTTAGGTTTACTTCCCTTATTTTAAATTTAAAAATTTTACAAATTGCATACTAATATCAAGCTGCTCATACACCAAGTCCTGAAACTTGCCTAAACAACGTTTCTCCAACTGCTGCCGTAAATCTACATGATCGAAACTTAAGTTCTGTATGAAGATCGTATGTGACAAAGCAAATTCGACATAAGCTTCAAAAATACGTGACGTATCTATTATCTCAGTTACTGCATCGGTCTCGGTACTTTGCCAAATCTCTTCCCCATTATAAGGAACAATGCCAGCTATACGTATATCCAAAGCAAGTGGCGGAATCTGCTGAAATTCCAAGGGGCAAAAAAGTAAATCCTTGCTCTTAGCATGGTAGAAAGCCGTATTCAAATCGAAGTTCTTGACGCGCACAGCATGTTTTTCATCTATATGGGTAATGCACACGCGCTGATAATTATTGAGTGCAATCTCGAGTACGCAAATCTGCTGCAACTTTAGAGATGTCGGTTGTTCCTTCGATGTAGCATAATGTGTCTTTAAGCCAGCCTGTAGATCGGCATACTTTTGTTGATATGGCAGTGTAATCCATTCCGAGTTTATTGTGGGCTTATGTGACAATAGACGCACTGCATAGTGTGTGGGTGTGCAGATCTGTAAAATACGGGAAAAATTCTAGATGATTATGGTTCAGGATTGAATTCAGAAAAATAATACATAAGAGGTAGCGTTATTTGCGTACTTAAGTAATATCAAAGAATATAGAACTAGTTTTAGTTATTCTTATATTTTTTGTACTGCGATTTTTACATAAATGTAAACATTTTGTTAAGTATCCCAGGACCGTGTGCAGTAGTGCATAAAGTCAAAATAAAAGGGTGTTCATTAGTTTTAAAAAATACTGTACTTTAGACATATTGAAAATAATTCTTAAATTTAAACATGATTGCAATACCTATAATAATCCAAAAAAGGAATACTTATTAGGCTCTTAAAGCCGAGTATATTTTTTGCATTTGTTTTTTAATAAAAGGGTGTTCATAAGTTTTAACAAATATTGTACTTTAGACGTATTGAAAATAATTCTTAAAATCAAGAATGATTGCAACCCCAATAATAATTCAAAACAGGGTTACTTTTTTGGTTCCAAAAGCCGAGTCTAATTTTTAAATTTGTTTGCTTATTTTGGAAATGGAAAAATGTCTCTCACTTATGCCGACAAGCTCGGCCATTTTGAATGTTCACTTAATTGTTGACAGGAAAGCCCTTGCACGTGTTTTGGCACGTCTTCGATTTTTACCTATTCAAAAAATAGATCAAAGAACCTGTATTAAATTTTGTGTGAAAAACGAAATTAAGTGCGCGAATGCATTCCGAATGTTGACTGTGATCTCTCCAGGCCGAGAAGATGTGAACGACGAAGAGCGTGCCGGACGCCCGAGCTCTTCAAAACAGACGAAAAAATTGAAGAAGTGAAGACAATGGTATTGGCCAATCGTCGAATCACCGTTAGAGAAGTTGCTGAGGACCTAGACATATCGATTGGCTCGTGCCATTCGATTTTTATCAATGATTTGGGCATGAGACGATTCGCCGCGAAATTCGTACCAAAATTGCCCAATTTCGACCAAAAACAGCATCGCATGAAAATTGCTATTGAGATGTTGAACTCTGTTTGCGACGTCCCAAATTTGATCCAAAGGGTCATAACTGGTGACGAATCGTGGGTTTATGGTTATGACGTGGAAACCAAAGCTCAATCATCTCAACGGAAGCTTCGCACGAAGCAAGACCGAAAAAAGCGCGCCAAATTAGGTCGAATGTGAAAGTTTTGCTTAAAGTTTTCTTCGATTGCAGGGGCGTGGTGCATCATGAGTTCTTGCCACAGGGTAGAACGGTCAATAAGGAATATTACCAGCAAGCTAACCGCATTTTTTTGCCCCCTGCTCTAGCAGCGGTGTAGTTTCAAGTTCCTTACAAAGTGACGACGAACTGTAGTCTAGGGAATCGTTGCATCGACCTGGGGATCCAATGTCTACCTAAGTAAACCTATACCTGCAAATTTAATTTGATTAATCGGGCATAGATAATATTGATATAATAATAACTTACCGGTAATCAACTAAGGCAAGCAAAACAATTGAGTGCCAGCCTTTGTAGTTGTAGTGGTCAACAGCTTCTGCTGCTGCTGGTCTCACTTCAATGTGGCACCCTTCTTAATAAACAAGTAGCTTATGTAATTAAATATAAACAATTAAAATAATGAATTTACTGTCATTTACTCACCAATTGCACCAAAACACTACGGGAAGCCAAGCGACTCGAACCCCTGCACAGACTCATCAATTTTTTCACTTGTGACATAGCTCGATGGCATGTACTTTTCTCCAAACACCATTACCACTGCCCTGCAAAATTCGTGCAGAATATTGCACACACTGCTTGGCGAAACTCCAAATAGTCGTCCTATTGCGCTGTACTCAGAAGCGGAGCCTAGCGTATATAATGCAATGGCAATCCGCTTCTCAAGGGGAATTGCACTCCGCCAATTGGTATCCTTTTTATTCAACAGTTGCAGCCTATCCACCAGTATTGAAAACACATTTCGCTCCATCCGGAAGTTCTCCTTAAAAAATTCGTCGCTATTTTCAGATACGTCTTTTTCCCAAAAATTGCCATAACGCTTCTAAATTTTAAGTTTGTGAATTTTTATTTTCATTTTATTTTAACCACACAACTTACAAATGGTTCGCGGGCGCTGCACTTGCATATTTGATGCATTGTCTAGCTCGTCCATCAGCAAGTCCATCAGCTCGTCATCGTCGTCGTCATTACTTAATAGCATAGTTACATTTCTGAGTAACTGTTGCTGTTGTTGAGCGATACATAAAATAAACTCTAGTTTTTGTTTATAATCCATATTTTATATTTGTTTATATGCTATTTATATTTTAATAAAATTGCGCACAATTTTCTGCTTTTGCTTATCAGCCTGTCACTTTGACAGATGCAAAATGCTAGATGTGCTCTATTTGAACAAGCTTTTCACATCTGCAAAATCCCATACATTTCTATTTTCAAAACTATTCCATACTGCGTTTTAAGGGGTTACGCCGCCTTTGAACTTTTGGATAATGTTTTTTTTTTCTCGATATGCTACCTCATAGTCTTAAGAATACACGAAGTATATTAATTTAGAACAATTCGATCGGCAAAATGATTTTTTGACACTTGAAACCATGCGCTTCCAAGCAGTTGGAGTCGTGCTGACTAACTTCAAGCCGGATTTTCTCGAAACGACGTTTTTTAAAACGCGGCGCAGTACTCTTACAATTCTTGACCGATTTAAATGTTTTTTTTTTGTCGAGTTGGCAGCGCCATTACAGACAGAGCAAAGTGTAACAACCCAGACTCTAATAAAACGTGTTTCGTCAAATATTTGTCAGTATTACTTTAATATCGTCAAAATGTTTTCTCCTAATTATAAAATTGTTGAATTGTTGAACAGAACAAAAACCGACGTCACTATGTCGCCGGTTGTGCAGAAAAAACTTAAATTCGAGAACGACGAGACTGGGCAGCGGACAAACTCTACCTCCGACTACTACGCGACGCTGCAATCTTTTGATGAACCTGATGTTATGGATAATAACGACATAAGTACTGAGCAAATTGTCGTCGCAAAGAAAGTGTATGTACCTCCATTAACGTGGTAATTCCTTGAAACAAACGCGGGCTAAAAATAGTCGTCCACAGTCTAATAACTACATTAATGCTCCACAATTAAATAGTACTCAAGCATTTCCTTATTTGAGTAACCACGTTAAATCAACGGCAAATCCTACCTGGGTGAGGCCATCACAGTCAAGTTGGACCAGTTCAAGTCAGGAACTCTTCTCCTTGGAGGAAATCAAATGCCTTACGTTAGAGTTAACTAATAAAATAAATTGTAAATCCAAAGTAGATCAATTTGAAGTTATTTCTTCACTAGCGTACAAGTTCCTAATATAATGTTAGAGAATGTGACATTAAAAAGAAAAAAGATGAACTGTTTGACTTTCTTAATCGAAATGTTACAAAATAAATATGTTGGAATTTCCCCTAGAGCTGACAAAAATTATTTAAAGTTTCTTTGCAAATCGGTCTTTCGCCGTTCATTTGGGTGAAGCGCAATCTCAAAAGTCGACATATGCGCAGGTTGCCACCAGGGGTCACATTTACACTTCCGATTTTCCACATCTCAGAGAGTGCACATCATCCATTTTTGCCGCTGATACAGCAATTATTTGCTCTGGAACTTTAGGCTTTTATATCACTAATAACCTTCAAGCTGCTTTTGACATCCTTTTGACAGTTTGCTTTTTCAACGGCAGAGCCGAAATATCTCCATGACTACATGTGAAATTTATAAATTTTTAAATTAGTAGGCCTTTTTTATAGCCTTAAAAATGATATACCTATTTGCCTTGGAAGAAACTTTAGTTTTGTGAAATCATCGAGCATTGAACAGCTAAATTTAAAAATTTTGTGCGATAAAATAAAAAAAATATTTTTTTGGTTTATATTGTGAAAACAACAAAAAAAACCCAAATCAAGTAGGCTGCTCCATATTTCAAATTTGGACTACATTTTGTGTTTGACTGGCCGAAGTTAGTTTTGTTTAATACTTTGTAGTGGAAACATCTAAAAAAAATTACAAGATTTTCATAAAAAAAAAATTAAAGCTTACAACTTTGTGTGATCTTTTTAAACAGAATTTTCATTGTGAAACGAGTAGATATGGACATACGTGAACAAGGACTTTCAGAGCCACAGGTAAGATGGGTCCATCATTAAGAACCTCTAGTACTAGCGTTCTTAACACCGCAACCACCGTTCGCTCTTTTTTTTAATCAATTTAATTTATGCAGACCATAATATAGCCTGTACATTATAATGCATGTATGCCATAGTCGGTCCTGCCCGAATTTATAATATCCTATATCTGCGATCTACGCCATCTATCCCGCTTTATAGGGTCTACCCTGAACTATTATTATACCCTTTGTAGCAATTAGTGACCATGGCAATATGCCTTTTTAACGACCTAACTCTCTTGCCCTATCCTCAAGATAAAAGTCAGCACTAATTATTTTTTTAACTCTTACTATATTTCCATACTGGATGTGCCTCTGTAATCCCACAAACAGGAAGGTGGACAACGGGCTTGGTTTCAGCCAAAGGGCGAGCAGGCCCACAAGGCTGCACGACAACAAATACAACAAGAACGAGAACCGCGTAATCGACAACAACAAGGTGAGTTGCGTCAAGATAAGCAACAAACCACCATCGGGTGGGCTAAACATCCAACTCAAAATCGGAATAAGGCTGGCGCAATTGGCAACCCTGGCCGAATTGATATTGCCCCAAAGGCGGGTGATATACAGCGTGGCACAATTGGCAAGCCTGGTATAGTTGAGGTAAACTATTTGACACTCGACTTAAGCGATATGCCAAATATTGCCTATCATTACGATGTGAAGATAATGCCAGAGCGACCAAAGAAATTTTTCCGGAACGCATTTGAGCTATTCCGAATAAAACATTTGAATGGAATTGCTGCTGCCTATGATGGCAAGTCATCCTGTTATACAGTGGACGAGCTACCCATACTCAAACAGGCTAAGGAGGTTAAAGTGACTGATACTGAAGGTCGCGTACTGCATTACACCATTGAGATAAAAGGGACTGAATCCATTGAAGTGGATTTGGCTTCACTTAAGAATTACATGAAGGACAAGCTGTATGACAAGCCCATGCGTTCACTGCAATGCCTTGAGGTGGTGTTGGCTACTCCATGCCACGAGAAGGCCTTACGCGGCGGTCGTTCCTTCTACAGGACCTCGCAACAGGGACGTATTGAATTGATCGACGGCTATGATTTGAATATTGGTCTCTATCAATCGCTTGTTCTTGGTAACTCTCCACTTGTGAATGTGGACATTTCTCATAAGACTTTTCCAATGGCCAATTCCATCATTCAATATCTAGAGCGTTATGGGCTAAAGCAGCCCATTGATAAGAGTACTACGTTGGGAGGCTTTGCAAAGAATGAAATATCAACATTCTTAAAAAATCTTCAAATAATATACGAGCCGCCCAAATGCTTTGGAACTGCTCCACGTGCATTCAAAGCAAACGGACTTACGGAAAAAGATGCAATTACGCAAACTTTTACTGTTGATAAAATTACCCAAAGCGTCGCTGAATATTTCAAAAAACGTGGTTATAATTTAAAGTATCCACTCTTGAATTGTATACATGCCGGTGCAATAGAGTCATGTATATACTTGCCCTTGGAGCTGTGCCGCATTGAGCCCAATCAGCTCTTAAACCGTAAAGACAGCGATCAAGTTGTTTCGGAAATAGTGAAACATGCTGCCACATCCACAAACAATCGCAAACGTAAGATATTGAGTCTCCTGGATTTCTTCCAACACAATCTGAATCCAATCGTATCTCGATTCGGTTTGAAGATTGGAAAGAATTTTATAACACTTTCTATGCGCCTGTTGACACCACCACGCCTTGAATATAAAGGTGGGCAAACAGCTATTGTTCGAAACGGATCTTGGCGCATGGATCGCATGGTATTTATACAAGCCCCCAAGACAATGCACAAATGGGCCGTGCTGTATCCACAAGCCGCAAGACCCACCCTTCACTATGAACAAATACTACAAATGACTGAAATACTTCTACAAATCGCGAAAACTACACAAGTTAGCCTGGATCCAAAACCGATTATAGTTCCTTTTTCTAACGAGAATCAATTGGATTGTAGATTCGCTGACTTAAAAAGCCAGAAGTGCGATCTCGTGTTTGTCGTTATACCCCGACGTGGAATCACCTACAATGATATAAAGACAAAAGCTGAACTCAAACATGGTTTATTAACGCAGTGCATAAAACAGCAAAATGTGGAGCGCCGAATGAATCCTTCGATGGCAAGCAACATTTTGCTGAAGCTTAACGCCAAGCTTAATGGCGTCAATCACAAGATTAAGGAGGAGCCACTTACGAAGTTATATAATGTGATGTACTTGGGTGGCGATGTAGCACATCCATCTCCTGATCAGCCAAACATACCAAGTGTAGTCGGTATGG
>JBAMAX010001041.1:0-23472 GCA_037043745.1 Chymomyza amoena
AGGAGGTAATCGGATATTCGGCCATTCGAAGGCCCGCCATGGTAACTTAAAGCATAATCGAGCTCACTACCTGCTCCTCCCAAAAAAGGGACGGACTATCCCTTTGTTCCACCAATGAAGCATCGATTGCTACCGAAAACAAGTTTGGTCTGCCGGTGAACCATGTTAATATTGCCAGAAAATATGTTATTATGAAGTAGGCCTACGTTAAAGTCGAGCGTACAAAAGGTACGATTAAGTAGGCGAAGATTTGAAACTTCACATTTCAAACATATACTACATAGTTTTTATATTCTCATAAATTTAGTTGTTAACAAGTGCTCTCGAAATACACACGTTCTTAAGTTTATAAACAAGTTTAAATTAAAATTGTGTTTTTTATATATTTTTTCTGTATTATATTTTTGTTTTCAAAACTCAAATTCAATAGTGATGTCTGCCACTGAAGACACAAACAAAAGTAAGTTCTTCTTATCTGGCCATAATCGTTATCGATGTCTCTGCTTCGCGAACGCATTTTTATACCCTGTACCGTATGTACAAGGGATACATTAAATTTATGTAACCGAGGAAGACATTCGAAGCCCCGCCAAGGTTACTTAAAGCATGATCAGTTTCACTACCTGGTCCTTCCGAAAAAGGAATGGTCTATCCCTAAGTTCCACCAATGAAGCACCTATTGCTACCGAAAAAAAGTTGGCGTGGATTCGAAACTTCACATTTCAAACATAGTTTATATAGTCTCATAAATTTAGCTGTTCACAAGTACTTTCGATATCCACACGTTCATAAGTTTAGAAGCAAGTGTTTAGTTTTATATTTTTTTTGTGAAAAATTTTAATTCATTAAGTAGGCGAAGATTTGAAACTTCACATTTCAAACTTTACAGCACATGGTTTTATATTCTCATAAATTATTTAGTTAACAAATGCTTTCGATAAACACAGCTCAAATTAATATTGTGTTTTGTTTATATTCTTTTAAATTTTTGGTAAAATTTAAATTCAATAGTGATGTCTGACACGAAAACCAAACGTATAAACAAAAGTACATTTTTCGTTCCTTACATTTAAATTTTCTTTAAAATTTGTATCTATAGTCATGTCCGAGGAGGCACCACCGAAAAGGCCAACGAAAATGGTTATTAACGAGTCTGACAGTGACAATGATGACAGCGACATGGAAACGGAGACCGATAGCGACACTACAGAGAAAGTCGGCATTATGAAATCGAATTTTTTGCGCGATTATAATGTTCTATATGGTGATATATTTAACAGCGCGACACTTGTTCAAAATGCTGCCAGTCATTGGAACAATATGAGCAATAGTCAACACAATTTATATGTTCCCGTAAGTTGCACAGATATGGCAAAGTATATTTTTAGCTTTAAGAATTCTTTCTTCTGGGTATAGGGCACATACCATTTCGGACGGACCCTAAGACTAATGGACATCACACACGTCGAAATGACTGAGGATGCCAAGAAAGCAGGCAACTCTCCCAACTCTGGCCCCAATGCATTTTTAGACAACTGGCGAAACTGACGCATGTTGTCCAAAAAAGAAACGAAAGAAGAGCTGTGCGCCAAAGAAGCGTAGCTGCTCAAAGAAGCGGAAGAGTTGCGCCAAAAAACCCAAGTGCCCTCGTAAAAGGAGGCCCAGCTGTAAACCGATATGTCCGATGCCAAAAAAGAAGACGTGCAAGCCTAAGGCGCCAAAATGTAAGCCGAAGTGTGGCTAGGATTTAAGCAAATCGACGGCAAATAAACGGATGTGGCAACACGTTTAGCGGCACGACCATCACATTCTACTGCAGAAGTCGTAATAAATAAAAAACTATCAACCTCTACCTAGAACGCTACGCACATCGGCGACAAATCGCAGGCCGTCCAGGAAGGGCAATAATTTTAGTAGTTCCTCATCCTTTGTGCCGATTTCATAGGACTTGATTTGGATGCTGTTACCTGGATTATCTTCGCATACTGTTTGTGAATTGTCTATGATTAGAGCATTGGACAGATCCTCATTAATTGCATCGACACGCTTCATGTGGAACTCGCAATGTTGGCGATATCTGCGATTGCGCAAAATGCCACGCCCATTGTCCAAAAAATCGAGTACGGGATCTGCATAAATCGCCTCAGAGGAAGTGAAAACGTACACATCATACCAACAGGAGACAAATTCCAAGAAATAGTCCACATGGGGACGTTTATAAACGAAAAAGTGAAGTTTCAATTGTTTTAGGTAAAAACTATGATCATAGGAATAGTGCTCAGTTCCGAGACGCTTCTTTTTCTTTGCCACGCTTGTGATCAATGTCTCATCCATGTCTAGGATCAAAATCTTACGCCTCACCAGCTGTAGTTGCCGCATGTTAATGCGCGATAAAGGAACTTGCCGATATTTTATACGGCTATAATTGTTGTAGGCCTTAGTAGCGCGCTGAAAATAGCGAAGTATGAAAACGTCTCCCCCGGGCAACATCCAGAGCAAGCCCATTCCGCATAATATCGTGACCAGCACCTCGAAAGTGGATGAAAAGTAGCTTAACTTGTTTCCCATATTGAAAAAAAATATGGAAGGAACTTGCTTTCCGTACTGAATGAAATATAATAATGAACTCTTCGAATGAAATGCTTGCCGTACTGATTGCTACAAGGACATGTTTCTAATGTCGATTTAGCTATACATTTTTTGAATTGGACCTAAAACAAGTACACGAGCGTCGTCCTGCAATGGGAACCGGTAAAACTAAGGGAAGGTCTGTTCTATGTATTGCCATGCTGTTATTTGTCGTTGCCAGATTGCAACAAATAGACCTATACCAGGTACACTCGTGCGTCCTCCCGTCATGCACTCGCTTTGCATTTCCAAAATCTCCTCAAATTCAAGGGTGACCAAACGCAACCAATCTGTTTGCGGCGATGGTTCCTTGTCCAGGCTCTTCAGCATGCTCACGTCGTATGGGTCCTTAGTCTCACCTGAGTACTCATGTGAGACAGTTTGAATTTCACGCTTTTGGGAATCAACCATATTAGAAGAGAGACTTTATTCCCATGCTTTGTTTATAACTCTGTGCAAAACTCAATATAGAAATTTTTAACTTGGTCATAAATATCTGTATCTGGGCGAATTCTATAACCAATCCACATGTTTCCAAGCTTTGTTTTTAACTCTGTGCAAAAGTCAATATATAACTTTAATTTCCAAAGATTGGATATATAATAGGTAGATAGGCATTGCGTAAGTTGGCTTCTTCTGTTCTTAAATGTATTATTAAAGAGTACACAACATCATCATTTCTTGGATATACAAAATATAAGTTTTTAAACGAGTTCCCTTAAATTGCTTTTTTTCAATTATGTGTACTTAATATTTAAGCTTAGACAACTTAATAAAATACAAGTTTATCAACTTATACTTGACTTCGTTTTTAAAAAAAAATGGTTTAATATTAAATTAAATTCCTTTTCCTTCTAACAAACTCAGACTCACTCGCTATCCAAAATTCTTTCTTAGTGCTCTTGTCGTGTGGACCGTGAATCATGGCTACTCTAGAATGTTGAATGTAGCCGATACATTTTATTTGTACTTATTTGTATAGAAAAAACAAGAAAGAAAAAAACATTCTTTAGTCCTGAAAAATTGCACATGAGTCCAATTATAAGTAGATTCAATTCTCCAATACAACTTTGGGCTGCCATTTAGGCCACTTGTGGTTGATATTGCCAGAGATCCTCAACTACACCAGAAAATAAGACTCTATGCGTTGGATTGTGTATTGATCGCGAATTAATTAATTCACAATCGGCCAGATCAAACAGTTCTTACAGAAAACCAAAAAGATATGATCATGTCTTTATTAAAAGGAGAAGTAATTCACTGAACTTTTGTTTGAAAGATGAAAAAACAATTACGGCAACGGTAACGTCTTTTTTGGAAAGAATTTTTTTGATAGAAAATAGTGGAGTTTTTCTTTATATGAAGTTTTCTAAATCCGTGAGAAATTATTGCATGCTGCGTATGGGCCTTAAAGAAGAAACCTTTTAATGCTGTAATCTACCCAAAATTAGCGATTTGCTTATTGTCGAAAAGCTTTTATGCGGACCACAAAACTCATGCAAACGACATCGACAACTTGTAATACATTAAGGGTATTCACGCTTTGTGTTGAGTTGAGGACTTTTACAAAAAGAAATGCATATTGTAAACAGGGTAATTCGCTGCCTTTTCAGTACTGCAAAATTTGTTCTTATCGTGATATGAAAAGCAACGAGTTACCTTATACTCGCTAAAAAAAAGAAGAGTGCCAAATTTAAAATAATCAAATTGTATTAACGCAAGTAAAAAAAGGTTGTGCGTTTTTTGTGCGAAATTAAGTGAATAAGACATTATTACTATTTGTTGGAATTAACACAACTAAAAGAGTAAAAATAGAATCGAATTATTAATATATGCTGGAACTACTGTGGAGTTACCCTCAGTATTTGAACATATCTGTTTACGAACAAGGAACTGAGCACGTTATGGCGCCAATCAATTGGCTTCGGGAAGTGGAAATGATCGCCCTGTCACGAGAATATTATTGCATTCATGTCGTCTACATAATTATCTAGAGTTTCATCAATTTGTGCGTCGCCACGCCAAAGGATTGTCACAGTATTAAATAAAATGGAGTATTTTTACGATGAATTTGGTTTAGGAGACGAACCTTCAATAAAATTGATTTCATCCAAAGTTATTTTAGCTACAGCTTCTGTTAATTAATATTTTACGCTCTACCTCGTCATTTTAAATTCAAGATTTGAATTATTTTAATTTTCATCAATTTACAAATATAAACAAACTCAAATTTGGTTTTTCTGCAATAATTTCATTTTCCCAGCAATAAAATAATAAAAACCAATGTAATACTTGGCTATTTTAGCTAAAGGTTTAATTAAAATAGATTTTAGGCTCTGTCTCAGCAATATTAATTAAAGTTTTGACACATGTAAACAATCTCCGAAAAGAAGAAGAAAACTCAATAGCTCAACTCTTAAAACTCAACAGCGCTTTGGCCTGAATCCCTTAATATTTCTTATTAGGTTCTTACAAATTTGTAAATCAAAAAGAAACTATTGTATTTTAAACTACTTTTAATATAGACTCTTGAAGCAAATAAAAATTAAAACTGAACTATTAAATTTTTGTCATAAAACAAAACAGAAAAAAACTGAACACAATTTTTGTCAGTTATGTTTGGGGTCTTAATTGCGGCCAACCTAATCTACGCTTCGTGCATTTGTTTATTCCACCTTAATTAAAGCTAATTACATTGACTAATCATATCTAATTACAAATTTGTCTTATACGCGTCATTTATGGCTTATAGTGCATTGAAAAGTTCTTGACACAGCTACCTTTTTGAAGCAAAAGGGATTGGAAGTATTCTTTAATTTAAAAATGGCGGACGTAAAGTCGGGCGCGGACGACTTTAGGATACCCTGTACCACTGGCTTGTAATAAAGTCCGATTTCTTCACAAAAAACCAAAAACAGAAGAATTTTTAGCAAACATTTTTTTTTGACCGATCGTTCCTATGGGAGCTATATGATATAGTCAACCGATTTCAATAAAATTTGGCACAGTGCTTAAATACCTTAAAAAAGATATGAATGCCAAATTTATTTCAAATATCTTTACAAACAAACAAAACACATCGAATTTTGTATAAAAAACGTGTTTTTGGACCGATTGGTCCTATGGGAGCTATATGATCTAGTCAAACGATTTGGATTAAATTTAGTACAGTGCTTAGGAACTATAAAATACTCACGAGTGTCAAATTTGGTCCCAATATCTTAACAAACAAACGAAACACAACAAATTTTGTTAAAAAATCGATTTTTTGGAAGATCGGACCTATGGGAGCTATATGATATAGTCAACCGAATTTGTTCAAATTTGGCACATTGCTTAAGTGGTCTAAAAAATTTCCAAACGCCAAATCTGGTTACGATATCTTTATTAAAAAACGAAATATAGCGAATTTTTCGTTAAAAAGTTATTTTGGCCGATCGGTCCTATGGGAGCTATATGATATAGTCAACCGATTTCGATCAAATTTGGTACAGTGATTGGGAACTATAAAAAACTTTTGAATACCAAATTTCGTTACGATATCTTCATAAACAAACGAATTATTCATCTAAAACGCTTTTTTTTTGTCGAGGTCGTCTCAAACACCCCCATGGGAGCTATATAATTTATCCCCGATATCAAAAAAATAAAATAAACTTGCCTCCTATGGAATAATATGGGATCTAATGTGAAAGTTTGGTAACTCTAGCTCTTACCATCTCTGAGATCTAGGCGTTCACACGGACGGACAGACGGACAGACGGACAGACGGACATGGGTATATCGACTTCTCTATTCACCCTGATCATAGTTTAGGTAACTTTGGGGTGTCTCCGACGTCTCCTTCTATATGTTACATACATTTTCGGCTTGCACAAACTTAATATACCCTTAGTACCATACGGTACAGGGTATAAAAACTGAACACAATTTTTGTCAGTTATGTTTGGGGTCTTAATTGCGGCCAACCTAATCTACGCTTCGTGCATTTGTTTATTCCACCTTAATTAAAGCTAATTACATTGACTAATCATATCTAATTACAAATTTGTCTTATACGCGTCATTTATGGCTTATAGTGCATTGAAAAGTTCTTGACACAGCTACCTTTTTGAAGCAAACGTGATTGGAAGTATTCTTTAATTTAAATAGTATTGTAAATACTTATAAGTAAGCCGCCATCAAGATTTCGACGGCCATAAAAAAGAACATCGTTTTTCCCCAAACAGTCAGGAATGCATTTCTCCGTCAGGTATTCCGATTAGTGGTAGCCCTTAAGAATAAATTGAACTTTGAGTTATAAGTGGTAGAAACCCGAAATCTGACCAAAAAGAGAAAGACGGCTTATGTCGTCACCTTGTCACGTTCCATGACAATTCATTCCATGGCGAAGCGCCTCGGAATTTAAATCAGCTATATTAAGTTAGTCACTTAAAGGATTCAAAAGATATATTTATGTACCTTGTATTATATAAGACTAACTAAAAAAATGGCGGACGTAAAGTCGGACGCGGACGACTTTAGGATACCCTGTACCACTAGCTTGTAATAAAGTCCGATTTCTTCACAAAAAACCAAAAACAGAAGAATTTTTAAGCAAAAATTTTTTTTTTGACCGATCGTTCCTATGGGAGCTATATGATATAGTCAACCGATTTCAATAAAATTTGACACGGTGCTTAAATACCTTAAAAAAGATATGAATGCCAAAGTTATTTCAAATATCTTTACAAACAAACAAAACACATCGAATTTTGTATAAAAAACGTGTTTTTGGACCGATTGGTCCTATGGGAGCTATATGATCTAGTCAAACGATTTGGATTAAATTTGGTACAGTGCTTAGGAACTATAAAATACTCACGAATGTCAAATTTGGTCCCAATATCTTAACAAACAAACGAAACACAACAAATTTTGTTAAAAAATCGATTTTTTGGAAGATCGGACCTATGGGAGCTATATGATATAGTCCACCGATTTTGTTCAAATTTGGCACATTGCTTAAGTGGTCTAAAAAATTTCCAAACGCCAAATCTGGTTAGGATATCTTTATTAAAAAACGAAATATAGCCAATTTTTCTTTAAAAAAGTTATTTTGGCCGATCGGTCCTATGGGAGCTATATGATATAGTCAACCGATTTTGATCAAATTTGGTACAGTGATTGGGAACTATAAAAAACTTTCGATTGCCAAATTTCGTTACGATATCTTCATAAACAAACGAATTATTCATCTAAAACGCTTTTTTTTTTCGAGGTCGTCTCAAACACCCCCATGGGAGCTATATAATTTATCCCCGATATCAAAAAAATAAAATAAACTTGCCTCCTATGGAATAATATGGGATCTAATGTGAAAGTTTGGTAACTCTAGCTCTTACCATCTCTGAGATCTAGGCGTTCACACGGACGGACGGACGGACGGACGGACGGACAGACGGACGGACGGACAGACGGACAGACGGACATGGGTATATCGACTTCTCTATTCACCCTGATCATATTTTAGGTAACTTTGGGGTGTCTCCGACGTCTCCTTCTATATGTTACATACATTTTCGGCTTGCACAAACTTAATATACCCTTGGACCATACGGTACAGGGTATAAAAAAAACGTAGGGAAAAAAGTATCACTTTTAGACCGCGTCCCCAAACAATTGGCCTAAATATTCTTTCTTTTCATTATTAATAAGTAAACTAGAGCATTGATTTGATTCACATCGGCTTAAATATAAGTCTTAAAATTCTTCAACTTTTATGGATTTGGATACTCGAACTTCAAGGAACTTTTTCCTACTACGAATTTTTTCAGGTATGTACACTGATTTGAGGTAGATAGATAATCTGCTTAGAGCGAATTTCTACATATATACTATACCTATGCCTAATTTCTCTGTATAACTCAAAAGTCTTGTAAACCTACATTTACATGATTTACGCATAACGAATTTTTGTAAAGAATTTAAATTGTGGTAGAAAGCTCTAAAGTTAAAAATAGTTTAAGAGTTTAAGTCATCCTAAAGTAAAAGATGCAACGTGGAATCATAAAAAGAAGCAAAGTTAAACATCATCAGCGAGCATAGGACCTATATAGAAGATATTTAATTGAGAAAGTTAGTCAGAAACCCTAAGCAAACTACAAGCCTCTGTTGGAAGAGTTCTTCGCTGTATTCAGAAAATCTGGTTGCTAAACACGATCAGCAGCTCTTAGCAATCCGGCAATCCGCATGTAAAGAATTGCATTGAGAAAAGAAAACTTCCATTGGTTCTGTTATACGGATCTAAAATTCCCCAAACTGAAGTAGTACCTGGGAATGCACCTGGATAGAACATTTACATGGATGGCCCATATAAAAGCTAAACACGCGCTGCTAAAAATTAAAACAAACAGAAATGCAGTGGCTATTAGGGGCGTAACTCTCAACTCAGCCTCGAGAATAAAGTCCAGCTTTACAAGACAGTCCTTAATCCACTCTCGACGTATACCTCGCAACTAACCAGGCGCATTAAATGACACCATGTCTTGGACATTTCAGTCAGAATTTAGATATATCATGTTAGGTTTTATCTATTTATTTAATATTTTTTTTTATATTAGTTTTTTTTATTGAAATTTCAGTCAATCCTGTTATGTAATTTAACGTCAATTCATTTACCTATTATCCCTGAATATTGCAAAAAATGTATGTTCAAAATATAGTCAAGTCAGTGTAATACCAGTACCTTTTCCTCAAACAAAAATTACAACATGCTCTTCAGAACTTACTAATTTGAATGTCAATTTATTTTTGATGTGGATTAATATCTTAGAGCCACTTTAGCTTTGCGAAAATCTGCAAAACTTAACTATGGGGGAACGGGGTATTGATATAATTCAAACTTCACCTAGTAAAGATTCGTGTCTCTGGCTATTATAGTCTTCGCAAACTATGTAGGTGTTCATACGGACGTGGTGACAATGGTGAATCCACGAGGGGTTTTCAGGTCCTCATAGGACACAAGTTGGAAAATGGGTTGAATGCCTTCTGCGCGCTCTTCTACACTTCGAAGTGAAGAAACTTTGGAATTTTACACCATTAAGTCAGCTACTCAGTGAACTGTTAGTCGCTTATTTGGTTTCAGCACGATAACGATCCTTCTAAATTTGGCCGAAATTAAGTTTTCGGTTTCTCGGACATTTAACAACCCTGGTATGTTTGACCCGCTAATTCTGGGATGGTACTCGTTATATTCCTGAAGCTGTCTTTCGAAAAGCTAACCAAAATATGCTTGTATTTCCATGTCAACTTGAAAATACAAGATCGTTCATTATTAAGTTATTTCATTTAAATCGAGAAGGAATTGAGTAAAACTTCAACCTATACAATTAAATCTAATAATAATATAATATATAATAAATAATGTAAGCTTATAACCATTAATTATATACACAAAATACATGTTAATATTGTATTATAAGTAGTGCCGAAGGCCTTTGCAGCCAGTGCATAATAATTTAGTTAAGTTAGTTTTTAAATGTACTTCACATTATTAAATAAATAAATAAATTTAAAATACACATTTTTTTTAGGAATTTTCTTTTTTTTCGATTTAACAAATTTGCTAATATTATAAATTTAACAGGGTTGGTTATGCTCCAGTGAGCAACACCAATATATATTGGTTAAGTTGTATATAATACATTATGTTATTTAGTACATATTACTTATTACATATTTTTTATATCTATCTATCTTTATATTATGAAAATCGATCTGGAAGGTCCAGAATATAAAATCTCTTCAGACGTCGAACGTCCAAACTATAATCTAAAAGGTTAATTGTCAGCGAGTTTTCATGATTTGACAGTCTCTCTAAATATCTTCGCGATGATTTTAATATTTCGTCTTTTATGTAAGGAACATTCAAGTCTTTGTGTATTTATTTGCTGTTTCTACACCACGGAGCACCTGCGATGTTTCTAAGTGTTATCGATTGATAGAAGTTTCTTTATTTGTCCCACAAAATTAATATACTTTTTAAGTCCCCAGAATTATAAACAATCAAATTCAGGTTTTTATAATTCGCAAAATGTATAAAAATAAAGGGTTACTAAAATTTTTTTAATCGAAATTTGTTCCATGAATTAAATTTAATAAAAATGAATAAGTTGGCAATGCCACCCTTTGGGATACCCTGTACCTGTACATAAAAAATAAAAAAAAAAAAAATTTTAAGCAACAATTTTTTTTTTATACCGTTCGTTCCTATGAGAGCTATATGATATATTCAACCGACTTAGATTAAATTTAGTACAGTGCTTAGGAACTATAAAAAACTTACGCATACCAAATGAGATTTCAATATCTTCACAAAGAAACGAAATAAAACAAATTTTGTTCAAAATTAGAGTTTTTTGAAGTTCGGCCCTATGGGAGCTATATTATGTAATCAACCGATTTTGTTTCAATTTGGTACAATGCTTGGGTACTCTGAAAAACTTCTGAATGCCAAATCTGGTTACGGTAACTTTATAAAAAAACGAATTATTCATTATTTTTTTTTTGCCGAGGTCGCCTGAATCTTCCCTATGTAAGTTATATAATTTAATTCCGATATAAAAAAAAAAAAAATAAATTTGTCTCCTATGGAATAATATGGGATCTAATGTGAAAGTTTAGTTACTCCATCTCTTACTATCTCTGAGATCTAGGCGTTGAAACAGACAGACGGATGGACAGACGGACGGACCGACATACGGACTTGGGTACATCGACTTCTCTAGTCACCCTGGTCATATTTTAGGTAACTTTGGGGTGTCTGCGTCGACTCCTTCTATATGTTACATATATTTTCGGCTTGCACAAACCTAATATACCGTTTGTACCATAAGGTACAGGGTATAATGATAAAAATTAAAAAAAAAATCGTTAAAATAAAGAAGACTGTTTTTTTATATATGTATTTCATCTGTCATGGTTAAAAAATCCCCGTCAATATCTTTCTTCGTTTAGAAAATATGGTTTATCAAAAAATTGTCTAATAAAAAATTAAATTAAAAATTTAAAAAACCCCGAACTTAAGTAATTTTCATTTAAAAAGTAAAAAATAATAAAAGAAACTTAATGTTAAAGTACTTAAGAATCTATTAATAATTCTAAAAAAATACGTCGCGTTGGGGGACACGCGAGGGCAGACGTCGTTGACGGTCTTACATGCAAATTTTTTGAAGTAATTCTATGAAAGTTTTTGAAGTATTTTCTTAATTTTTTTTTTAAGTTAATCTTTCTTGCTTAATTAGACTATTTGTATTTAAATTGTTAGGAGCGGTCCCCCAACGCGACGTATTTTTTTAGAATTATTAATAGATTTTAACATTAAGTTTCTTTTATTATTTTTTACTTTTTAAATGAAAATTACTTAAGTTCGGGGGTTTTTTAAATTTTTAATTTAATTTTTTATTTCATACTTTTTATAGGTACGTTAGGTTAAGTTAGACTTTATTATATTAAAATATACTTACTATAATTTAGATTCTTGTTAAGGTATAGATTACATTTAAGGTCAAGCTCGTTTGCTTTTTTTACGCATTCTCCCCACTTTCACTCCCCACAACTTTTAAACGGCTCAACCGATTTTCATCAAACATGTCTAGGAACACTCGCACATAAGTCACCTTTAATACAAAAAAAAACTAAATTGAAATCACTGCATGCGTTCGGGAGTTATGATGCCACAGACAGACAGACAGACAGACAGACAGACAAATTTTAAGCCAATCGGACAAAGTTGATGTTTTTAACTTCAAATGGCCATTACTTCTAAACGAGAAGAGATAGAGCAAAAATAACCTCAGATTCGAATCAGTGACGTCGTCAGTTACAATAGGACCAATTTTTAAGCCAATCGGACAAAGTTGATGTTTTTCTCCCCACTTTCACTCCCCACAACTTTTAAACGGCTCAACCGATTTTCATCAAACATGTCTAACAACACTCGGACATAAGTCACCTTTAATACAAAAAAACTAAATTGAAATCACTGCATGCGTTCGGGAGCTACGATGCCATAGACAGACAGACAGACACGTCAAACTTATAACACCCTTTTTTTTGCGTCGGGGGTTAAAAATAACCTCAGATTCGAATCAGTGGCGTCGTCAGCTACAATAGGACCAAATTTTAAGCCAATCGGACAAAGTTGATGTTTTTAACTTCAAATGGCCATAACTTTTAAACGAGAAGAGATGGAGCAAAAATAACCTCAGATTCGAATCAGTGACGTCGTCAGTTACAATAGGACCAAATTTTAAGCCAATGGGACAAAGTTGATGTTTTTCTCCCCACTTTCACTCCCCACAACTTTTAAACGGCTCAACCGATTTTCATCAAACATGTCTAACAACACTCGGACATAAGTCACCTTTAATACAAAAAAAAACTAAATTGAAATCACTGCATGCGTTCGGGAGCTACGATGCCATAGACAGACAGACAAACAGGCACGTCAAACTTATAACACCCCTCTTTTTGCGTCGGGGGTTAAAAATGAAATCACTGCATGCGTTCGGGAGTTATGATGCAATAGACAGACAGACAGACATTAAATGATTGGCAAGCCCATTGGCATAATTTGTTGACAAGCATCATTATCATATTTAATAGATTTGCTGTATTTTTAGCTTCAAATGGCCATAACTTCTAAACGCGAAGAGATAGAGCAAAAATAACCTCAGATTCGTATCAGTGGCGTCGTCAGCTTCAATAGGACCAAATTTTAAGCCAATCGGACAAAGTTTTTGTTTTTAACTTCAAATGGCCATTACTTCTAAACGAGAAGAGATAGAGCAAAAATAACCTCAGATTCGAATCAGTGACGTCGTCAGCTACAATAGGACCAAATTTTAAGCCAATCGGACAAAGTTGATGTTTTTCTCCCCACTTTCACTCCCCACAACTTTTAAACGGCTCAACCCATTTTCATCAAACATGTCTAACAACACTCGGACATAAGTCACCTTTAATACAAAAAAAACTAAATTGAAATCACTGCATGCGTTCGGGAGCTACGATGCCATAGACAGACAGACAAACAGACAGACAAACAGACAGACAGACACGTCAAACTTATAACACCCCTTTTTTTGCGTCGGGGGTTAAAAATAAAAAACCCAATATTCAGTTATCGATAACTCGAAAAGTAATCGGAATTTTGCAATAGATTTTTGATATGGTTCCTACTGGCTAATTGCTCTACCAAATATGTAAAAATCATCAAAATCGCAGTAAGTCGGGAAAAAAGTGACCCGCTTCACTTATTTTCGACGATAAACATTATACAATTTTTTGAGAACAAAGGCACTTTAGGTTGTCTTTTTCGTATATTTAAATAGTAAATAAAAAAATTTATATCGCGTCAAACCACCCAACCCTTTCATATTTTTACGCTGACCATTTTGAGAAGGTAAAATACTCCAAATTCTGTTTTTTTTCGCGAATTTTTTTTATGGTTTTTGATTTAAATTTTAAAATATTTTTCTTACAAGCTAATAAGAATTTGGAGGGTAGGGGATGACTTTAGCCTCACCAAGGAAGATGCTGCAGATCTAGCAAAGGACATGCCTATGCTTCTGCCGCCAAGGGATGAAATATTCAATCAAAACTTTGATACCAAAAACAGAACCAAAGAGGCTTGGATCGCTCTTACGGCAGTTAACCCTTTGAAACTACATAAATAATGTGGTACAAAGACGGATAATTGATCAAGGAAGCGATCTGGGGGTAGTGGGACCCAGGACTAAATATTGCGAACCACTAGACAGACACACCAGTATTTTCCAATATTTTGAAGTCTGTGCTATTGGATGACATTCTGCATTCAACCTGCAAAAGAACTACCATGAAAAGGCTATTTCCATCATGTCTGATAGTCAAGCAGCGATAAAGGTATTAAGCAAAGCCAAGATCACATTAAGGCTAGACAAAGAATTGAGAACGTCACTGGATGAATTAGAATCCCTGATCCTGGAAATAAGCTGGCATATAAACTCGCCGGTAAAAGAAACAAGCTCCTAACTTAGATGAGTTGATGTAGCAAAATTTAAAAGTGTTGGAAAGCAGCCTTTAAAATTGTTTTTCCATAATTAGTGACTTCGCTTACGGCCTCATAATTCTTACATCCCGAGTATAAAAATTTTAACATAATTTAGGGCAGTCGATTTGACATGATGTACCCATGTTAGATTTCTGTCAAAGTGGACTCCGCGGTAGTCAGTGACTTTTATAATATACATTGAACTTCAGAGTTATAAATTTAAGAAAATGTCGCTTACAATTCACAATTGGTTTAAGCAAGAGTCTACACTAAAGGTAACAGTAAATTTAACAATTGTTTGAATATTTATTAGTATTTTTTTTTATTGTTGAATTCACTTTTTATTTGCCTTTTATTTAATTTGCATATATATGGAAAATAAAGGATTAGCATTTTCGCTGAGCTCAACAAAAGTTTAAATATAATAACCGATTTCTTACGAATAAATTACCTCAAAGCCCATCGTCTTCAAAAGTATCTCCTCGTCCATGATGAGCTCCTTCCTTTGCTCTTCAACAGTTGGACGGGTAGGTGGTCTGCAGCACGTATTCAAGGCGTTTAAAATATAGCTGATTCTGCGCTCCTGCTCCTCGACCTTGGCAGATAGAAAGATACATGCCGCAGCCGTGGAATGCCAATCAAAACGCCTGAATGAGTGCATGGTGTAGAAACGATGCATATACGCAATGCCCGTGTTGATGCACTGCTGGGTCACTCTCAGCAGTTGTCCCATTTCTTGTATAAAAAGCGCAGTGCGTTGTCTAAGATGTAGCTCCTCAATGGCTGCAACGCCATCGCGGTGACTGGGCGAGTTGGCCAACTGCTGCGGTGTAAAAAACCAGCGTGCTTTGCGTTGCTCTAGGCTTGAGCTGGAATCAGTTGCGCCGGCGCTATCTGAATTCTTTTGGTTTACATATCTTTACAATCAAACGAAACACAATGAATTTTGTATAAACAATTTATTTTGACGGATTGGGCCCATGGAAGCTATAAAATACAGTCAACCGATTTTGATGAAATTAGGTGCATTGCTTGGGAACTTTAAAAAACTTCCGAGTACCATATTTGGTGATAATATCTTCAAAAAAAAAAAAAACGAATTATCCATCTAAAACTTTTGTTTTTGCAATCAAAAAAGTAAAATAAACTTTTTTTTCTATGGAATAAGGAATCTAATGTCAAAGTTTGGTTGCTCTAGCAACCGTCTCTAAGATATAGGCGTTCATATGGACAGACGGAAGTAACGGATATGGATAAATTGATTTCTCATACTTTAGGTAACTTTGGTGGTCTCCGCAGTCTTCTTCTGTATGTTACATACATTTTCGGCTTGCACACACTTAATATACCCCTCGCACCTTTGCTTTGGATGGTTATTTTTTTAAGGAATAGTTTCTTTCTCTGATTTGATTATTATCTTAGTCCAATTTTTACCAGATATGCATATATGGGAAGTTCTGCATCGAAATGTAATGGGGTGAAGTCCCTTAGGATGTTTATCCAATTATACGAATTATACTTCTGAAGTTACATGAATTTACAAGCAGTTTGGACAGATTTCTTTTGCGAGCTCAGAAACTCTTCGAAATGAAGAACCTCCCTCAAAACAAATCCTAGATCCGTAGCTACATACATAAATATAACTTCGATATCGAAAAAAATAGAAAAGAACCATGGATAAGACCGGTACACTTTCCAATATAAACTCGCTGCCACGAATAAGGATTCATATATATTTTTTAACTATTCCAAAATGTAATAAAACTATCATTGGCGAAACATAAAAATTTGTTTAATTCATTTTTAATGGATCCATAAAAGGTTTTGTTTCATAAATGCAGCTTTTATGGTATTTCTGATGAACGAATTCTGGAATGGTTCGAGGTGATTCCAAATCTTTGAAGTAGTACCATACAGTAATGACTACTAGACCATTTAAAAAATGTTTAACTCACTAATGCTGATGGGACTTAGTAAACCAGAACTCTTTCCTGGAATCTGCAATTAATAGTTGGAACGCAACACGGTAGCCAAATATTCGAGTAGTCCAATGTCTGTAATATGGAGTTGAAAACCAACATTTAAATGTGTATAACATTTGCTGTCTACACCCGGCTTAAAATTCCGCCTTACGAATATTTAACAAAACAATTTCTTGATACCAGTCAATAAATCGAGTCGAGGCTAATGTTAGTGAAGGCTGCTCCATATTATTATCTCAAGCAGAGATTCCTCTTATTCCAACGTTTCTCATTGGACACATCCAATGCAAATCTTCCAATCATGTACCAGATTTGTGCTCAAAAGTCAAAATGGCAGAACCAGTTCTAAGTTTGGTTTTGATTGCGAAGAATATTGGTATACGTTTTTCTGGTAGCTGATTATAAATCTGTGATCTGATGTTTAAAAGTTTAAATGGCGCATCAAAATTTGAAAATTTTCTCTTGATTCTGGTAAGAGTTTGCTTAGAAGGTCTTTGGAACTTGCTAATTAGGGTTGTTTAATCAGCGCAAGTTCTAAATTAAACTCATTATGACTAACGTGAATTCTATTCTAGAATTTTTTTTTGTTATCAACGCAACATTAGTTATATAAGTATTACAATTTATATGAAATTGCTGTGTGCCAAATTATGAGTTATCTAGTGAACTTGGTAGCGCCATCTTAAGTAAATCATCAGTAAAATCATAAGTTAAGCGGCGTACAAAATCGGAAATACTTAGAGACTGGTCACGCAAATAACATTCTTAAAAAGAGCATTCTGCAAATAATAATTGTTTATTTATTTAGTTTTTTTCCAAAATGTTTATTAAAATGGGTGAATAACTTTTTTTTACGCACGAACAGCTGCTAAATGGATGTTTTAATTTCATACTGCAGAAAAGGCCTATCTTGAGTGAACCTTCTGTGATTAAAAATTTTGTTAAATTAATGCTTTTAATACTTGCTAGTTACCAACTTACGCTTTATATATTATGTTTCATAAAAGTTATGCCAAAACAGCGCGAATTTGAATGAAAAATCTCTTTCTTTCTCCGACCATAGAATTTTTATAAATTGCAATTTTTTCATTATTATTTAAAAGCACACAAAAAATGTTGGCCAAAACACTTTATGAAAAAATACCAAAATTTGATTGTTAGTTGTTTACTCCTCAACGTCTAAAACTATAACGAAAATAAATATCTGTTTAAAAACATTCGCTCTAAGAACGGTAGGATGAAAAGGTTTTATTTTACTTAAAATTCATTCAAGGTACCCTGTACCTTTTTTATAAAAAAACTATTTAAAATATGTTCCTTCTTAGAACTTTTCCATCGGAACATGTACCAATTGAAACATAGTTTTAATTTCTCTGTGAATTAGTGTTGCGAAAAAAACTTCAAAACTTCACTATGGGGGGACGGGTTAGCATATTGATATAATTCAACAAACTTCAGCATATTAGGAACTACGAGCACCAGTAGAGATTCGTGTCTCAAGCTGTTATAGTCTTCTCAAAAGATGTAGATGTTCATACAGACGCCAGACAGAGCTCAAACCAGTGGCGGATTCACGAGGAGTTATTAGGTCTTCATAAGACCCAAGCTCGAAAAATGCGTTGAAAGCCTTTTGCGAGCTCCGATACACTTCGATGTGAAGAAACTATAATTCTACAAAATTAAGTCGGCTACTCAGTAGATTTTATCGAGACGTGCGTCTTACCTATAACAATTGTGGGTCGTGAATTTCATTTTCAGCAGGTAAACGATCCTTCTTAATTTTGCCGAAATTACATCGTAAGCTAAGAACAGGAGAAGAAACTTAAATATAGTCGCCAGGTTGTAACCCGATTTAGTTTCTGTGGGATGAATTGGGCAGATAAATAAGAAAATTGCAATCAACTAATACAAAACAGCTTTATCAGCCTATCAAAATTTCAACGGAATCATGGCATAAATTGATTGAAAGGATTCCCAGAATATGCGATGATTTTTTACGAACAAAAGGATTTTTGAAGAGTCAAAAATATGAAAAAATATTTCCAATTCTTTTTGTATACACAATAATTGCTTTTCATGAATAATAAATGACGGAAACCACGCCTATTTGATTATTTCATAAATATTGTAAGCTGCACCCGAACTTTTAACCGGTAGTGTAAGCATGACCAGTTTTTTTTTATTGTTACGAAATTTACTAAAGTGTTTTAATTCTCAAACATTAAACAACACTGGTATGTTCGATCCGCTTATTCTGCAATGACACTCGTAATATTTCCCATTTATTATGTTATTTTATTTAAATCAAGAAGGTATTGAGTATAACTTCAAACTTTTCAAATTATCACAATATACATATATGCCTGGAATGCTAAACATTTAAAATTAAAAATGAATAACATTAACAATAAACCAGCAGTTCGTCGCACTTTAAGATCTGCAGTTGCACGCAATGTGATTGAACATCCTTTGCAAAGCGTTTATAATTTAGATAGACCATTTACAAGATCCATGAAGCGCATGTACCCTGAGGAGATTTTAATGGGACCCTTGGACGTAACCTGAAATTAAAATTTTTGTTGACTTTGTTTTTAATACTTTTTAGTTACCAACTTATATGATTTATTATGTTTCATAAAAATGAAGCCGGGAATATGAACCAAAACACTCCTTCTCACTCCGAACATATAATTTTTATTATTTAAAATTTATTTATCATTTAAAAAAAACACAACAAATTTGCACCGAACATTTTTTTTTTGGATGTGTACTGTTTCAAATCTGAAACTATAATGAAAATAATTTTCTGTTTGTTCAGCAGCAGAAATTTTAAGCAAATAACGCTTACTATATTAAAAACATTTTCCAGTTCGTGCTAAGTACAATGGGATAAAAAGTTTTTATTTTACTTAAAATTGTTTAGAAGTTTAAATACATACAGTCGAAGAACATACAGTCGTAAAATACCTTTTACCTTTACTCTCGAACAAAAATTTACAACATGTTCATTCAAAAAACTTTTCAATCGGAAAATGTTCCAATTGGTACGTCGATTAAATTTCGATGTAGATTAGTTTATTAGAGCCAATGTAGTATTGCGAAAATCTGCAAGCTTCACTACGGGGAACGGGGTAGCATATGGATATAATTCAACAAACTTCAGTTAGTAAAGATTCGTATCTCTAGCTCGTATAGTCTTTGCAAAGGATGTAGGCCAGAGAGAGAGCTCAATACAGTGGCCGATCTGCGAGGGATTTTCGGGTCGTCATAAGTCGCAATTTGGAAAAATGGGTTTGAAAGCCCTTCCAGTCACTATACATTTTTGTGTGTTGCTGTGAAAAAGTTTTATTATGTTTGATGTGGTTTTAAAAATAATATCCTTATCCCTGTGGCTGGGGTATCAGCGGGGTTGCATTGGAAAGTGTACGGGTATAAATGCCATCTTAGTTATACAATATAAGTATGCTAATGATCTAGAGTATACTATAGTAAATTTTATTTTTTTTACTATTAATAAGTGAAGAATTTGTACATCAATTTTGTACCATAACAACATATGGATGGTAAATAAAATCATAACAGCCAAAACTTATAGCGCATCAAAAATTACAATTTTAATTGTAGGTAGTCATACTGACCCAACGTCTTCGCAAAACCTTGCCGTTTAGCCGCCTTAACGGGCGGGCATGGAGTAGTCCTTTTGCGAGCAGGCTACGGTGTTTTTTTTCTATCGCTGTACACTGCCCGACAACCGATTAGCACACCCTATGCTCCGCGTCTTAAGAGCTAAATATCAAGAAAACGAATAAAACTTTCAAGTTGAATCTTTTTTCCATTAAAAGAATACAAAATTATACACGAGAATAAATGGAAGATATGATATTAACTTTATTAATAACATATTAAGTGAATTTAATCAAACTTAACATAAAAAATTAACTTTCATTTTTGCGACATTTGATTAGCACAGTCAACTGAAAACTTTAAATAACAAAAAAAAATAGATTCAAAGTTCATTCAAATAATTTTTTTAAATTAGTTTCAACATTTTTGATGTGTTCTGTAAAATATTTAATAATGTGTTGAGCCTCCACGGTTAAGTATGACTTCATACATTCGACTTGGTAAGGAGTCATATTTTTTATGTAGTCGAGTGAAATAGCCTCCCAGGACCTTTTAATTCCTTCAATGAGTTCAGCTTCAGTTGAATATTGTCTGCCGGACTCGTACACCTTGCGTGCTAGCCATCCCCAAACATTTTCTATAATATTCAGGTCGGGCGAGTAAGGCGGCCATGCTAGCAATTCCACGTTCTGACCCTCAATCCAGGATTTTACGATCCTGGCTGTGTGGATAGGTGCGTTATCCTGCTGGAACTTCCATTCCAAGGGTCCGAAAATATCCTTGACTGCAGGAAAAGCCGTTTCCAGAACACCTTTGTACGCAATGGCATTCATTCGGCTGGTTAAAAATTGCAGTTCTATGGTGCCAAAGTAAGTAATTGCGCCCCAGACCATGACACCACCTGCACGGCTGTGCAACCGATCTAAGGTATGCTCTTCCTTTCTGAGATCATGAAAGTAGTAGGCATAGCCGTCAGGACCCTCCAAATTGAACTTTTTTCATCCGAAAAGACTACACGCTCCCACTCCTTGGTCCAGGTCATATTCGATCGACAGAAATCGAGCCGTTGCATCTTGCGAAGTTGGTTTAGTGGTGGTTTTTTCTTTAGTTTTAGACGCTTTATATGTTCAGCTTTCGATATAACTCTTTGTACAGTCCGAACGCACGCTTTAACACCAGTTTTTTCTTTTATTTTGGCGGCGGAGTCGTGAGAATTAGATGCGTGCCTTAATATAATTCGCTTGTCAGCTGCTGTTATTACTGATGAGGGCCGACCTTTCATGTTTTTTCCATAGGTATCCTCATTGTTTATGTATGAGGTAATAACTTTACGGCTGCGTTTAATATTTTTGGATATTTGAAGAATCGAGTGACCACACTCCCTGTAAGCCTTGATTTTGGCTTTTTCAGACTCATCCAACGGTTTTGCTTTTCCCATTATTACTTTATTTTATTGATAATCGATCACAATAAGTAAATAATAACTTTAATCAGTCAGACACCGCAACCTATGCGCAAAAATTGACACTAAAGCGAAAATGTGCTAATCGGCTGTCGCAAAAAAAATGCATGCATTTTTGTCGCACTTCAAAGAAAACAGCAAATCAAAATAACGGTTCAATTCCAGAACTCAAGATTATTCTCAGAATGAGTAAAAATGATGAAGAATAGAATAAAAAGTAATATGCATGAAACATATTCAGAGTTCTGAGTTATTTGCCTTTAAACTGATAGGTTAGAGAGTGTGCTAATCGGTTGTCGGGCAGTGTATATATTGGGTTGCCCAAAAAGTAATTGGGCAAATGCATTAAATGCATTTTTAATAAAACTTAGAATGAACTTTAATCAAATATATAATTTCCATTTTGTTCGATAACCTTTTGCCATCTTCCCGGCAAATTTTGTATTCCACGCTCATAGAACTTCTGGCCTTTATCTGCAAAAAACTGAACCAAGTGCGATTTTATAGCCTCATCATTGCCGAAAGTTTTACCATTTAAGGAGTTCTGCAAAGATCGAAATAAATGGTAGTCTGATGGTGCAAGGTCAGGGCTATATGGTGGATGCACCAAAACTTCCCAGCCAAGCTCTCTCAGTTTTTGCCGGGTCATCAAAGATGGGTGTGGTCTGGCGTTGTCCTGATGAAATATGACACCTTTACGATTGATCAATTCTGGCCGTTTCTCGTTGATGGCTGCATTCAATTTGTCCAGTTGTTGACAGTAAACATCCGAATTAATCGTTTGGTTCCTTGAAAGCAGCTCAAAATATACCACACCCTTCCAATCCCACCAAACAGACAGCATAACCTTCTTTTGGTGGATATCAGCCTTTGAAGTGGTTTGAGCTGGTTCACCATGCTTGGACCATGTTCGTTTTCGATTAACGTTATTGTTAACAATCCATTTTTCATCTCCAGTTATGATTCGCTTTAAAAACGGATCGAATTCATTGCGTTTAAGATGCATATCATCATTTGTTGATTTGGTTTGTTAAATGAATTTCTTTCAATTCATGTGGTACCCAAATATCAAGCTTTTTCACCAGTCCAAGACTTTTTATGTGATAATGAACGGTTGATTTTGGTATATTTAACTTCTCTCCTATCTCACGCTCAGTTACATGACGATCCAATTCGATTAATGCTTTGATTTGGTCATCATCAACTTCATTTGGCCGACCTGAACGTGGCTCATCTTTAAGTGAAAAATCTCCAGAACGGAATTTGCGAAACCAATTTTGACACTGTCTTTCTTTTAAGGCTTTATCACCATAAACATCACGTAACTTTTTAGCAGCCTACTCTGCGTTTTTTCCTTTACGGAAATAATAATATAAAATATGACGGAAATGCTCTTTTGTGGACTATTAAAAAGGGCGCCAAACAAACAAATGTAAACAAAATTACGCGCACTTTTTTTTTAAAGCAAGCTAATAGTGACATCTAATAAATGTCAAAAGAAAAAATACAATTAAATAGTCACAAGCTGTTAAAAAACTAATAAACGCCGACTATATGAAAAATCCGCAATTACTTTTTGGGCAACCCAATACTAGTGTGCCTACCAATCTGCTCTTCAAATGTGTGTAGATTGAGGTCTCTATGGAGTGTGGAACCGCGTTAATACCAGGGACAGTTGGTTATATGTCTAAATCCTATAC
>JBAMAX010001044.1:0-250503 GCA_037043745.1 Chymomyza amoena
TATTTTTATTTGCGATCTGTCATATTGATATTTAACAAATTTGCTTATATTATAAATATAACGGGGTTGGTTATGCTCCAGTGCGCAACACCAATATACTTAAATTGTATATAATTTATTATGTTATTTAATACATATTACTTATTACGTATTATTTACTAAACTCTATATATTATAAAAATCTATCTGGAAGATCCAGAACATGATATCTCTTCAGACGTCTAACGTCCAAACTATTATCTAGAAGATTAATTGCCAGCGAGTTTTCATGATTTGAGAGTCTCTCCAAATATCTTCTCGATGATTTTAATATTTCGTCTTTTACGTAAGGAACTTTCAAATCTTTGTGAATTTCTTTGTTGGTTACGTACCAAGGAGCGCCTGCAATATTTCTTAGAGTTATAGATTGATATCTTTGCAGGATTTCGATATTTGAATTGCTCGCCGTCCCCCAGAGCTGCATTGCATACGTCCAGACCGGCTTGAGTACTGCTTTGTAAAGCCGAATTTTATTCTCCAAACTAAGCTACGATCGCGGACCTAGAAGCCAATACATTCTTTTGGTATTAATTTTAAGCTGCATATGCTTTGATTTTATATGCTTATTCCACGTGAGTCGCCGATCCAAATGCACTCCAAGGTATTTGACAGATTCTTCATCCGGTATGGACATACCATTTAACGTCACAAGAGGGCATTTTCCTCGTTTCAATGTGAACGTAGTTTGGACTGATTTTTGCGTGTTTACTAAAATTCTCCATTTTTTCAGCCATGTTTCAATAAGACCGAGTTGCTCTTGTAAATTTTGGGACGCCATTGCCTGGAATTGCGCTGTTAGAAATAATTGCTGTGTCACCCGCATAGGTTGCAACTTCAACATTGTCATTTGTAGAAAGGTCCGCAGTAAAAATTGTGTATAGCACTGGCCCAAGTACACTACCTTGAGGAACTCCGGCGTTTATTGAGTACAGTTCCGAGTGCTCATCAGCATATTGGACATAAAATTTTCTACAGCTGAGGTACGACTTAAAGAATAAGAAATACAGTGCAGGAAGCCATTTTTTGATTTTATAAAGTACTCCTGCGTGCCAGACTTTGTCAAATGCTTGTTGGATATCCAAAAATATCGCAGCGCTGTACTGTTTGTTTTCAAATGCATCCACTATCTTTTTAACAATACGATGGCATTGTTCAATTGTGCCATGGCCTCTTCTGAACCCAAACTGATGTTCGGGTATGATGTTGGTGTCTTCTAAAACCACTGACATTCTTCTCAAAAGTATTTTTTCAAATACCTTAGCGAATGTCACCAGCAAATAATGGGACGATATGATGACGCGTGTTGTTCAGGCTTGTTTGGTTTTGGCAGCATAATTAGTTCAGCGCATTTCCATTGAGTTGGGAAGTATTCAAGTCTGAGCATGGCATTATAGATGTACGACAAAAGTCTAATGCATTTTGGTGGCAAGTTTTTAATTGTTGTACCATCAATTTTGTCATATCCGGGTGCTTTCTTGGCATTTATTCTCCAAATTTCAGCTTGCACTTCTGCGATTGTTGTCTGACGGATAGGCATACTCATCTGGCAAGCCGAGTTAAGAAAATTGTCAACCTCTGTCACTGTTTCCTGGTCGAATTCCGAGTTAGGTTGGAACACTGTGTGGAGATGTTGTGCAAATCTTTCCGCAATTTCCTTATCACTTTTACACAGTCTACCATTATTGTCAACTATTGCCGTTTCCTTCTGCTTGGCCGCTTCAAGTAGCTGGTTGCTCTCCAAAGACTATAACTTAGATCTGGTGTGCATGGGTCAAGGCTTTTAAGATATTCTGACGTTGCAGCATTTTTTAATTCCCATAATTTTTGCTTAAGATCTTTAGTAGCTTTATTCAGCAACTGTTTATAAATTGGGCTTCGGCTTAGTTGCCACTTCTTTCGGAGTTTCCTTTTGTTTTTAATTAATTGCCTCAGCTCCAGGGACAGATATGGTTTGTTGGAATGATTCGCGCTTGATTGTGGGGTGCAAAAAACTCCAGCCTCATGAATTGCCTTAGTGAGGGTTTCAATTGCAGAATCAATTTCATCTCCTGTTTTAAGTGGTACGTCAAGGCATACTTTGCTTTCAAGAAAGTTTTTTAAAATCTCCGATGTTAGATCGTCTTGTGATGATTTTGTATGGCCGATTTTTTAATGTCACAGTTGCACCATAGGTCACTATACTTGGAGAGTGGTCTGAGCTTAGTTCAAAGTTTTCTTCAATGTGGAGTTGATGTTGTGGTACGCCATTGTATACTACAAAGTCTAATAGATCTGGAATTTTTCTAGGATCTGTTGGCCAATAACTTTCAAAAAGATGAGAAAAAACTAATTTTTTTATATAATAGTGGGATGTCCTACATTTCCGCTCAAGATTTCAAGATCTTCCTGTTCTCATTATTAACACAGAATGATGATCATTTTGGTCGCTACCACCATTTTTCTGTTACTCCCATTAATAACAAACTAATATACTCTGAGTTAAAAAAGGGTATCCAAATGTCTTTCGCATACCATAATTAAATGAATATTCTCAGTTTTCAACTGGATGTCCTAGACAAAAATAAAATAAATCCTTGCGATGTTTTGTGATCAAATACTTTTTTGCAGTTTATTTGTCTGTTTGCAGTTTGCTATATAATATGTATGTATATGAATATATGTATACATAAATGATATATATAGATGTATATATAATTACAACAGTTATTTACAACATACTCGTGTACAGCGTTTACTTTTTTCTTTATATAGTTTGGTTTAAGATGAAGAAGTGAAAAAGAGACAAAGATAGCTACAGAGTTAAAATTAGATAAAGATAGTTGTTGTTAGTAAATTGGTATTGGCAGTTGACAGTGGGAGAGTATATATAGTGACAAGATTGTATATAGCTAGTGTGAAAGAGATACAAAGAAAGATACAAAGGCTTGAAAAGAAAGAGACAGTTATATAAGTTTGCTATTGCACTGAGTCCATTAAGTCCTTAATGTTCATTAAGTACGCAAGAAAGGGCAAGAGGACCGAAGTCTTCATCTCCCAATTGCCTGTGTATTCGTTAGTTGCTTCGTTCGTGTGTGTGTGATAGAGACAGTTATATAGTGGTAGAGTGTGAAAAAGAGACAGTTACATATACGCTAGCTTGCTTCGGTAGTCAGTTAGAGTGAAACAAAGTATCAGCATTGTCTTCCAGGCCAACTTAGTAATGATGATCGTAGTGCGCATGGTATTGACCATCATCCTCGTGTCCACCGCCGCCATAGTAGCCACTGGGACCACCATGATGACCACCATGGCTGGCTGCAGCCACAGCATTCAAATGTGCAGCACGTGCATGTTGCACCTCGGCAGGCTCCACGGGCACACCATTGTGGATGACTGGAATATGAATGGGACCCTTGTGTCCATAGCCGCTGGAATAGCTGTGAGCATGGCTATCGTGTCCATGATCCCATTGGCCATCATAGTGTCCCTCATCCCAGGAGCTGTGCGAGCTGCCATGAGCCGAAGCCTGAGACACGGCAGCAAAATGAGCAGCCTTGGCGTGTTGTACTTCGGGAGTGTCCACAGGCACACCATTGTGAATAACAGGTACATGATAACCATGACCAGCATGACCGTGGGAAATAGGAGCCAGAGCATGGCCAGAGCGAGCAGCAGCATGAGCAGCAAAATGAGCAGCCTTGGCGTGTTGCACTTCAGGGGTTTCAATGGGTGCACCATGCGCATGTGCCGAATGACCTAGAGCCTTGGCATGGGCGGCATAGTGTTCAGCCTTGGCAGCCTGTACGTCGGGAGTGTCAACGGGTACGCCGCCGTGCGTCAAGGGCACATGAGCAGCACCACCATAAGCCCAATGACCACCATAGATGGAACGCTTGTACAGATGATGTCCATGAGCACCATGAGAGGCAGCGGCATGAGCAGCAGCATGAGCGGCCTTGGCATGTTGCACCTCGGGTGTATCGACGGGCACACCTTCGTGGGTAATCACTGGAATATGAATGCCGCCATGATGATGATATGGCACATAGGCGGAGTGCGGGTGGGCAGCGGCATAAACAGGGGAACCATGCGCCGATGGTGCCTTGGGCAGATTGGTGCCAACAGCATTGAAACCATGATGAGGATCAGCGGTATAGGACACAGACTGCAGATGTCCATGACCATCGACATAGGAGTAAGAGCCGTGTGTGGTGCCATCATGGCCACGTGTTTCATGCTTCTGTGAATTGGGATCGGCGTAACCATACGAATAGGTATGACTATGCGGATCCAGATGCTGGTATTGTGTGGAGACAGCACCGTGATAGGTGGCAGACACCGTGGACACCAGCAAAGCGGCGGCAATTAACTGCAAAGATTAAAAGAAAGCCAAGATTACTAAAAAAACCGAACCAACTCTTATATCATCTGCAACGTCTCTGGACTATGTAGTTAATTGCATACTGAATGATGCGGTCACTGGACTTGCAACATGTTGCACTCTCCTAACCCAGTTTTCACTTTCTTTTGCTTAATCGCGCTGCATATCTACCATATTATTGCCACACACTCCGTATTCCTCCCCGCCTATCTGTAACTCATGTTGTACTCTGATCGCTTTTTGCAACGATCTCGAACACTGTAATGTTTGATTGGATACGCTTTTAGACGATATGGCTACATTGTGTGTTACCTCATGTGCTCCATCCACATGGCTTGTTTATTATGTCTGGAGTCTGGAGTATATTATATAGCTCGGACTGTGCACATGCAACATGTCAACATCTTATCTGCATGTAATGTTTTTTTTCGACTTGTCTTGTCTGACAGTTGATGTCTTAGATGACGTGCATGCAAAATCTAATTCGTTGAGATATCCTTAAATGTGCGGATAAAATGTAACAATTAATTTGAGATGATTGTTTGTTTAAGAGGATAACCTGCGATTATGTTTTATGAAGCAAAACGGACACATATATTGTTAATTCGTTTCTCGTCGTAATCTTTTGTCGAGCAATTTTCAACAAGAACAACAGTCTCTAAAAGACCAATTCGCTTTTGAGATGATCAATCGCATCGTGTCTTATACAACACAATCACAAGTTCTTTATTAAAGTTCTTCATCTCTCATCTCATTTTCACCTCTTCATCATCATCATTGGCGAGACAACCCTGCTCGGGTCTTTGCCTGTTGTAGTTATCGCCTCCATTCGCCGCGATCTCGGGCTTGTATTCTCCAATATCTCAGTCCGAAATCCTCAGCATCTTGATCGACCCCATCTAACCCCCATCTCAACTTTGGTCGACCTCTTCTTCGGCTACCTACACACTGTCCAAGCATTATTCGTTTAGGAGGATAGCTATCGTTTGCTGTAGGTGGCCAGCCCATTGTAGTCGGTCATCTCTTCATTAGCCTGTCACAATACAGTATTCCGCTCTTCTTTAACTCTCGATCTGTCTTTCCATTCTTCATGTAAATATTCTGGCTTTAAATCCATCCATCTCCGACTACCTGCAGTCTTGACTTGGTTTCGAGCAGGTATGCATCCAGGATTTGCTCTTGGGGTGCTTTCACTTCGAAATGTATATTTATCAAAGCTTGGAAAAAACTCTCAACTCATTTTTCCCAACTTCGTAGGGGAAGGAAACCTCGAAGCTGCCCACCCTTGGCTCCTCAACTGGTTTGGAGTGCATTTTATTAGATAAAAAAGTCATAAAAATAAATATATTTAACATTTCTCGTAGCTCACAGCAAGTATACAGCCTTACTTCCCTATAAATAACTCCTCTTAGTCGATTTTTTACGATATTTGATACAAGCACTCGATCTTATGATCTACTTATAAGGAGTTTCTCTGCAATGTATATTCTATTAGATATAACGCATCTATATTGATCTAGTGCGAATTCAGAATCGGGAAGTACCACTGTACGAAGGTATCTAAATTTAGAAAACATTGAAATAGCCCAAAAAGGCTAATGCTAATTATAGGATTCGGAGATCCAGAAAATATTTTCATATTGCTTAAAAGTTATTAAGTGTTTCAAACATTTTTTGGAATTAAAAAATTTTAGGAATCTAAGAAATCTTAAGAAATCTACAAAACTAATCACATTAATCTTATTTGTAATAATTTTGATTTTTCGAAAAAAATTTAGTTTTTATACATTTGGGATATTTCTGACATTCCATCTTTAAAATCTAATATGGTGAAAGCTTTCAAGAACCAAATCTGTTTCTGCAAGAATCTGGCTAGATCTTTATTATAACGACTGCATACAAAATCCTTTTATCTTTGGAAACTAATATGGTAAAAACGAAATCTTTTTCTACAAGTATATAGCTGGATCTTTCGTATGAAAACTGCTTAAAAAAGCTTTCCATCTTTGGAATCTAATCTTATGTAAATGGTTTAAGCTTTCAATAACAAAATCTTTTTCAACAAGAAACAGGCTATATCTGTATTATAAGAAATGCATAAAAAATCCTTCATCTTTAGAATCTAATATGGTTAAAGCTTTCAAGAACAAAATCTTTTCCTGCCAGAATCTGTCTGGAACATTATTATAAGGAGGGAATACAAAAACTTCCATCTTTGGAATCTTATTCTATATGGTTAAAGTTTTAAAAAATAAATTTGTTTCTACAAGGAACCTGGCTATATCTTTATTATAAGAACTACATACAAAAACCTTCCATCTTTGGAATCTAATATGGTTAAAGATTTCAAATACAAATTCTTTTTCTACAAGAAACTGGCTAGGTCTTTATTATAGCTAATGCATACAAAAGCCTTCCATCTTTGGAATCTAATAATATGTCGTTAAAACTTTCAAAAATAATATCATTTTCTACAAGAAACTGGCTAGTTCTTTAATATAAGGACTAAATACAAAATACTTCATCTTTAGAAAATAGTATGGTCAAAGCTTTGAAGCTTGCTCTTTTTCTATAAGAATTTAGCTTGATCTTTATTATACGAACTGCATAGAAAAAACTTTCAACATATTAGAGATTTTTCTCTTAGTTGATTCTACTTTTGTGCTATATATAGTATTTTATGAAGTCTATACTACGATTCCTAGTTAAATTAGCTATAAATTGATAGCTTTATCAGCAGGTCTATCCCTATCCAAATTGAATAAATCTTAAATGAAGTTGGTTCAAAGAACACATGATGCAAAGAAGATGCCCTAAAGTAGTGCGCGAGTTCGACTCCGCAAAAAACTGGTTTAATTTTTGTGTGCCAGCTATATGAAATAGAGTGCCGATTTTGATCAAACTTCACAGAAATGTTAAGAATAAATGAAAATTTATCTGACATAAATTTGTACCTTAAAAATAAAAAAAATTACTAACAAGTAATTATATGTGTCACTTTAGTCCTCACATTTGTGTAAAGATTGATCAAAATTGATGCACTTTTACTTATAGCTACCGAGCAAAAATTTTACATCAGCCTTGTATGGCTCTTCAGAGAGCCACAAATAACAGACCCACACATTGCATAATCTTATAAATATTAGATCATGCAAAGAAACACTGCAAAGAAGTGACTCACTGCAAGAAGCACACTGTAATTCACAAATCTTATTATATTTATTATTATTGATAGATTGCATTCTTCGTCCAAAACGCAGTATAGTTCTTTTTGTTATTATAGTATTTTATTTATTTATTTTAATTGTCTCTTTTTATTCAATTTGAACGCTTTACTTACAAATGGTTTCATTTTTAAGCACTATTTAGTGTAATCACAACTCAGCAATTAAAGGAAAACGGGGGAATTAAAATCACAAGATACTATTAACACAAACTAGATATCCTAGTGTTGTGTGCACGTTCAGTAAGAAGGAATAAGGGTATAAAAATAGTTAACTAACTACACACACGACATAAACACTGGACGCTGGTTGAACCTCCTAGAATCGCGACTAGGACTGTTAACAAACTGTGCTGACTGATCGTTTGGGGCTTCAATATATACCAAAAAGTCGAGACTGAGCCAAAGCGCAGCAGCAGCAACATTGGTAACAACTACAACAACAATAACAACAACATGAGTATTTTTTCAAGAAACAACAGTTAAGAAAAAAAACGAGAGCATACGAAGAACAATGTGCCACAAAGTGAGTGTAATCGAATTACAACGATAATCGCAGCGAGTCTCAGTCAAAGCCGAAGCCGAAGCTGAAGAATTTGTTTCAATGAATATGAATGTGTGTGTGCGAGCTTGAGTGTGTGAATGCATGTATGTGTGTGTCTGCGCATAACGGTGCAGCATAGAAGCAAAGAGCGTAATACACGCGAGAGAGACAGCAACAACAACAAAGCTGCACAGAGCTCAAGATTGTTGCTAAGCTTCAGGCTTAACGGTTAGCGCACAGTGCAACGAATATATGAGAAAACAGGTTTAAATGAATTGCAACTTCTTTGTTGCTAGCAAGTTACAATAAACAGCTGACTCTTGTACCTAAGCCTGGAACTTTTGTGTTCTATGTAGATTTGGTTCAATATTTGAATCCTTTCCTTCATATTTATCTCTTGAACTGTGATATATTTTTATTGCATTTAAATCTTATATCTAATGGTCTTAACAAAATAGAGTTGGTTTAAACAATTATTATATCAGACACTTCATGCGGGAGTATAATAAATAAAAGTAGCATAGGAGGAACACTTCCATCCAATTTCTATGCTTTTATTTATATTTTTATTATATTTATATATAAATTAAATTTTTGAATTCAGTAAAAACAGGTAAGTTTTGGAAATGATCAGCATATTATATCAGACTTAGTCTTGAGGGGTGTACAAATATAACGCTTTCTGGCTCCCGACTTTGAATTATTATTACTTATAGGAACACTGGAGCTAAAAACGATCTTTGCATATCAGTCTAGAACTCTCTTCAAGATTGTTGCTAAGATAATTCACTCTTTTTCATTATTAGTGCCTTGAAAGATAAGACATTTTCACAATAACTAGTAAAAGCTAATATTCAGGCTGGGTAAAATATTTTTACCTAATGCGGGGTTAAATAATAAAGGTAATGCAGTGCCCAAAAGTGGAATACCCTGTACCTTTTTTCTCGAAAAATTGTATTCCTGTATATTCTTTCTAAGAATTTTCCAATTGAAACATTGTATTTTGGGGTAAAACTATATTCATACCTACAAGCTCTGCAAATTTGTACCGATTTTGATGAGAACCGAGTTATCTCAAAAATCAATTTAAAGTATGTTGATATGTTTAGGGGTGTAGGAGAAAACACGGTAAATCGATTGCGGGGTTGGGGGTTCACATCGATAAAATTTGGATGTGGATTTGTTAATTTTGATTGTTAAAGTTGATCAGACTGACAGGGCTCGCGCTACCTGAGTTATGATAAGCATTTTATTATAAAGGACTTGGGATCTGTGACGCCTCCTTCTCTACAAACAATTTTGAAAATTATTAAAAGACATATTAGCTAATGTAAAATGTGAGCTTAAGGGGCACACCTAGTGTGACAACCTAAAAAAAGGACATTTTTGGGAATTAAAAAAAAACTAGTGAATCCATCTATTTAAAATTTTGAGGGTATATTTATACATGTTTTGAGAATACACAGTAAAATTTTTGAAATAAAATATTGAATATTTTTGAAATGACACGCGATCTCCGACGGCGCCAAAAAAAACATGGCGGACGTAAAGTCGGGCGAGGACGACTTTAGGATACCCTGTACCACTAGCTTGTAATAAAGTCCGATTTCTTCACAAAAAACCAAAAACAGAAGAATTTTTAAGCAAAAATTTTTTTTGACCGATCGTTCCTATGGGAGCTATATGATATAGTCAACCGATTTCAATAAAATTTGTCACGGTGCTTAAATACCTTAAAAAAGATATGAACGCCAAAGTTATTTCAAATATCTTTACAAACAAACAAAACACATCGAATTTTGTATAAAAAACGTGTTTTTGGACCGATTGGTCCTATGGGAGCTATATGATCTAGTCAAACGATTTGGATTAAATTTGGTACAGTGCTTAGGAACTATAAAATACTCACGAATGTCAGATTTGGTCCCAATATCTTAACAAACAAACGAAACACAACAAATTTTGTTAAAAAATCGATGTTTTGGAAGATCGGACCTATGGGAGCTATATGATATAGTCCACCGATTTTGTTCAAATTTGGCACATTGCTTAAGTGGTCTAAAAAATTTCCAAACGCCAAATCTGGTTAGGATATCTTTATTAAAAAACGAAATATAGCCAATTTTTCTTTAAAAAAGTTATTTTGGCCGATCGGTCCTATGGGAGCTATATGATATAGTCAACCGATTTTGATCAAATTTGGTACAGTGATTGGGAACTATAAAAACTTTCGAATACCAAATTTCGTTACGATATCTTCATAAACAAACGAATTATTCATCTAAAACGCTTTTTTTTTTCGAGGTCGTCTCAAACACCCCCATGGGAGCTATATAATTTATCCCCGATATCAAAAAAATAAAATAAACTTGCCTCCTATGGAATAATATGGGATCTAATGTGAAAGTTTGGTAACTCTAGCTCTTACCATCTCTGAGATCTAGGCGTTCACACGGACGGACAGACGGACGGACGGACGGACGGACAGACGGACAGACGGACAGACGGACATGGGTATATCGACTTCTCTATTCACCCTGATCGTATTTTAGGTAACTTTGGGTGTCTCCGACGTCTCCTTCTATATGTTACATACATTTTCGGCTTGCACAAACTTAATATACCCTTGGACCATACGGTACAGGGTATAAAAGGTCCTCCACTGCTGGAGTGATTGCAGCCTTCTCCGTTGATAAAACCTAAAAAAAATTTTCGTTAAACTAAAACATATTGTCTGCACGATGAACCTCGGGCGAACAAAAAAATCGAAAATTGACAAAATGGCGGCATGTTATACATCGATTTAAAATTTTAATATGTTATTTTTAAAGGTATAACCTATAGAAATATGGCAAAAAAAAAACGATTTTTTGAAAATTTCACACTAGGTGTGCCCCTTAAAATATTTCAAATCATTACAGTTTCTCGAAGCCAACACAACCTCAACAACCCTTCCCCTCTAACTTCCAAAACCTAATGGGCAGTGTTATTACTTAAATGGAATATAATGGTATCGGGAGCTATCCCTTATGCATATAAATAACACTATTTTGGCTTCAAATTTGCAAGTAGGAACTTCAGTTGGATTGATCGGATTACGCAAAGTAATGGTGTTTGAAGCTATCACCTAATTACCTAATCATATCACCTAATGTATATTAGTACATATGCGTTTTCACAAAATGGCAGTTTATTGCAGTGACCGCCTTACGCAGCCAACATCAGCATATTAAAACAAGTGAAGAATGACTAAGTCATAAAGTTTTTTACTACTTCAAAAACGCATATTTCACCATAGTAAAAATTTCATGAAGGAAGAAGTTACTGCGAAAACAATTTCATAAGATCGTTTTATTTGAGCTGGATCGAGGCATTTAAAGACATAAGTTTTTTATGCAAACTTATTATCATACAATTTTATCATATTTTTACCAATCGATGCACTGTGCAACACTTTACTCAAAGACCAACTGCATTGTGAGTCCCAACAACATGTTGCTGTACTGGCTAGCAGCATGTTGCCAAAGCCATGCGTAGCTGCAAATGCAATGACAAACGCAGCACACCCATGACCTTGCTTTCGACTTGCCGGTGTGTGTGCGTGTGTGTCTATGTCTCTGCATCTATGTGTGCGTGTTTATGATCTAACGTTTTTTTTATGGCTGTCTTTCGATTAAAGAGTAATCGACATTTATTGAGCTTCCGTACACTCCAACAATTAGCACTCATTATCATGCCAATGGATTTATGTACCACGATCGTATCTGCGGGCCAGCTTGAGCAGCTCGAGCAGTTCCAATACAAAATGGCCTTCCTTTCCAAAAATGCCTATAGAGCGGACCAGCCCAAAATGCCTCAGATACCCCCCTCTCGGATACCACCCATTTACTGCCCAAGTTTGTAATAGCAGCAAAATGTTTAAGCCATGCATGCTGGCAAATTAAAAAATTCTTATGAATTTGCTGCGGCGCTTAGGGAGCAGCAGCAATGGCTAGTTGCAACACTTTGGGGCAACAACAACAAAGAAATAGAAAATGGTAAACCAATTTCTGGGCGTTTTGCCTCTTTAATCATTGAACTGCATCGGATAAAACCAAAAGCGAATACTTTGCAAATTAAAAATAAAAGTGAATGAAAATGGCCAAAAAAAAAAATACAACAAGGGAGAGTTGAGAGTGAAACTTAAAGAAAAACGAAGTTTTGATACTTTAAAGATATGTTCTGAGTAAAATTTCAGTCCATTAATATCATTTGAGCTTTGGTTAGGGTACCTGTAGGGCAGATATCATTAACCTGGTAACGCCTGGAGCGCATAGTGCAGCAAACCATTATTTAATTCCCATAAGTTTCTGAATGGCTTAACATTTTTTATTGTTTTGTAACTACAACGTGAACTTGAAAAGCTGAAAACTTTCAAGCATAATCATAATCATATGTTTAGTAATTAAATCACACCCATTTAATTTATTTTACAAAATGTTTTTTACACTTATAGTAAGAGGTGGGAATAAAATTAAAAATACAAAATTCGTGGGCTGTGCTTTTGTGCGCTTTTTATAATTCGAACTGCAAATCGTATTTTTACTATTATTACTATTACGTTATGCTTTGGAAAGAAATACTTAATATTGATAAACTACGTTGTTTAATTTCCCAAGTCAAAATCTGTACAGAACTTTAGAGCAGCTACGACAGTTTAAAATCATTGGCAATTATGATACATCAATTTATTTTGAAAATCTTTAATTTCTTTGAAATTTTTTTTCGATATATGTACAATAGCAATATAAGAAAAAAATGACTCAGTTTTATAAAAATTTAATTCAATATATATTCTTAATATAAAAGTACTACCTAATTAAATTTTATTTCTTATTTTATTTTATTTCAGAATATAACATTTCGGATATGAATTTAAGAATAAAAAATAGTCTATACTAAAAAAAAACCTTAAGCATTGCATAGCTTTTGCTCTGTAAAGCAACGCGTACGGATCCCAGGAAGATTCTACAAAATTTTCTAAGGCGAACATTATGACCCTAAATATAGTCAGCAGCGATGGAACCGAGAAAAATATCAAAATTTACATACGGTGTCCCTACATATAGATAGACACCCAAATGTAGCACCCTTCCGGTGCTAAAGAAAGTAGTTCATAAATGAATCAGAAAATCCAGAGCAAATCCAAGCTCGGGGGGAAATGTACTAGGCCCTTTATTACACCTTTAGCTTAAATCATTAATTCTGTAATTATTCTCGGACTAACAAAAAATAAGTATGAGAAAATTCCGGTTCCTGGCGGAATCCCTCTTTTTGCCCCTTCTCCCGTCTGGCCGGCCTGGATTCAACAAACAATCTCTAACATTTTTGACAGCGCTAAAACTCCAGATTCACCTAGGTGCCCAATACTTGGGACTCTCTCAGTTTGGAAATTTTTTAAAGCAATAACCTTATAGAAATACCTTTCGGTACTAAACTGTCAAAAAGACAGGACCGCACTAACCACAGAGGTTTCAATCAACTGCTTATGGGCGCCGTTCTTTTTAGGGGCGATACAGCTAGGGAACTAACAAAAATTTATTTTGTAAGCTGAAGTTTACAGCTTACTTTGTATGCAAAGTTGTCCAGTGTGACCAGATTTGTAAATTCTTATAGGAAATCGGAAACTTGTAACAATCGTTATAGTACATCAAAGTAAACAATGAGTTAGAAAGTGAAAAAAATTATTTTTGGCTAAAACTTTGGCCTGAAACAATTTTTTTAGAGTTATATGGTTTTAGTATCGTAAGATGCCAGTAAGGTTCCCAAAATTGCTTATGCCATATGGGATTGCCCCAAATGGATTGTTCCGGCAATATTTTAAGGTAGTGCACTAGTAATGATCCAGAGAATGCTTTAAACAAATATTTGGCGAAAAATGAAATAAATTACGAATAAATTAACATAAGAAATAGGAAGATTTTCATATCTTATATATACAGTAAAAAAAGAACATATACACGTATGTCTGTTTGTATGAGGTTGGACGCCAAACCCTTTGTCCGATTTTAATGGGACTTTTTTTAAAATGTTCAGAAGCTTCCTGGGACGAGAATAGGCTATGTGAAAATATTACAATATTGCGACGAAAATACTATAAAGGACAATTTGATTTTGCAATACATTTTTTTTTTTAATTTAGGTTGGCATTGTGTACATTGTCAGATTAACTAATATTTTTTAGTTAATAGTTTTTGTCGAAAGGAAACACAAAAATTATAAACGATATAAATTTTATTTTATTGAGGCACACAAAATTTCATGAGAATCGGTACAGCCGTTTCGGAGGAGTACTAACATTGTGAAACTAGAATTTTATATATAAGAAGAAACTTCTGTTTTACGTATTATGGGTGTTCTCATGAACGAGTCGATGAATCTGATTTTTGCGTGTGTTAAAGGTCAATGCGGAAGTTTTAAGCCCATTGCGATGAGTTTATATGAATTGGTTCGTGGGATTATGAATATTGGTTTTTGTGTGAACATAGTCTTCCGAAACGGCTAGACCGATTCTCATGAAATTTTGTGTGCTTATTGGGCAGGTCTGAGAATCGGCCAACATCTATTTTTCATACCCCTAAGAGATAAGGGTTGCCACTCCTAACATTTTCTTTTTTCATTTATCGACTATACCTTCATGGTGTGTTCACGGCCGCGAAGTTAGCCGCGGAGCCTTCCACACTTCTGTTTCACGGCTTTCGCGGACGGCGCGTTACGCAATATTTTTCAATCTGTGGTTTGTCTTGAGTGAACGTGAAATATAAAATAATAGTATAATATAAAATCGTGTACGATTTTTAATTTCTACGCTACTAAGTTGACTTGGTGGTAATAGATCAGATGTTTTCTGCACATTTAAGTAGGATTCGGAGCACCCACAAAAAAGTTTTTCACACAAAAAATCATCGTTAGGCCATAAACCGATAACAGGTTATTATGACCTGTCTAGAAGTATAATAAAGTAAAAGTAATCGACGTATTTTTTAGTAAACAATTTTTTTTTTTATATCTCATTTTCTACATCTGCTATCCTGTAAAGATTTGATGGGATTGAATAATAAATTCTTTTTATTTATTTATTTTGCAAAATTATTAAAAACAAATATATTTATATGAATTGCAGGTTTCCTATTTTATGGTCGCCAATCCAGCTTGTTTAGCTAGAGATGTCTTAGGAGTTTCTTCAATCAGGAAGCCATCATTTGGTCCGATTTTCTGTAAGTTGTTCTTTTTGTTTCTGTTCCGCGATTGTTGGAGCATATAGGATTTTCATTTGGAAGCCTTTTTGCCAGTCTATTTCGGTGTTTTTTAGTATTTCTTTGTAGCGACTTGTGTGCTTATTTATCTGGAGGTCGATGGTCTCCAGTCTGAGGTCATGGTGCAACGTCGAATTAATAAGGCATAAGGCCCTTTTTTGTAGTGTCTTAATATGTGAGTGATACAAACGACACGTCATACCTTAGATCTGGATGGCGTATGGCAGGTTGGAACCACTACCATTTTATAAAAGGCTCTTTTGCATCGGAGTGGGGGACTGCGATGGTTCATGAACCAGTTCATTTTAGACATCTTAAGCCAGCAGCACAGTCAAAGCTTTCTATATGTTGTCTATAGGTCAGTCTACTGTCAAGGGTAACACATAGATACTCTTAAAAAAATTAAATGAAATTAATATTTAAAACTAATTGTTAAAATTAATATTATTTATATTTTTCCAAGATTTTTCTTCTAAGTGTTCATTCTGCTAAGTGCAAAGTGGCTGGAATTAGGTATTTCCCTCATTTCCCGAAGTACTCTAAGGGCCTCGTACATTCGAAAAAAGTATAAATACTTATTAAGTTCTGGAGAAAATTAAAAAAAATAGAAGGTCTACCGAGTTTTAAAAACTATGCATTCTTTTTGAATTATTGGTAATCTCAACTTTTATCACAAAAAAATTTCGATTTTTATCTTGCAAAGCTCCAATTCATGTGATTAAGGGCTCACCGAAGCCCCTTACTTTTTCTCAACGACCCCGAGTGTAACATACTGGATACAAAAGTTAATGTATCTTCATAGGCCTGTCTAGCAATAGTTCAGATAGTATCCCAAAAAAAAAAATGCAAACTACAGCTACATCGTGTGATCAGCGCATGCCACAACAACAACAGCAACTACAACAACAACAGTACAACAACAGCTACAGCAACAACTTGTGGCAAAGAGGCACATGAAGAAACTGTGGGGGCAAACTGGCAAGAGGCAAGATAGATCCAAATGTGGTTGGGTTGGTGGAACTTGTTGCCGCACTTCTTTTGCATTCATTCGAATGCTTCGAATCCATAACTAATATCTAGATATTGCATTTGCCACACTTTGTTGTTGTTGTTGTTGTTGCAATTGTTGTTGCAGTTGTTATTGTTTTTGCCATTGTTATTGTTATTGTTGCTATTGTAATTGTTTTTATTGTTTTTCACATTTGTGAGTACCTCGAAGTATATAAACATATTTAATAATGAGTGCAAACGGAGCACTCAGTACAGGCGATCATTTCAATACGATAAGTGACGGTCAGTCTGAGTCCGAGTGTGTGTGGCATGTGGCACAGTCGTATATACTTTATATACTCTATATATATCGAGTATCGGCAACTTAATTTGTTTAAAGTTGTATTGTGCAGCTCATAAAAATTCAACTAAATGAACTTCGGAGCAACTTGGGAGTTATTTTGTGGACCCCACTCCGAAAAAATAAAACCAACAAAAAACCACAACAAACACTTTATCTTTTGGCCAAAACTTGAGGCGGGTGTGTTTGACATTTTTGCGACATGAGCAACTTTTTTTCTATCTATTATATTCCCGTTGTCAATTTTCTGCTGAATTTAAATGAATACCATTTTTTGCCCCCCCATTTATTTTTGCTATATCATTTTTTGGTCTTGCCGCGTCAATATGTGGGCTGGACTCAAGTGCAATCTATGCACACCTTTCTTGTCATGGTATACGTATGTATACGTTACATATTGTTTTTCTGCTGGTGCTCTACAGTTTCAATTTCGAGAGCTTACATGGTTTGTTGGATATATTTTTCAAATTAATAGCGAAAAATTAAGATACGGCCATCTCTTTGCAGCCACCGAGTGAGTTCCTTTTCATAAGTTTTTAATTGATTGTAAGGATTCCTGAATTACTTATCATCAGTATATTGCTTTTTCTTTAAAAAGTTGTATTGCTCTCCAATAGTTCGAACTATATTCGATTTTCTTATTACAAATTTTCTTTGAATTGCAGAGGCACATTATACGAATTTTTGATAACATCTTTTAAGCAAACGATCCTAGAGCTTGAGGAGAATTTAGGATTCTTACGCCTTACAATTTTGTATAACACTTGAGAAACACTTAAAAAGAACTGGTAAAATGTTATTTGCAAAAAACCGATTTTTGTAACTTTTAACCTTAAAAATCTAGAGACGGGGTCATGACAATCATTATTACTTTTAAATCTGATTTTAAAATGTCAAAACGATTAATCATGTCAAGTTTGAATTTATTATATTTCGATTCCGAAGAGTTATGCTTATTGGTTATTTTTCGAGGTTACTTAAAAATAACCATAAATTCTACAATTCAAAGAGTTTCTTTCTTTTCTTTATTTTCCAGTGCTTTACAGTGAATTTCCACACATAAAATGACATTAACACATTTTTTTAAGTGGAAATTGCTTTTGAATTTTAGAATTAAAACTAAAATGATAAAAAACAGGTAAAAATCAAACTTTTTTTTAACATTTAATACTTTATTTGTCATGGTAAAAAAATTCGCGTCAATATTTTTATGCGTTTAGAAGATATGACTTATCAAAAATAGTCTTAAAATGAAAAACCCAATATTCAGTTATCGATAACTCGATAAATATTTATCGGAAAAAACCCGATATGTGATTGTCATAATATTCTGCAGTAGCTCTACCCGAATATGTAAAGATCATTAGGCTCGAAATATTCGTATAAAGAATTATCGTTTCAGCTTATATTAGCTGGTAAAAAAGTTTCTATCAACAAGTAGTTTCACATTGTTAATAAAAACGCAAAATTAAAAATTTTTAATCTTGAAAATTGCTCCAAACAGTACCTAATATTTTTGCTGAGTTATGGTTGTTTACAAATTAAATAATCTTGTTCAGTAAAAACCAGTACCGAACAAAAAACAACCCGAAAAAATCTTTAAAACTATGTTTATGAATTATCAATTTTGTTTTCGTAATTTTCATGTTCTTTTATATAGAGGTTCATTATACCCTGTTACGTATGGTACCATAGTGTATAATACGACCTCGACAAAAAAAAGCGTTCTTCGAATGAATAATTACATTTGTTATAAAAATCGTAAGATAATCGTAACCAAATTATTGTAATTCGAATAGTTTTTTATAGTTCCCAAACACTAATCTATATGCTCATTCATAGTGACTGATCGTGCTCAAAAAATAACTTTCATTAAAGAAAAATTCGCTATGATTATCTTTTTGATTCACCAAGATATCGTAACCAGATTTGGCGTTTGGAAATTGTTTGGACCAGCTTGAAGCAATAATGCCAAATTTGAATAATAAATCGGTTGACTATTAGTCAAAAATTATAGGACTCCCATAGGTCCGATCTTCCGAAAGAAATCAGATTTTTCAACAAAATGTTTAGTATGTGTTTAACAAGTTATGTTTGTTAAGATCATTAGGGATTCCAAATTTGACTATTTCGTGAGCTATATTTGATAGTTACTACTGCAGACCTGTACTAAAATTTAATCTAAATCGAAATTTAGACTATATCATAGGTAGTCTCCCATAGGAACGGATTTCAGAACTCAAACGAAAAATTTTAGCTAAAATAAAATTCTATCTGTTTTTGGTTTTTGTGAACCGAAATCTGACTTTATTACAAGCTAGTGGTACAGAGTATCCTAAAGTCGTCCGCGCCCGTCTTTAACGTCCGCCATTTTTTTTGTATAAACTTATGACAATCTATCTCTATTAAACTTATGGATGAAATTTTGTAACTCAAAAATATCCAAGTCCTCTATTATTCAGCAATGTTTGATTTTTTTTATAAGACTTTCTTTTCAAAGCCCCACCAAAAAGTCACCTTACATCAAATTTTTGTAATAGAGTAGTTTTTAATTTAAATTAAATTTGAAAAAATTTAAAAAAAAAAACAGCTCAAAAAGTTTCGATTCCCGACCAATTAATTACTTTTCGAACGACAAAGTAGCTCTTTATGTAAATTCCTTAAAAATCTTAATTTCTAAATATATTAATTTTTTTCCAATTTAAAATTTTTTAAAACTTACTTCTTTACAGTTTAAAATTTCTGAGAGATTTTTTAAAAATTTCGTAATAAAGCTAAATTTTAAACAATGTTTGACTATTTTTATAATACTTTATTTTTGAAACCACATCAAAAAAATCACCGTGTATTTGATTTTTGTAGAAAAAATTAAAAAAAAATTGTAGTTCAAAAAGTTTAGATTTCCTAATAATAAAAGATAATAAGTAATAAAGAAAATTAAATATAAGATTTTTTCATTCAATTACTAATAATTTATTCTTATATTTTTAAATTTCTCAAATCTTAATTTTGTAAACTTCTAAATATCATCTTCTGAAATTTAACATTTCTGAGCAATTTTTTAAAAAATGTTCGTAATAAATCAAACAACAAAACACTCTTCTAAGATTACAGGGTACAACTAGTTGCTCATATGCCCCAAACGGGCTCCACCCGTTCCATCCATATCCAGATTATGCAGAGCTGAATCTTTGTGGGCGGAGGCCAACACAAAGTCAGTTCCCGAGTCGGTCTCGGTCTCAGTCGGTCGGTGGACTGGTAAGAATTTGTTAGTTTTTATCAGTATTGTTTTGCAGTATAAAGCAGTTTAATTGCAGTATATGCAAATTGAGTCAATCGGTTAAGCGCAAAAATGCAAAAATCAAATAAAAAGCGCATAAATATATTTGCAATAAATTGCCAAGTAGAGACTTTCCGATTTCAACATTTCATTTAATTATCGTTATTACAATTATTGCCACAATGTTTTACATAATACGTGGTTTGTATGAATAATCGGAATAAAAAGTCTTGGCAAATAACTGTAATATATATTACTATATTTGAATATAAAAATATTTCATGTTAGTTTAGCATAACTTGTAGGTGATCCATGTCAGGTGTCAAATTGGAACACTAGTTTTATCAAATGCACATGTAAATCATGTTGAATTAATCGCAGACACGGTTAAACAACATAATTAAGTTAAATGTATTACAAACTGCAAAAATCCACTAAATCAGCTAAGCTATGGAGGCAGTGGCGTAGATGGAGGGGATAAAAAAATCCATAACCCCTGAAGTAGACAAAAACAAAAAAAAATTACCTTATTTATTGTTGTCTTTGCAAACTTTTATTTTCTCTCGATTTTGACGTCTTCGTTTCTGTCATTCATTTTCTGTGTTGTGTGGCCGCTAGATGGCGCCAGCAATCTGTTGTCGCTAGGTGGCGCTAGCGATTCATGGCAGATTTGTGTTCTCAATCATAGCATAATATAATGTATAATAAATTTAAAATAAATAATAAACCAAGACTAAATGTGCACAATATTATAAATTTAAAAGTAAAAACTCTCAAAAATAGCCTTTAGTAGAGATTGGCTAAAATAATTAAATACAGGACTAAGCGTAATATAAAGAAGTTTTTTTAATTTTCATGGAAAAATATGGAAACGCAAGCTACCATTAGCAACGTAGCTTTGACCATAAGAAGTAAAATGAACATTAAAAAAATGGCGTACGTAAAGTCGAGCGCGGACGACTTTAGGATACCCTGTGCCACTAGCTTGTAATAAAGTCCGATTTCTTCACAAAAACCAAAAACAGAAGAATTTTTAAGCAAAAAATTTTTTTTGACCGATCGTTCCTATGGGAGCTATTTGATACAGTCAACCGATTTCTATTAAATTTGACACAGTGCTTTAATACCTTAAAAAAATCAGAATGCTGAATTTTTTTCAAATACCTTTACAAACAAACAAAACACATCGAATTTTGTATAAAAAATGTATTTTTGGACCGATTGGTCCTATGGGAGCTATATGATCTAGTCAAACGATTTGGATTAAATTTAGTACAGTGCTTATGAACTATAAAATACTCACGAATATCAAATTTGGTCCCAATATCTTAACAAACAAACGAAACAACAAATTTTGTTAAAAAATCGATTTTTGGAAGATCGGCCCTATGGGAGCTATATGATATGGTCAACCGATTTTGTTCAAATTTGGCACATTGCTTAAGTGCTCCAAAAAATTTCCAAACGCCAAATCTGGTTACGATATCTTTGTTAAAAAACAAAATATAGCGAATTTTTCTTTAAAAAAGTTATTTTGGCCGATCGGTCCTATGGGAGCTATATGATATAGTCAACCGATTTCGATCAAATTTGGTACAGTGATTGGGAACCATAAAAAAATACCAAATTTGGTTACGATATCTTCATAAACGAACGAATTATTCATCTAAAACGCTTTTTTTTTGTCGAGGTCGTCTCAAACACCCCCATGGGAGCTATATAATTTATCCCCGATATCAAAAAAATAAAATAAATTTGTCTCCTATGGATTAATATGGGATCTAATGTGAAAGCTTGGTAACTCTAGCTCTTACCATCTCTGAGATCTAGGCGTTCACACGGACGGACAGACGGACATGGGTATATCGACTTCTCTATTCACCCTGATCATATTCTAGGTAACTTTGGGGCATCTCCGACGTCTCCTTCTATATGTTACATACATTTTCGGCTTGCACAAACTTAATATACCCTTGGTACCATACGGTACAGGGTATAAAAATATTTCTCTCGACTTGTTACTCCAACAATCTTCCACTCATCTTGCCCATGTAAATTATGTTGGTACTGAGACTATCCGATACTCATGCCGCCTCTAAAAAAGCTAATTACGATTATGCCGATGTTTGTAGTCCGATTGTAAGGGAAGTTTTTTATCAACCAAAGGATTATTTATTTTCCTAAATTTATAGAACACATTATTGCTGGAGAAATATCGATGTTGGCCAGACATCAATGTTTTCGATATTTTTAACGTCGATACATCGATGTTATAGATCGTTAAACTAATTTGAGATCTATTCATTATGAGTAGGTATTAAATAAGATCATGTCAACGTTTTTCGATTTAGAGGCATTGTTACATCAAAATAAAAATATCGATGATCGGGAAAAAAATAAAAATATCGATGCATTGATGTTACATCGATGTTACTCCCAGCACTAGAACGCGAAATAAAATTGTAAGAAAGGTTGCGGAAGAAGAAAAAAAAATGTGTATGAACCGAAAGATTTCTTAATTCCCAAATTTTATACAACTGAAGCTGGAGCTTTATACTAACAATTTAAAAAATGGTGAGAAAGAAGAAGAATAATGAAATTGATCTGGATAATCTAAAAATCCAATATCAAATTTTATTCAAGCTAGTACAGTCTACAAGTTACATGCGTTCATACGGGCAAATAGACGGACGGACAAGAATAGATCTATTTTTGTTTGTCCTCTTGACCATATTGGAGCTAATCTATGGGGTCTTTTCAATGTTACATACATTTGCAACTTCCGTACTTTAAGATGCAGGAGACAAATTATTAGACTACCTTAGAGAACAAGAAAAAGGAGACAAAAAAATATATAATCTCAGGTAATGTAAAATCCTTTTAGGGTTTTCCTAACTTTATATCGTACAGCTGATATCATTCTGCCCCTAGAAAGTTGGTCAAAAATAATAATAGCAGCAAATGGCGGATCCATGGGAGAGTTTTCGGGTACCGGGCCCCAAGACTGCAAAAATGGGATGAAAGACTTTTACGAGCTCTAATATATACGAGTACATATGCACATTGAAGTGCAAATTCCTCCCAAGACCAAATTACAGATTCGCACCTGAATTCTACAGTGTAGTCATCGGGAAATAAAGGGTCTATATAGATAATTGAATGTAACCTTACGCATTATTCATCATTCAAATATAAATTATATACCCTATTAAACATTTAAAAAATAAGTTATAATTTTAAACATTTTTAGAGAAAATACAAATGTTTTCATAATATCGATTAACAACATATTAAAAAATATTTAATATATGTTTTTGGTTATTTTTACACCATAAAAAATCTAATAAAAAAATCGATTATAAAATAAATAGTTTTTGATATATTCTAAAAACTTACTTAAAAAAAATTTATGGTTTTTAAAATTAAAAAAAAAAATGGCGGACGTAAAGTCGGGCGCGGACGACTTTAGGATACCCTGCACCACTAGCTTGTAATAAAGTCCGATTTCTTCACAAAAAACCAAATACAGAAGAATTTTTAAGCAAACATTTTTTTTTTGACCGATCGTTCCTATGGGAGCTATATGATATAGTCAGCCGATTTCAATAAAATTTGACACAGTGCTTAAATACCTTAAAAAAGATCTGAATGCCAAATGTATTTCAAATATCTTTACAAACAAACAAAACACATCGAATTTTGTATAAAAAACGTGTTTTTGGACCGATTGGTCCTATGGGGGCTATATGAACTAGTCAACCGATTTGAATTAAATTTAGTATAGTGCTTACAAACTATAAAAAACTTAAGTATGTCAAATTTGGTCTCAATATCTTAACAAACAAACGAAACACAACAAATTTTGTTAAAAAATCGATTTTTTGGAAGATCGGACCTATGGGAGCTATATGATATAGTCAACCGATTTTGTTCAAATTTGACACATTGCTTAAGTGGTCTAAAAAATTTCCAAACGCCAAATCTGGTTACGATATCTTAATTAAAAAACGAAATATAGCGAACTTTTCTTTAAAAAAGTTATTTTGGCCGATCGGTCCTATGGCAGCTATATGATATAGTCAACCGATTTTGATCAAATTTGGTACAGTTATTGGGAACTATAAAAAACTTTCGAATGCCAAATTTCGTTACGATATCTTCATAAACAAACGAGTTATTCATCTAAAACGCTTTTTTTTGTCGAGGTCGTCTCAAACACCCCCATGGGAGCTATATAATTTATCCCCGATATCAAAAAAATAAAATAAACTTGCCTCCTATGGAATAATATGGGATCTAATGTGAAAGTTTGGTAACTCTAGCTCTTACCATCTCTGAGATCTAGGCGTTCACACGGACAGACGGACGGACGGACAGACGGACAGACGGACATGGGTATATCGACTTCTCTATTCACCCTGATCATATTTTAGGTAACTTTGGGATGTCTCCGACGTCTCCTTCTATATGTTACATACATTTTCGGCTTGCACAAACTTAATATACCCTTGGACCATACGGTACAGGGTATAAAAATGAGATATGAATACTAATAAACAAATTTTAAATATAAATGTAATTTTTGACGTTGAAAAAAATTAATTTCTATATATTAAAAAAAATTCTACATATAATAATTTTGTTAGTGGGATAAAAATACGTTCATGTATAAAAAAATAAATAAAAAAAATATAAAATATTTCTGTATATTAAAATAATTTTTTTTTAATTTCAATCGCTTTATTCACTACATAAAAAAACCCCCGAACTTAAGTAATTTTCATTTAAAAAGTAAAAAATAATAAAAGAAACTTAATGTTAAAGTACCTAAGAATCTATTAATAATTCTAAAAAAAATACGTCGCGTTGGGGGACACGCGAGGGCAGACTTCGTTGACGGTCGTATCTTACATGCAAATTTTGAAAGTTTTGAAGTATTTTCTTAATTTTGTTTTTATGTTCATCTTTGTTGCTTAATTAGACTATTTGTATTTAAATTGTTAGTTTAGGAGCGGTCCCCCAACGCGACGTATTTTTTTAGAATTATTAATAGATTCTTAGGTACTTTAACAATAAGTTTCTTTTATTATTTTTTACTTTTTAAATGAAAATTACTTAAGTTCGGGGGTTTTTTAAATTTTTAATTTAATTTTTTATTTCAATCATTTTATAGGCAGGTTAGGTTAAGTTAGACTTTAGTATATTATACGTTTTTGGTGGACTTAATATTTTAGTTTTCGGAGAAATTATGCAATTGCCACCTGTTAAGGGCAGCTGGTGCTTTAAGCAACCAACTCTATGTATAATGGTTTATGAAGTTTTACGAAGTATTCATCTACGTTTACAAGAATGAAAAATATCTCAAGAAGTTTTTGGTGGAATTGTGATGGACGAAATATCGATGGTGTTTTATGAAGTTTTACGAACAATGTTTCCTATCATTTTATGTTGGGCGGTTACAGCACATAAGTTGCAAAGGACGACAGTTGAAAAAGCTGTATATTTGCAGACATTCGGTTAATCTCCCCACTTTCACTCCACACAACTTTTAAACGGCTCAACCAATTTTCAACAAACATGTCTAACAACACTCGCACATAAGTCACCTTTAATACAAAAAAAACTAAATTGAAATCACTGCATGCGTTCGGGAGCTACGATGCCATAGACAGACAGACAAACAAACAGACAAACAGACAGACACGTCAAACTTATAACACCCCTGTTTTTGCGTCGGGGGTTAAAAAGGGATAATAATAAGCATATAAAATAATGATGTTTGACATATTTTAAAAACGTGCTTTCAAAAAAAAAAAGCAATCTTTGTTTAATAAAATATTTTCGCAAAAAATAAATACAAATTTTTGGACAACTTAAATTAAAAAAAAAAACCATTAAAAATATATACTGATTTTGGTAAACTTAAATTAATTCAAAACAACCTAAGTTTTAAAGAAATTTTTACTGAAAGTGGTTAAATTGGTTTTACTTCTTAAGTTTAATCTAAATTCACACATTTTTAATACAAATTTCATCCATTTAATGAAAATTATTAAAAAATCATTTATAATTCACAATTGATTTAAGCAAAGGTCGTCTCAAGAGTCGATTTTACAATGAGCAGTAATTGTTTTTTTATAAAAATATATATTTTTTTTATTTGTTCACTTTATTTGTCTATATGTAAATTTAAATAGTTCCATAAAATTGGTTTCTCTTTTTCCTTGTACCACGATGCATTCTAAATTTTCCGAAGACATAACATTATAAATAAGTAGAAAATATTATTAGTACCTGGACTTTTAAATTTCTATATTATTATTATATTCTTATTATTATTAAGGTTAGGGCGGCAGTTGGGACCAACATCCCAACTCACTTAGGCCAGGATAGGCCCTTTGTGGTTATTATTATTAAACGTGGAATAAATTCATATTAAAACTTTAAAAAAATAATATCTGGTTGAACTAAACTGATTTTGATTATATTTTAAACGTATTTTTGTAAAATTTATAGCTTGGTCGATATTTATCCAATCATATGAAATTTTTCAGTAGTTTTCACCAAATTTTTGAGAAAAAAAATAAAAAATTATATTTTGAAGGTGAATTAAAAATGTTACAAAAAAATTGTTATATTATTTTCACATTTTTATTGAAATTGAACCATTTAATGAAGATAATAAAAAAATCGTTGTTCAGCAATACTAAGATCTTTATATTTACCCACAAAATCAATTTTTTTCATCATAAAAACAAGAAGTATGCATTCCAATAAATATTTTAAAAATTTATTCAAATTTTTGGCATCTTTTGACGAAAAAAATAATTTTTTATATATATTAAAGAAAAAACAAAAAAAGTTCGTTTTATTTTTTTTTACATTGTTCCAATCGATTTGATTTAAATTCCCACCATATAAAGAACGTATAACAATTCATGTTTAAAAAAAAGTCGTGAATGAAATATTTAAGGAACATACTTTAAAAAAATAATGAAAATTTCACTTTTTTTTTAAAAATGTGTCAAAAAATTAAATATTTTTTTAAATAGCACTGTTGCCAACTTGAATTAAAAAAAATGTCTTCCAAAAATTTTCAGTAGTTTAGTCACAAATAAATAAAAGCGAAAAATACGTTTTTTTAAATAAAGGCAAAAAATTATTATTAATAATCCTGAAAAAAAATTGATATCAAACTCTTCTTCCCGATATTTTCCGTCACTGAACAGTTCACCAGGTGTGAGATTTTGGAACATTTTGTTTTTTCCCTTTGAATCGGCGAACGTCAATTTTTGTTTTTTTTTCAATAAAATTTCCTTCGCGCTTTTGCAAAAATTTGCCTACGTCACTGAAACGCTGACGTCCAGTTCACCAGCTGTGACCACCTGTATGAGCCGTTTGACCATTAGGCAAATGAAGCATTTGTTTTTGGGGGGTGTTCAGGGTATCCCCCGACACTTGTGCTGCAATTAGTTGCAATTATTATTTAAATTTTAGCGCCAAGACAATAAAAATCTGCACTAAATGTTGCTGCAATGAGCCGCACATGGCAACATCATGGCCAGAGCAGCACGCATCACTGCACCCATGGAAACCACCACATCGATTGTCCAACAGTCGGATACGTCCGTTCATTTGGCATTGAAATTCTTTACACCTGCAATTTTATTGCTTATACGTAGAGTACCCCTAGAAGTACTCAGCTCTAGTCTAGAAATTGCTTCACAATGTGCTCCAGTTTGACCAGCGAACCACTGAAGCGTAAGTTTTGGAGGCAGCACTGGACCCTGCCCATGCCCATTCACTGACCAACGACGGATGCAATCCATGGAGCGTTCACTTTCCGCTTTGGGTGTATCAATTATTCCATTACCTTGCCGCAATTATTTCAGTTGAGTTTTTTGTTCTTGCAAAATGTTTTCAAATATTTTAACCAAATTGCAAATGGAGAGATACAAACTGATTTACTAATTGTTGTTCATACCAATCGGGTAATGGTCAAATTGTTGCATGATTGCTATACAGGGTGCAACATAGAGTTAAGATCGCTAGAGTTACTTAGCCAAGAGTTGGCTAAGACCTGACTAGCCCTGTTGTAGCTTTGTAGGTATTAATAAAGTTCTCCAAGTCGCAATGGATTTGCGCTTAGCTAAAATAAATCATTAAAATTTATGAACTTAATTGGTTGCGATTATTGCCACAGATAGATGTAATAGATGTAATAGCTTTAAGCCTCGACTAGAACTGGCCAATCATAATAAAAAAAATTAAATTGCATAAATAGTTTAAAGGTGATGTAAAGCTTAACCGACGTTTGAAGACACTATCGATGATGGAAGATCGCAAACATATAGTTTTGTTCGCAGATGATAAGTTCACTCTTGGAAGACCGTTTCCGTGAAGTTTCCCCTTCCGTTCCTTTTCCCTCCAAGCCATGATCCGTTCACACTGGCTCATTCTGTCCCCAATATTTCTCCCTCTCGTTTTCCTATATGACTCAGTTCATCATCTCCTCGGGCATTGTCTTATTGGTACACACGCTAATAGATTGGGGGTGAGCATTTTGACAACTGTGGAAGCTGCTAGGAAGTAGAAGAGGCGGAAACAGTGGAGCACCTCCTGTGTGGGTGCATGGCACTATGCAGGGAGAGACTGAATACACTGGGTTTCGAAACTTTTGGGAATATTACTCAAATTACAAAAATCAAAATAAATAAGATTAATTCGTTTATTAAATCGACAGGTTAGCTCAAAGAGGATACAGTAGAGTAGAGGACTGACTCAAGTGGCATTACAACGGGTCTTTCATAGGCATAGGTGTGTCGGAATGGCATCCACTTTTACCGGATTTTAGAGATGAGTTCTCTTTTGGAGGCTCAAAGGTTTCTCACTTGTATTTCTCTTTCTATCCATTTCTGTTTCACTCGCTGTCCCTCTCATACATTTTTCCTTAATAATACGATTATGTTTTGTTTCAACTATATCTAGAATTAACCCATATTCAGACCGAAAAACTGGGGGAATTTGGTATAACATTCTCTTGAGAAAAATTTGCGTTTTTGCCTCAGATGAAGGTATCCTCTTTCTAAGACCGAAGTTTTCCACTGCTTTTTCTCTTCCTCTGTATTTCTCTATATCTGTCATTCTCTCTCTCGTTCCCACAGAAGTCTGACGCATTCTCGCTCTTCCTACTCGCTCCCCCTCTGCCCCTTTTTCTCCCACCCTCTCTCTCTCTCTCTCTCACTAAGTCTCCCTTCCTCTCTCTCTAAGTCTCCTTCCGTCTTTCTCGCCCTTTATCCTCTGTCTATCTGTATATCTCCCTCCATCCCTCTGTCTCTCCCTCTATCTGCCTCTCAATCTGTCTATCTATTTTCTCCCCTGTCTCTCTCCCTCTCTATCTGTCTTTCTCTCTCCACTCCTCTCTTTGACTATCATCTCTATCTGTCTATCTCTTACTCTCTCGTTCCCACGTAAATCTCAGGAATTCTCGACCTCCCTACTCGCTCCCAGACGCCGCTCACTGGTTTTCGGTCATCCGTTCGCTCCCTCTCGCACTTTATCACCTGCCTCAAATAAGTCATCTCCTCAGTACGTTACCAACTTTACGATCAAATCGATGCTCCCCTAGACAAATCTCTATCGTAAAGATAGAATTAGAGCTCAGATGAAGGGATACCTTTTCGAAGCCCAAAGGTTTCCTACTTGTCATTCTCCCTCCCACCCTCTCTCCATTTTTCTCTCTCTCTCGGTCGCACGCACCCCTCACTTGTTCCCAATCTCCAGCTCTGTCCCTCTCTGTCCCTATCACCTTTTCATCTCACCTTTTCTTCTCTGTACGTTACAAACTTTATGATCAAATCGAAACTCCCCTACGCTAGCGTATACCATAAAGCTAGAAATAGAGCCCAGATGAAGGGATACCTTTTCGAAGCCCAAAGGTTTTCCACTCGGCTTTCTCCATATCTCTTTCTCCGCTCTCTCTCTCTGTTCCAGGCAAATCTCACTCGTTCTTGATCTTCCTCCCTAACTCTCCCCACTTTTTCATCTCACCAAAATATCTCATCTCTTCAGTAAGTTACAAACTTTACTCCCCAGTCGATACTCCCCTACGCAAGCGTATCCCATGCAGCTAGAAATAGAGCTTCAAGTATTTGTATATTAATAGCATTGCATACCAGAGACTCCATGATTCGTTCCGACTGCCAGACGACAATTGAATTCAATCAACACGACCACCCTAACATAAAATTATGAAAATTATGGCCACACTGCACACAGAGTCCAAGAGCAAGTGTTTAACCTGTCATTAGGGTGTAGCTGACAGATGCCAGAGTTGCACTCGACCCAGTTGTTGCGAATTGTTTTCGCCCCCTCCCCGGTACATGGTACATAGTATTTGATCCGGTATTTGTCATATTCATGACAGCCAAGTTAATTAGCATTAACATTGGGTCCTAAGAATGAAACTTGGAGCAGGCGTTACTCGAAAAAATAAGAAACAACAAAAGAAAGAAATTAAATTGCAAATTTATTTAATCGTCGTCATATGATTGATTGGAAAATTCGCTTCTATTAGTAAGCAATTTGTTTGGGTGCTTGGAGCGTGGGCTGACAACTGCGTCTTGGATGTGGATCTATGTGGCTGGCTGACTGACTCTGTGCCAGTCATTAAGATTTTCGATATCAAGAAGCCAATTCCATTTATGGGCCCAAACTTAACTGAAATTAGATACGCTACGAATTTGTGGCAACAACAAGACTTGCCTGCTTGCAACATTTATAGCCAAGAGCATTACATTTTTTTTACTGGTCCAGCAACTGCGATTCGCTACAGGTGCCATTCGAAGCCGCTGTCTGTCTGACGTGGTTGATCTGGTTTTTGGCCAAACCCAAAAAAGAAATATAACCGAAACTGTTGCGGCTCATAAAACGCCAAAGCCAAAGTTGAGCAGCTGAAATTGGAATTCATTGGATTCATTGACTTTATGGCTGACTAACTCCGTTCTGGCTGTGTGTATTCCAAACGCATAATTATGGCCGGCTGGCTGGCTAGAAAAATGTCAACAAAATCCTGACGCGAAACGGGCCCAACTTTAACCTGGCAGTCCAAGGCTTAAAAATTCCAAGCAGCAATCAAGCAAAAACACAATCAAACTAATACGCCAAATCGGCCATACTCCATGCCCATAAAATGCATATAAGCCAAATGAGTAGTGGGCCAAGTGTATGTCTTGGCCGCTCTTAAAAAGGCCAGCGCCAGCATAAAAATCCCAAAAACCCCAAAAATGAAAATGAAACCGAAATCGAGACGACGACGTCGTTGTCCATTGACCACCCAGCAGCCCACACGTCCGCAGCGATGTTGCATGCAACTACGTGCGGTGGCAACGAGTTGCTGCCCCCATCCGTCGCTGTTGGCCTGGTGTTGTATATTGTATGTAGCATAGTGCTGCCGTCTCCACCATGTCCACCAGTCCGTCCATCTGTGCCGTATCATGTGCAAATAAAGTTGCTCGTTGGCAACTAAGCAAACAACCACAAAAGCCAACAAAGCCAACAGACGCGGCGCGGCAACCAGAGAACTCCAACCCAACCCAACTCCAAACTCGGCGGAACTGAGCTGAGCCAACGATGCACAGTGGAACGCAACTTGACGATGGATGATCAAAAATCTGCAATTAATTTTGAGATGCTGAAAATTGCACAGGTCAACGTGGCTTAGTTGTTGGGAAGGACCTTTCCGAAGTAATTTGATGCGTGAAATCCTAATCCGGGGATAAAATTGGTCCATCACGTCACGAGAGATATTTAAGGACTTGTACCCAAAATGCAGCTATTTTTGCTATTTTGGAGGAAATGAACAGGGTGCAAAAAGTTTTTTTTGTCAGTTGTCGCAAAATAAACCTCCCAGTCAAAATTTTCAAGAGAAATTGCACAGTAAAAAAATGTTGTTTGAAAGTCTTAATGCAAATGCTAATGACATCGAAGGGATATATTTCGTAACTTCGAATAATCATTGCTTTACAAAAAAAAAACTTAATTGAACTCTTGAATCCTAAATTAAAGGGTAACGGTGGTCTAAACGATGTAACTGCAGAGACAGACGAAAACAAATGTTTTGTACCACGTTTGAAAACGAGCCTTATCTATCCAACAACTGACATGACACCGCTATTTATAGACCAGAGTTTTTTTCTGTTGTTCGCCATGGGGGATAATAATTTCAAAAATACAAGGGCCCGTACCACTAAGTATGCACGATTCATGAAGTATTCTAACGCCGTGCTTTCGTACTAAACCTCACCCTACACACAGCTCATTACCGCCACAACCCGCGGGATCAACTATCAAATATCATTTCGCGGGGGGGCTGCCTATTTTAAGGCACAACAGCTCTCTTTTACATCATCTCAGATTCTTCTGGATGCCTTCGATGAACTGGGTATCATTCCTTGGCTTTTATCCGTTTGTCTTAGACTCTTGGGGCTCCCGCCTTAATCTCTCGCATCGTCTTAGGTCGCTTTAGACGGCGACGATGATATTGCTTATCCTTTGCCACTTACAGGTCCTCCGGGGGTAGAAGTGACCCCACTATGGTCCATCACCCCTGACGTGCTCTACATCTTCTTTTTTGTTAAGACACACAGGACAGAACGGGGTGTCTTCATGCTTACACCTGTGCAGGTATTCCCTGTAGCCGCCGTAACCTGTTAGAAACTGCGTGAGGTGGTAATTTATCTGTCTTCCGCGTCCACCAATCCATTCTGCCACATTCGAGATCACTTATAGATGTATCCCATTTGGTTTGCCAGGCTGCCATCGATGCATCTCTCTGCCGTATTGGTGGAACCCCCGGATTGCGAAAAAGTCATATATAGCTTTTCCCTTCCTAAAATTTCGACATGGTATCATATCATACCTTAAGATCAAAAAGTTTCCGGAAAGGCGTTTTTTAAAAGGCGCGCGCAAAATGAATCGGTGGATTTATTTTTTATTAGGTTGGTAGGATTGTTTTTGGCATCTTGTTATAATTTGAGCTTGATCCAATCATCCATAACACTTCTGTGGGCAGGGATGGCATTAAGTTCCTTCTTCGAATTTTGTTTGATGATCTCAACGGTGTCAAACCGCTCCCCTCTTAATGGCAATTTGAGTTTGGGGAACAGGAAAAAGTCACACTGTACCATATCGGGTGAATACGGAGCCTGAGCGACCACATTCGTTGAGTGTTTGGCCAAAAATTCCAAAATAAGGAATGCAAAAAACTCAACCAAAACGTGTTCGGCTGATCCATATGGTATACCCATGTCTGAAGCAATCTGACGAATACCGACACTTCGATTTTCGAGCACAATTTTCTTCACTGCATCGACGTTTTCTTCGGTATTTGAAGTTGAAGGACGGCCGGAACGAGGTAAATCAGTGACGTCATCACGACCCTCTCTGAACAATTTGTACCACTCGTATGCCTGGGTTTCGGACTTACAGTCCTCAGTGAAGACCTTTTGCAGCATCTTAAGCGAATCGGCACACGAAAAAGAAATATACCGATTCATTTTGCGTGCGCCTTTTAAGTCGAATTTCCGGAAAAATTTTTGATCGGTCTAGTATTTGCTAATACCAGTACGGCATCCTCTGAGATTGTTCTAAATCCTGAGATCACTCGTAGGGCGCTCAATCGGTAAGGCCGTCAATTTCCGTCATTCTGGTGCCGCATATAGCAGAATGGAAGCCTTACCTTGGACCCTCCGATGTTAATTATAGACCCGTTTTAAAAATTAAAACTTTTTAAGCGTATTGCTTGCCGATATTCCTAATATGCCAAACTGATTGGTTTAATACTTACTTTGACATATTGTACGAAGATATGTGATCGTTGTTCGTAAGTTTTCGAATATAAATTTTTTTCACTAATACAAAAATCTGGGACAATTCCATTTGATTTAATTTTTTATATTAACAATTACATAGATCTACAAATACCGGGGTCAAGTCAGCTGTTGGAAAGCTAAGGGTCACTTCCGAATTAATTTGCTGCGCAGAATTCGAATCCGGGACTATAATTGACCTATCAATCACCTATTTGAGGTTTGAAAAAAAAGAAATATTTGCAAAAAAAAATTATGATAGACCTTTTGAACTCTTAAATTAAAGGATAAGAGTGTTACTATATTATGTAACTAAAGAGACAGACCGCAAAAATAAAATAATGTCGCTTTTTAGATAAAATAAAATATTTAATTTTTAAATAAAAAAAATATTTAACTTTTAGAAAATCTAAAATCCAAAATGTAATATCAAGGAATTTTATTAATTTTTTTGAATATTAGACTAATACTCCGGACAATCAATAATAGTTATAATTTTAACTGCGTAAAAATTAAATTGTGCCACTGTGCAGCGTTCAGCTGGTCAGCAAGAGCTGCAAAAACGAGGCAACAATGACGGCCGAAAATTTTCATGTTGCCATAAAATAACATGGCCAAGTGGAGCGAAATACTGGTAACATGGCATTAAATTTGAACGCCATAAAAAATGTTATAGAATACCGTGATTTTGCACACTTCTATGGAATACCTTTGAGTTGGCAGCCCTTTGAGCCAAAATAAACCAGGAAAAATGCCAAAACCACATTTAAGAGGTTCAGTTTATTTGGTAAGCTAATTCGCTATAATTCTCAGAATGCGCAGCAAATATAAAACAAATGTCAGAGAGTGCATAAAATTACTAGTCCCAAATAAAGTGGCCAAAAATAAATAGATACACTTAGTACGAGTAATATGTGACATATGATGGACATTTGGCCTTGACAGCAGCCATAAGTGCAGGAGGCTGGGCACAACAAAAGATAAGCCAATATGGTTGACGTTTCCATTATCTAACACTGGAGTCCACTTCACACCAAGGTCACGTAGTGTGTCGTAGGTGTCACCTTGCCCAGGGAGCACTCCACATACTAAAAGATACATTATCTTTTTCCATTTCCAAACCAAAAATAACACAAACAAATGTCGCTCAAGTGTCAACTGACAGTTATACTTTCAAATCTTTTGGGCCGTATGTGCGTTCCGGGGCCCTTCTCCCATGACAGGAGCGGAAAATTTGAACAATGGGTTTTATAGACTCCACTCTATATATATAGAGAGATAGATACGATTGTGTGCATTATTACCTTTGACAGTCTTAACAAAGGTCACATTTGTCTCGAAATAATAAAACTTTTTGGAATTGATTGATTGAGACGCGCAACAATGGTAGCTGGGAATTTGGTCAGATGGGTATCTGGCAACTGCCTCAATCTGTGGCATGGCAGGCGGCACTTGACATCTGACACTCTCAAGGTTAATTAACCCGCCTTGACAGTTACCATATTTTTACATTAGCAATATGAACCAAATGAAAAAAAAAATAAAAAAATAATAATAAATCTGATATGCAGCATTTATTTTTAACTGCAACCCAGACAGCTCTATTCGGCAAAGTCGAGTTCATTTGAAAAGCAAAAAAGCACAAAATAAATAAAATGACTAGGAAGAATTTTTGTTGTATAAGGATGCAGACTTCGAAATGAACTGCAAAAATATTAATTTACTTTTGAGCTGCTTATTTTGCGAATATGAAAAAGATTTTGGCTCAGGGATGGCGAGCAGAGCAATATCTAGGATGAGTTAGTCGGCAAAGCATGTTTAACTTTGTTAGATGACTTTAAGAGCCATGAAACTGCACTAAAATTGGAAATGTTTCTTCCAACTATTGCATATCAGAGTAGTTATTGAACTGGGTAACTCCTTAATGTTTGCCTTCTTAAGTCCCAATTATGCCTATTCTGCGAAGACGCAAGATGTAAGCATTAAGATAGACATGCAGGAAACTCCATTAAATAAACTTAGCTAAAAGGTCCCAATTAAGCAGACTCAACTATGAAGCCCCAACTAAGAAGAATCAACTGAGAAGTCACAGCTAAAAGAACTTCTTAAATCTCAATTATTACTATACTGCGAAGACACAACAGATATGCCTAACAGTCCAACGTTCAGGTTCCATTAAATGAACTTATCTTAAAGTCAACTGAGCAGTCACAGGTAGGACAACTTAACTAAGAAGATTCAACTAAGGGATCTCAACTAAAAAGACTCAACTAAGAAGTCACAACTAAGGGATCATAATCAATCAATCAACTAACAAGTGTCAATAAAGGAGACACAGCTAGGATGTCTTAACTAATATATTATTTATGGGTACTGCAAGTGGATCTATTGGGGGTCATGGTTCAGAGTTCTCCCAAAACACCTATGGCCTGCATGTATTCCAGAATTTTTTTTGGGCTTATGATAATAACGAACTCCGATGGTAGAACGTACATGCCCAGGAGCTTGTTTCTTTTACTTTTTTATTCACATAATACACGGGATGAAGTTTCTTCCTCCATGCTACAGGAGCGACATAGTCCACTATCCGCTATTCCAATCAATTTGTTTAAGTGGCTGCGGAGTCTACAATGTCCCGTCAGAAGGCCCGTCAGGATTCTCACGATGTTCTTCCTGTGAGTTATCATGAACCTCTTACGGCTTGAGAGGAGGGTTTTTGACTATTTAAGACTGGTATCTGTGCCCATTGAAGCAGTCGTTGGATATTCTCCTCTATTCTAAGTAGGTCCCCCCACGTGGTTACCAATCCCACAGTTTGGTTCAGGTCCGATTAGCGGTGTTGCTGCACCGGTCCTTGCAAGTTTATCTGCCAGCTTATTTCCGGGAATGTTGTTATGGAACCCATCTAATTGTGAGCTTATTCCTGGATCCTAATTTGTCCAGTGACATTCTCACTTATTTGACCAGCCTTGATATGATCTTGGCTTTATCTCAACTGATACGATTCAACTAAAAAGAATTAACTAAGAATTGAGAAGATCTCAGATTCCCAAGCTCCCTTCACTACTTATCGGAGGTGGTCTGACTAAATGACTTATGAAAGCAAGCACGGTTGGAATAGAAGCTTTCGGAAAAATGAACAGCCAGCAAGCGATTGCACGCTGATGACATCCCCTTCCCCTTCTCGAGCAGAGAGCCTCTACAGCAGATCTAAATCGTACTCTAAATGATCTCAGCGGCAATTGGTTCTGCCCAGGATGTCGAGACTCCTGAAGGTTTCCGCGAGGAGCTTTTATTTCGAAGGCTTTCGAAGCGTACGCCTAATCCAACGTCATCTAAGGCGCTAAATTTCAAAAAATTGATTTATCCGGTTCCAGAGAGCTTCATTATTTATTCGCTCGGGCGATATACAGATCTTAGTATGTTTTTATAAAGCTTAGTATTTTTGTGTCGATGCTTTCTAGCCACTCAAAGTCTCGCATCCATAAGAGAAGTATCGATTTTACATTGGACTCAAAACTGCGAAGTTTGGGCTAAGATCGAAATGGGGATTTCCAGATGTTGCTAACAATGCCAAAGAAGGATTTGGCTTTATTAATTCGGTCGGTAACATCCTGACCAGCTCCACTTTTACTAGTGATCATGCTGCCGATGTATTGGACATGTTCAATGCTTTCCTCCCCCAGACGAATCATTGGGCCTTAAATGAAACAATAAACGCTACTCATGAGTTTCGTTTTGCTTTTATTAATCTCCAATCCCACTACCTTGCTGTTAATACAGAGGTGATTCAATTCCGATTTTATATCGACTAACTTGTTACCGGCATTCTCGTACTCAAGAGCCTCTAGATGTTCAGGGAGGACTCCGATCTACAAAGTCTGTTTGAAGGTGAAAGAGTTCACAAAGGTTGCTCTGAAGAGCTGCATCAGCCTTCTTAGGAGGAGTATCGTTTGTGCAGCTGGAATATATGCAATTTGGTAAGCTGCAAGACTGATCAACACTATGGACACAGCTACCAGGAGCAAGAAAAAGGTCTTATGCTGCTCCTGCATCAAAAAAGCCCTACAAGACAAGGATTACGCCCTGGGAGCATTCCTGGACATCTCAAAGCCATAATGCGAAGCCTCAGAACAAAGGCAAAAAGGGCACGAAATATCTAGGAATAGTACTACAAATGCACTGTATGCTTCGCAAAAGATGCTGAGTAGCACGTGAGGTCTGTCACCAAGGCGTCCTTGAAATTTTTTTTTAAATTTTGTGCTTACAATTCGAGTTGGGTATGCTTGCTTCAATCCGACTCTGTTTGTACCATAAGTTAGCCTGTAGCCCTCTAGAAGCCACTTGCATATTAGCATACCCCTTGCAAGAGTATTTTGAAAGAAGAAAGATTAAAAACTAATTAGGCGCTATGAGGCGGAAGAGCGAGGACACCAAAGCCAATTCACTGCAGGCGTTGCATAAAACGCAGACAAGGATAGTTCCAAGGAAAATTAAAAGATTCCGCCGGACTTTAGTCCGCTGCGGCATGCAGCCAATTCATAAAGCAGGCTAATTGCGTGTACATTGTCCAGAGAGTTTTTTCCTTTAATTAGTGCGCCAACAAGATTCCACAGGACTACGGCCGTATTTGCATTTTAATTGCTCCTATTTTGTTGCACAGCTTTTAAAGCTTTAATGCTGTAATTTGAAAAATAATTATTGCTCATTAATTAGACCAAACGATTTGCATAATTTTGCAATTAGTGACAACATTGTTGACAAATCCGAATAAAAATTGTCACTTTCCAAAGTAATGCATTGAAATTGGCATAAAAAGTGTGAAAGTTTGCAGATTGTCAACAAGTTGCAACGAGATTAAGATACGGATTCAATTTATGATGGATTGCATTGACAATTGGCATTACAACATATTAACTTCATCATTAGCAACAAAAGCAGGTGTGACAAATCACGCCAGCCATGAATTGCGTCAAAATGATTGAGAGATTGAGTCATTGAATCATTGACGCATGCGTGCCACATGCCGCTTACCTCGTGGTTGAACCGGTCAACATTGCGTATACGCAGTCTTAGTGACAACGGCCTTGTCTGAGCCGCACGAGTCTTTGGATTTTTTTTGGGTCTTAGCCAAAACCAGTTGCAATTGCTGCCTCGTGGGAAACGCGTTTTGCGGGAATTTCTTGTACGAAACTGTCGAAAGTCATTGTCAGGGTCGTTCGACGTTGTTGATTGAGCGTGAAAATGCGTACGAGGTTTCTGGTGTGAATGTGAGTGAGTAAATGATGCTAAACGTTGCATTTTAAGAGTGGAGTTAGTGATGGGCGCGTGACACGAAATTATGTGCAAGCACAGAGTTGGGGCGAAGATTGGCGGAAGTATGAGGGTTGAGGGTAATGATAGAGAAACATCGATGTTGGAGCACAAATCCCATAAAACGAGATAATTTGGATATAATTTCAGAACCATTGGATCGGGGTTTTTTGGATTTCGTATTCAGCTGCCCAAAGTCCGTAAGGGGTGCCTGTCTGTCATATGTAAAGTTAACACCATTTACATAGCCGTTTTTGAGAAACACTGGGAGGTCGGGTTTGCCCCTCCTTACCGTATTACTTTTATGAACTTTTTAGAACTCTTTCTTATTTTTACTAGTTGGCTTTTATAGTGTCGATTCGAACGGAAAAGTTCTCTCTTAGGTCAAATAGGTTAGATTAAATTAGATTATAGTGGTTGCCTGTCCTGAAACAGCCCAGATGCACTTAGACACAAGCAGGCCTTTTGTAATACCACAGGTAACGGTGGCTGAGATGGCTTTGTTATAGGAATTAATGGTCACCTCTGAAAGACAGGCACGACTATAATATTATAACAGTGTTATTGCTGAACCAGCCTGAAAGTTCAATGAACCTAGCCATATCTCTGGGACAGAGGCGAGTCAGGAATAAGAACCCAAGGGCCCTTAATCTCCTTCTGGATACAGAGGGGCACTTGGATCACATATCAACACGGATAAAAGAACTTCAAAATCTATCTACTACTAATAAACTACCCATGCGCATGCTGTGCCTTGTGACGTCACACAGAGTCAACCACATTGCACACAATTTTGCTACCCATATTGAAACATTCTTCCAATCAAACAGAAGTCTAATCAATTGGAATGACTGCTCCACAGAATCCCTATATCATACTCACTTTCAAAGTCACGTTCCCAGCTCCAAGGCATAGGGGTAATCTATAGTGCAACAAAGTAACTTTGACAGCTCATTTCACCACTCAAATGCATTTGTGCAACTCCAACACGCGGGCAACGTTCTCAAACGTATCAAAGAGTCAAACTGCAACACCTTCGCGCATGTGCAACATGCAACATTGATAGCCACAAATAGCTGGAAATGATCGGACCCAAACAATCTCTGGGCGGGTGGCGCATACAAAACCAATTGTGTGCCTTCAAGTCATTTTGCCGCCTTTAAAGTGCAAAGTCACGGATGAATGAGCCGCCTGGTTGACTATGTCTGGCTTTCAATCTGGCCAACAACTCTGTTGGCCAATATGGTATGCACACTACTACTGTGGGGGGAACTTTGCTTCAACGAGTCGTTTTAATTGATTTTGTTTGCCGCTTGTTGCAGCTAATAGCGGGAACGGTAATACGCACCACCGCGCACCTCAAGTGGCCTAAAGAAAAAATAACAAATCTCGCGCTTGACCAACTCATTTAGGCCGGGTTAATACAAACTAACATTTTAGCATGTTAAAATGTTGCTAAATATGCTACACCATTTTAGGCGCCGCACAGTGGGATGAGTGTCACAGAAAGGGGAATCTAATTTAGGTAGGAAATTCTAACGCTAAGTCCCAACCGGCACCTTAACCTATCCACCTATCTAATATGCAGGAATGATACAGAAATCTGTTTTTAGAGCAGTTCCTAATCTAATCAAAGTCAAAATCTGGTGTTATTTCTATGCAACCCGTAGAAGTGATTTTTTTGAATATTAAGAATAGTATTCGAAACACTTTTTAAATGTTTCTTTTCGGAAAGAAAAGTTTCTGATGGAAACCTTCTTGATGGACTTTTTTTGATCACCCAGCCCCTTTGAGGACTCGATCCAGACAAACAGAGCCGCGGAGAAAAGATTTGCGATATAGACCAAGTCATAGATGCTTTATATCTCCTTCTTATCTATAGAAAGCTGATAAGAGGAACCACTGTCTTTGAATCTCGCTATTGCAATAACATAGATAGGGCTTAATGAATAATTTGCAATCATATTTCTTTTCTTGAAGCCGCATTAAAACAATTTGACGAAATAGATTTAAAAACCATCTTTATTCGGATATAATTCGTAACGAATCGTAAGAATTTATCGGAAAATAAATACAAATTTATCGAAAACAAAAAGAGGAAAAGATTTCTATAGAAAAGTAGGCTCTCCCCGTATCCTTTGATATCGAAATGAATCCTGTAGTGGTCCGAAAAAGAACACTGAGTAGATACACACCAATTATTGATGGATTGAAGCTAGGGTTACATCGATCTGTCCTGATTGCGGAAGGTGGGGTGGTTGCCCGGTTGCACACAAAAAGGTTTGCGCTCAGCACAAAGTCGAGCAAGGCCACTCCTCTGTCATTTATGGAGTAATGGGCATTGGCATCACAACCTTGGATAAAATCGTCGCCGTCCTTTTGCTCAAGCCGAACGAGCGCCCTGATTTTTCCTGAGGGAGAAGAAAACTTCATAGGGAGGTGGGCTGACGCAAGGTATAGATTTTTCCTGTTCCTTGATTCGAGCATCGTCCTTGTCGCTGTAACGAGAAATAAAAAGGACATTAAGCTCAGCCCCTACCATGATACATGTTCTAAGTTGTTCACCTAGGATCCCGAGTTTCTGAATAAGAGCCACGTCTATCCTCTCCTCCTCCCGCAGTAGATTAGCCGATGGTAGCAGATTAATCTGCACCACCCTAAGATTTTCCGTCTGATCTAACATTTTGATTAAATCGATTGCCCTGAGGCAACCCATTCCAATCTACAGCTGACCCTGCTTTGCTATGATGTGGTTTTGAATTGTGTGTTTGAATTCTGGACCTATGCAGTCCCAGAGATCCTCTCACCATCGTCCAGTCATCGGAACCACAATCCTTGTTCTGACATTTGATCATCTTAAGGATGGTTCGGTCATCCATCGAGCGGGCCGGAATTTGGTATATGGTTGCGACCTTGATCTTAGTAATTGGCCAATTCCCCTTACTAATCTTCAATAATTTGTATGCTCAGTTTCAACTCTTTTTTAAAATATACAAAAATTTTACTCTTTTAGTTTCAAATCTCGAAGTAATTTTTTTTTTTAAACCGACACTTTTAGCTGATAATTGTCCCACTATGCTTGGCTTAATTGTGAATTGGTTTTTGGCCAGTTGTCCAGTTGTTCCGCTGTCGTATTGCCAGAGTTTGTGAAATTTTTCGGCTAATTTTCATTAAGACTCAAAGCCAAATAGTGTCCAGTAACATTTGGCAACTGTCGCTCGCTCTGTGGCTCAGTGTGGTTGACTGCACCACATTGCGGTACGAGTATTTATGCAATCAAAATTCTTGCATGCGGCCATTACAGCTATCGGCCAAAAACAAATTCGGCTAAAACAACAAACAACATAGACCAAATGGCACTTGTGGGTGCAATTGTAATTATCCTAATTTATGTTGCATGCCACAAATAATGCACACAAATGCACTTTGTGGGAGAGCAACTGCCTACTCGATGGTACCCACATTGCACATACGCCATGGTGGACCTGGACCCGAGGCGATTCTAATGCCGCACAGATTTATTGCAAATTATCTCACAACTTGACAATGATCGATAGTAGAAAATTTATGGCGGCAAAAATGTGTTTGTAATAAAAAGCGCGCTAATTTTTTAATGTACTCTATAGAAATAAGGAGTATGTTGGCTACAGTAAGAGGAAGTAGTTCCAGAGAAACAACTCATCAGTTGCTTTTTGGGGAACACTTGCAGCTATATCGAAAATCGTTTTTCCCTATGTGATATCATACATTATTATAGTATATTATTACATTATAGGGACCAACTGCTTCCATCAGTCGGCAAGCCCCGGAGAGCTTTTTGGGGAACTAATCGCCCTGCCACTTTTAATTTAAAAAAAATGAACCACTCACCATTCTAAAATTTTTCAGCAAAGGGGGAAAAAATCGGGGTGGATAAAGCCATAGTTTTTAAGTCCTGCAAGAAATAGAAAGAGATGCCGGAAAATCTCTAAAGTCACCCCAATATGGTCGGGAGTACAAGAGAAGTGTGTATTTAATATGCCTCTTCTTTTGTCTTAATATTTCTTCTTCTATCGCTTTTTTACTCTTTTTACCATATTTCATACACTTTGCTCTTCACTAGCACATCTCTAACACGCCCACCACTTGCTGCTTGTTTTCTCATCTCTAGTATTTATTTGCTCTTCCGTCAGTTACTTTGTTTCCTTTTGCGTTCTTTTCTGAAACTCTTTTGTTTGCTGATAAATAATAGCGATGGCAATAACGATGACAACAAAAATTGTTTTACATCAATCGGGTCAACTTTATAATCGTTTTGATCATTTCTTCGTATTTTAAAAAGGAAGTGCCGAAATTTTAATTGTTACAAGCTTTGTATAGAATTGCACTCCACAAAATAAAATAAATTATATTTTTTATTGATAACCTTCTTCAACTGACTCCTAAAAGATATGTCAAAAATCAAGAATTAATAAAAAATAAATTCCATTTTATTTATAGTTATGTTTATCTAAAGTTTCTTTATAGAGAATGTCAAAAAGTTATGTAAAACATTGAATTAGGTTTCCCAAAAAAGCTAAGTTCCCTTCGTCCATCATGCATCGAGCATCTCTGCAATATATGTAACCGAATCAAATTTCTTGATTAATGGCAATAATTTTTCCATTTCTTCATCGTAGAATTTCGTGAATTACTTGTATCTGGAATATTGTGTCTAGAAATAAAAAAATGCAAATATTAGTTTAATCGAAAGAAAAATAAATAAGATATATAAAGTAAAGTATTCTGTAAATATTATGCAAATGCTTAGTTTTGGAAAAATCAGATTCAGAGTAAAGTTAACTTAGAAGCAGTATTCCAGAACTTAGCATAACATAACTTTCGGTTGCGCTACTTCGAAAGTAATTTTAGAACTCAAACTATCAATCTACATAGATGGAATCTACATAGATGGAATTAACTACGAATTAATCTATAGTCATTTCTTTAGACCCTTCTGCTTTTTAAGAATCTGCCACTGCTAACTACTCAATTCGTAGACTTAAAATTGTATTATCTTACCGCCTCCTCACAATATTCCACTGGATATGCAAGTTTTAGAATTCACAAATTCGACTTTGCAATGGACCTTGAAGTTCCGGACTTTTTAAGCGTCTTCGTTGAGGTGTGAAAAACTTGAATTCTTTTTTATACCATATTTGTTTTTTTTTCGATCTGTTAACTAGTTAAAACAAAATTACACAATACACTAAAAACATATATGAAACCAAATCTATTCAAAATATATTTTTGAAATAATTTTCAACGCTTTCTAAGACCACAGGAGAATTCTAAAGTCTTGTCAAAATTTCTTTCAATGCAGTGGTTCACAATTCCTTGAAACCCACCTAGCGCCTACTCTTAGATGAAGTTATCTACAAGAGGTCATCATCGTTTTTCTTTCTAAGAAGATCACCAGGATTTGGCCTTTAAGTCTGCAACGATTTTTTACAGTCCGATCATTTTCGATTTTCTTAGAAGCGTAAAATACTTGACATAAGTAAAGTAACAATAAGCTCGCAGTAATCTATGGAGCGTACAGAGTATATAGATGTCGTGATGCCATGATACTCACATATTTCTTTCTTGTTTCCCAGACAACAGAAAATTCATTTGGTGACAGCTTTGCCTGGCACTGCAACTGGATCTGGTTTTTTTTTTCGCGGTTTCGCGTTTCGGGCCGTGTTTTTAATCTCTTTGTGTATTAACAATAATTAGCTTAATAAATGAGTCTAAATATTGGGCTTAATGCTGAACTGTCAGTAGGAATATATATAGAGTGCATTAGCAAAACGGACAACAGGAAATTAACAGCTGGAATTTTTTTAAGAGTTTGAAATGGTTTTTTTTTGTCGTTCATGTACTTTTAAAGATTTTATATTGGAAATACTTTTGTAGCTTTCAAGCGGACACAATGTCCCATTTTCTTTCCGCCAGAGCTCTATCCATATCCCTGATTTGAGATACGATGGTTTCGTACTCAAATGTCAACTCAGAAATCCCTAACTGTGTTTCCGGATGCACAGATTTATAACCGGTTGGGTAATTTCAGGCCTAAATTGCTAACCAACTACTCCAAGCTCCTGGTGTATAGCCTTTCCTTGGGTATTAGTTTTTTTTTAGTGAATTCATGGCTTTAAAATACCGGGAAGCCAAATAACTTACAGATCTCCAACATGGTGGGCTCTTTGAAATCTAAATTTTTAGTCAACAACTCCAAGTGTTTTCGGATGATTACCTGAGTTTGATCATATCCCCTTTTTCCGATAAGGTCACGCTATTTAGCTAGATGACATGCTTATATCACCGAAGGGTAGTTACTAGTTGGGAGTAGAAATTTTAGCCGGATCTTTAGAAAATTACGTTGATATCCTAAACTTTGTTGTTCGTTCTACCTTTGGTTATCAAATTTTTTCTTGCAACCACTGCATTGGAAGGGAATTGAACAAGACTTGAGAATTTTCTTAAAGGATATTCCCATTAGTTTGGCTCTATTCCATAAAAATTTGTAATTTAAAAAAAAAATCTTTTACATATTTTTACCACATTGATGAAAACGTTTCAAGAATCAAGGATATCTTTCTCAACCCATAACATAAAATTCCACTGTATGAAGCAACCCCTACAAAACAATTGATTACGCAAGATGCTTGTCAATCGGAAATTTTAATTTTTCGTTAATCTAACTACAATAAAAAAATAAATTAATTTTTACTGCAATCATTAAAATATAAACAATTTGTAGCAAACGGCTAGAATACAATTCAAATTAGTCTGTGCAACATTTAATCGAATTCAACTTTGCAGATTTGCAATTTAAATTAATTTTCCCATTGCGTAAAATGAATAAAAAAAAAATAATATAATAAAATTGCAGTCAATGACAATTAATTTTATTTTTCACCGAACAATGACAATAAATCAATTTAATTGAATCAGTTTTTTAACCATATGCAATAATGCCATTCATTCATTCTATTGGGGACAATTGCTATTTACAGTCCGTTCCACGGTCCATAACTCATATCATAACTGTCAGTTAACCAAAGTTGTCCACGGTCCGATGTTGATTTAAAAAGAACATATCAATTTGACGGGTTTGGACCACACCTGAAAAGTCAATAAAGTGCTCCACACCGAACTAAATGAATTTTTGCGATTTTAATTATATCGAGGTGAGTACTTTATATATATCTGTCTATAAAGACAGACAACAATGTGTCAATAATATTTATTGTTCCGTGATTTTATTGCTGTGCATAAGTAGCTACTCCTATTCTTATATACCCTTTGTTCAGAGGGTAAGGAGTACATTGAGTTGAAGCAAAAGGTATTGTAAAATGCTGACAACATCTAAATAGAACCGACTCCACAAAATTAATTGATATGTAAGGTTGTATGGACAGCTCAGATGTTGACTGAGATCACCCAGAGACGATGAGGTCCATTGTGTTGCCTAAATAAAAGAAGGGGAGGAAAGGAATTGAAAAAAGGGAGGGATTCTGAAGGAGGATTAACAACTGTAGGACAACCCTAATCACCTAAGTCTCTCATGTTGCAGAACCATTCGAGCAGCCAGATCTGCTATGGGCATATAGACTAGACTTCCCAGATCCTCAAAGAATGTTATATCCAGAAACTGGGTTCATCTTCTAAGAAGCGCCGGGCAGTCGCATAGCAGGTGTTGGATGCGTCTGTCTCTTTCCCATCTCTGCAGCTGCGGTAGAAATCGTGATGGAACGTGCAACCTCTCAGTCATATTGTCTATGGTACAGTGCCCCGTTCCAATGCCTACCACCATCCTAGTCATAGTGTTTTTATAGAAGCGTAGGAGCTCAGATGTTCGCCTTGGATCATATCTTGGCCAGAGTGCTCGGGAGATGCGACACCATGTCCCATTCTCTTTCCGAAAGAGCTCCAGCCGTCTCCCTGATTTGCGATACGACGCCTTATAATGGAGTTTCTACGTCCGTAAACGGAAGGTTAGCTGCCAGCGTTAAACCATTCATGGCGCCTCGTTACCAGAGACACTTGAGTGACCCGGAACACAAAAGAGGGTTATTGAATGGTAATGAATACGGTTGAGCGCTAACGTCGTGATACGGATCAGTTTACTCTTAGTGGTATAAGATGGCAGAGCTTTAATTTCTTTCTTTCTTCTTCTTCTAATTAACTTCCGTCCAAGGTGCCAATAAGTCTAGCCGCTTGCCAGACTGCGTATATCTCTGCTTGAAAAGCGCTACACCAGTCGGGGAGGCGGATGAAAGATTCGTCGAAAGCTGTTCAGAGAAGATTCTATCCATCTTCGAACCATCAGTATAGATTGTCAGCTCGTTCCCCATTAAGGGGCTTTTTTGCATCCAATCTTTCCTCTCCGGGAAAACTGCGACAAAGTTGTCGTTCTATTTCTGTACTATGGAGCAGTAATCACTATCCCCGGTCTGCTCAGGTACGCCTAACTCAAGTAGGGTAGTGTTATGACCACAAGTTGATGGCGATTATATAGTTCCTAGTGAACAACAAGTCCTTTCTGTTGTGTCCATCTAAGGGCTAAGAGCAGCCTCCCATAGCTCACTGACAGTGAGCAGGTTTTTAGCTGTCTGCATAAGCCGTCACACTACCATCGTGTCTGCAAATACGGATAAGTCTTTCCTCCTCCTTTGATTGACTATGTGTGGTACTATCCCTTTATTTTGTCGTGAAAACACCTTCTGGCTATCAACTTTTTCGGGACACAGAGGTAAATTGCTTATTTCCAAACTATAGTTTAAGGTATAGAGTATATTATAGTCGGCATATCCCGACAGTATCCGTTTGCCTACATTTTTATTGTTTCTTATTCGCATAACTCTTAAATCGAAGAAATAATAAACTTTATAAACGGTGTTTAAACGCCTTTGGTGATTGGGTTAATAGATTCATTTGGAATTGTGTTCCAACATTTATGATACATTTTCTTTCATTTTTATTGACCAACTTAATAACGTGTGTGTGTATCTGTGTGAATTTGTATGAGTGTTTTCGTGTGTGTATGTTTAGCTAATTAAATGGAGCACACAGGCCGTATGAGCAATAAAAGACGTTGATAAACTTCACAGTTGGCGCCATCAGTAAATATTTTTATACAGGGTGAGCAGATGGCAAAAATGGTTTTTCCGAGGAAAAGTTTGAGGCTGAGTGAACTTTTTTTTAGGACTTTGGACTAGCCAGTACACAGGACGTATGCGTAATAAAAAGCATTGATTAACTTTACAGTTGGTTTGAGGCTGAGCTAAACTGTTTTGATCCTGTACTAAGCAGAGAGAGAGAGATTGCTGCGAAGTTAAGAAGCCTCTGTACCAGCCTGTGTTAAAAAGATATCAGAAATAACGACACGGCGCCGATCAGCTGAATTCGGCAGAGACTCAGGCTGGCTTATTTTGGTGAAAGATTCGGATTTCGGACGAGACATTGCCAGCGCAGCCGAAGCATAATGGCATTAGAAGAGTTTTAACATAATCTCCAAATTGGAATTGCCCAGCGTTCTTATCTGGTCACATCACCCTGTATAATCAGTTTATGTAGAGTCAATAAAAGAAGTAGGGGCTAAGGCTTTATCCTTTGCCTGGTTTCAATACGTCTTTTTTATTGGTTATGTCAATGTTTATATGCACATTTATTTTTACGGTCTAACAAATCCGATTAGTAATCGAATACCCATAAAATGAAAGATGTGAAAAACCAGGCTGCAAACAGGACGTATGCATAATTTTCTATACACTGAACTTCCACATTTCTCAAGGACTGTCAAAACTGAAGGCACAGAAAGTAAAGCAAATGTATTAAACATTTTTTGGTTCGAAGTAAATTTCATAGCTTACTAAGATTATATTATAGAGCCAAATTAATGGGAATAAGGAGAATTCTCAAGTCTTGTTCAATTCCCTTTCAATGCAGTGGATAAGAAAAAATATTATAGCCAATGGTAGAATCAACAAAAAAGTTTAGGATATACAACGTAGTTTTCTAAAGATAAAGATTTAAAGCTCTACAAATTTGTACTCCCTACTAGTAACCCCCTTCGGTGATATAAGCATGTCATCTAGCTAAATTGCGTGACCTTATCGGAAAAAGGGGACATGATCAAACTCAGGTAATCATCCGAAACCACTTGGGAGTTGTTGACTAAAAATTTAGATTTCAAAGAGCCCACCATGTTGGAGATCTGTAAGTTATTTGGCTTCCCGGTATTTTAAAGCCATGAATTCGTACATGTTTTCATCAAAATATATTAGGTTGTCAAAAAAGTCTTGCGGTATTTTTATTGAATTTTCAATTGTTCATAAAATTGGTTATAATAATGCGATTTAAGTCAAATATGCGCCGTTTTGTTCGATGACGAGTTCCCAACGAGATGCCAACTTCATAATGCCCCTCTTGTAGAAGCTCGCTTCCCTATTGTCAAAAAACTCGGAGAGCCAATTTTCACAGGACTCTTTTGTGGACAACTTCCGATTACCAAGCGCGTTCGTCATGGACAGAAATAGGTGGTAATCACTTGGTGCGAGATCCGGACTATACGGTGGATGCAAAAGAACCTCCCATCCGAGCTCCCGGAGCTTCTGGCGCGTCACCAAAGATGTGTGTGGCCTGGCGTTGTCCTGATGGAAGACAATTCGGCCTCTGTTGATCAAAGATGGCCTCTTCTGCATGAGTGCTGCATTCAAGCGGTCCAGTTGTTGGCAGTATAGGTCCGAATTGAGCGTTTGGCCATAGGGGAGCAGCTCATAGTGGATGATTCCCTGCCAATCCCACCAAACACACAGAAGAACCTTCCTGGCCGTCAATCCAGGCTTGGCCACCATCTGGGCAGCTTCCCCGCTTTTCGACCACGACCGTTTACGCTTCACGTTGACGTAAGTGACCCACTTTTCATCGCCAGTCACCATCCGCTTCAAAAACGGGTCGATTTTGTTGCGATTCAGAAGCGATTCGCATGCATCCATACGGTCAAAAATGTTTTTTTGCGTCAAGTCGTGTGGCACCCATACATCGAGCTTCTTTTTCAATCCAAGCTTCTTCAAATGGTTTATAACGGTTTGATGACTCATGCCCAGCTCTTGGCCGATGCTACGGCTGCTACTATGCCGGTCTCTTTCGATCAATTCAGCGATTTTATCGCAATTTTCGACAACAGGCCTTCCGGACCGTGGCGCATCTTCGATCACCTCTGCACCAGAACGAAAACGTTGAAACCATCGTTGTGCGGTGGAAATGGAATCTGTATCGTGTCCATAAACTGCACAAATTTTATTGGCAGCATGAGATGCATTTTTACCTTTATCGTAGTAGTACTGTAAAATATGCCGTATTTTCTCTTTATTTTGCTCCATGTTTGCGACGCTATAACTCACGAACGACTAAAAGCAAACAACAATTAATCAAACACGCGTTAGCACGTGAAAAGAGCTTTCCAAAAAGCTCTAGCGTGAACCGATGCGACGAATACAACTAGAACTACGCGCTTGCAAAGACAAGCTTGCGGAAATACCGCAAGACTTTTTTGACAACCTAATATTAGGGATTGGTATAGTTGGGCTTCGCTGCTCCTATAAACTGAGATGTTGCAAGATCACTCTTTCGCATTTTACAAGGAAGGACCATTCTTTTCAGATGAAGCTCTCTACAAGATCTCTTTAAGAACTCATCGCTAATGCAATTATAGATTGTAAGATTAGCTTAGTCCTACTCTGCAATGATTATTTACAAGACGATCATCCTCGATTTTCTTAGGGAGCTGAAAATTCTTGCAACCGGGAAAAGCCTAACTTTGGGTAAGCCCATTCCGTAGCCCAGATAAACGTGCCGTGTATGATTTGAAATATATCATCTGCAGAGCTCGCAAATAACTGTTGACACTTTTTCGTTGTCTGCAAATAAGTGTCTTTCACTCATACAATAAAAAAGAATCGGACAGAAACTGTTTTTGTCGCGTCTGGCTTAGCTCGCTCGCGCTCTGAGCGAGACAGTTATTTCTGATTTCATTTCGCTCAAGTCATTCACTGATCGTTTGCTTGAGTTAAATGAAGCAAATTGTCTTTTGCGTATGTATGGGTAAACACACGCGATTGTTGCCTTTTGTTGAGTTTTTTAGTCAAATTGTCTTTTGCTGAGACTCTTTGTGAGAGCGAAAATCGTATTACTCTTTACGCGACACTCATTTGAGAGCGTCACACGAATGAGTCAATGAAAGGCGTCTGACCAAAACCGGTTCAAAGCAAAACAAAGAGAGCCGCTCAGAGCGAGATCGTGTCTGCAAAATCTTTTCGGTTATGTTACGAAGCTGAGCATATAAGAAAAAACGATCAACTGTCATTTGCGAGCTCTGATCATCTGTGTTTGGCATAAAAGTCTGCAACGATTATTAACAAGACGATCATCTTCTTTTTAAGAGCCTAGAATTCTTGACTTGATTAGACTATTTTCTGTCTAATCAAGCCGGAAGAGCCTAACTTTGGATAATTCCCTTCCATATGTAACTAACAAATATTAAAATTTTTGTACTAAAAATATCATAAAGCCAAGTTTTATTTAATTCCAATATATTCTCTCACGCAGTGCAGTCCTTTAACAAATAAATATAATATTTTCTACGTAAAATTTTTAAAGTTTCATTTGGGAACACGGTTCTTCACATTAAGGGTTTTCGTCTTTTATATCAAATTGAATTCTTCTGCATTTCTTCAGGTGAATTAGGAAAAGATTGAACTATTCTTGAAATTAACCATTTGCGTCGCGCGGTTGTAGAAGTCAAGTTAAGTTGGACGGAAACGAAGTCATATTGTCTAATCCACCACATAATATACCTCTAGGGCCGTTGGCAATCCCAACGAAGGCGCTACATCAGTAAGCGATCTTCAAGAGATAAATGGAACCGCAACAGCTATTCCAAGGAGCATAGATGAGCAAAAAGAAACGAATGATGGTCCAGATGATAAACGAAGTTACGCTGATAAATCAAAAAGTGAACTCCAAGCTTTGCCTAGAACTCTTAGTGATTATGGAAAGCATTGGGGAAATAGCCAGAGTCACACGCAAATCCACGAAGGCCATTGTGATGAGGTTAAAGGAAAATGATCGCGACATACCAGACAAGGATCGCCTTCGAAAGCTGTTAAAAAGTTTCCATTCTTGAAAAGAATGCATAAAAATGATTTCATCAGATGTTAGATGCTTCATGAAGTTAACCGCGAGCGTCGCACTGTTGTAGGGGTTAAGCTTTTACACGGATCCGAGACAATCTTGACCAAAATGTTACGAAAAACCCATTGAATATGGAAGACTTAAGAAATTTTGACTTCTCAGTAGACACAAAATATGTTGGAAAAGTTTTCGTTCATCTGCTTAAAATATAACATTTTTTTTTTTAAATTTTGAATTTTTTTTTTTAAATTTAATATTTTATTTTTTTTAATATTTAAATAGAACTAGTCGACATGAAATACCAAAATGTACTGAAGCAACTGAATTTAAAGCAAATCTATTGAAAATATATTTGTTCGAAAAATATTTCACAGCCCACTAAGTTTGTGATTAAGGGATACCTTTAAGAGTATTCTCAAGTATTCCTACAATGCCTGCCAATGCAGTTAATAATAAGGATACATATTGGTTCGTGAAACCAAAGGAACAATGAACGATCAAGAACAGGCTGGAGGTTAAGAAACCAACCAGCAAGCAGAACTGCGTAAATCTTTCAAAGTTCTTATTCGTAATTGTTGATATTTACTTTTAGAGCTCAAAATTTCTAGATTCATTCAGCTTCGTCGTTTTGACAATATCTAACCATTAGGTACATAGATCATTCGGGAAAAAAGTATTAACCCGTCACTATAGTCTCTTCGACTTTAGCCCCACCAAGAAAGATGCTGCAGATCTAGCAAAGGACATGCCTATGCTTCCGCAGCCAAGGGATGAAATTCTACCTGTGTACAGGTTTAATCAAAACTTTGATACCAAACGCAGTACGAAAGAGGCTTGGCCCTCGAAATTCACTCTATGAAACCACATACAATAAAGTTGTACACAGATGGATGACTCACTGATCAAGGAAGTGGACTGGGACTAGTTGGACCAAGGACCAAATATTACGAACCACTAGAATTCAATCTGCAAAAGAACTACCATGACAAGGATATTTCCCTCCTGTCTAATAGTCAAGTGGCAATAAAGGCATTAAGCAAAGCCAAGATCACATCAAGCTGATCAAAGAACTGAGAATGTCATTGGATAAATTAGGATCCAGGAATAAGTTGACGATAAGATGGGTTACAGGACATAACAACATTCCAGGAAATGAGCTGGCAGATAAACTTGCTAGAACCGGTGCAACAACACCGCTAATCGGTCCTGAACCAAACTGTGGGATTGGTAGCCACGTGGTACGGGACCTACAGAGAATAGGAGAGAATAACAAACGACTGCTTCACTGGGCACAGATACTAGGTCTTAAATAGTCAAAAACACTCCTCTCCAGCTACAATCGTAAGAGGTTCAAAGACATGATAACTCATGGGAAAAACACCGTGAGAATCCTGACGGGCCTTCTGACGGGACATTGTAGGCTCCGCAACCACTTTACCATAATTTGCATAACGGATAGTGGACTATGTCGCATCTGTAGCATGCAGGAAGAAACTTTATCGCATGTATTATGTGAATGTACGGCACTCGCCGGTAAAAGAAACCAGCTCCTAGACATATACGTTCTACCACCGGAGATCGTATTCCTAATAAAATACTGGAATACATGCAGGCCATAGGAGTTTTGGGAGAGCACTTAGCCTGAAGGGGATACAGTAAATCCACTTGGGTCGCTGTACATTTATTCACCCAATTAATAGTCGCTGCGAACTTTGCCTGTATTGGAGTAGGCGCTTCTTCTGATTAAATTTATATGACTAATTCTAAAAAGACACAAACTATAATTTCTGAAAAATCACAATCACACAATAAATCTTCATATTTTCTGATGATTTGCACAAGAATTCTGGCAGTGACTTCGCTTTTTTCTACATCAACTTCCCTTCAAAAACCGACCAAAAAATGCGATAGTTAAATTGTTACTCACCCCAAAAAAAAACTTGAAAAACTTTCAAAAATCAATCATAAAAGCTTTGCCAAGTTAATCACCTGTTAATGAAAATCAAAAAAGAGCGAAAAAACACTTTCTATCGAAGGGTTAGTGCACCTATTAAGAAGACAACGACTGGAAGACAGCTGTTAAATGAAAACGTGTGCCGTCTACAATAAAATCGACACAAATCAATTAGCGCCTCAATTAATTTTAATGCCGTCAAAGTGCAAAACCCATTAAGTCCCATCAAGTTGCAACACTTTGTTGTACTGGACCGAGTACGGCAACAACAACAATTGCACGATTACCAGATGATTGTATAACTTCTACGAGACGGGTCTGACAGCGTCATCAATTGTCAAGATAAGAACTAACTGCTGCAGCTTCGTTAGAACGCAAAACGATTTTCGAAATCGCTTCTCCAATAAGTTTTAAAACATCGACGACGCTCGAAGAGCGAACAACGTTGCGCAAAACGAGAAAATATATCGGAAAAGTTATATTCTTACGAAAATATGCAGTGAAATTAAATGTTAACAAATTTAAGAAGATTTAGAAACAGTGAGTTATTGTTTATTATATTATACGTAATATCGTGATCTGTCTCCGTTTAAGCAACAATTTCGATAACCGAATATTCGTTAAAAGTTCCAAGTGCTTCGAATTCAGCAAATACGGTTTGCGAATTTATATCTATTACTTCACAACTGCCTTCAATCGTTTTAAAAATGTTTTGCTCGGTCACGGTTTCCGGTAGAACAAACCCCAACAGGCAATATGGCTGAGAGGTTGCACGTTCCCCGTCACGATTTCTGCATTACCTGCAGAGATGAGTCAGAGACAGAAGGCATCCAACACCTGCTTTGCGACTGCCCGGCGCTTCTGAAAAGACGAACCCAGTTTCTGGGTAAACCATTCTTTTAGGATCTGGGTAGTCTAGCCTATGTGCCTATAGCGGATCTGGTTGCATTCGTCCAATCCTCAAAATAGTTCCGCAACATGAGGGACTTACGCGATTAGGGATGCACAGTTTTTGATTCTTCTCCACAATCCCTCCCGTTTTTCAATTCCTCTTCTCTCCTTCTTTTAATTAGGCAACACAATGTACCTCATAGTGATCTCACTATCTGAGCTGCCTATGCAACTGACCCTAACTTAGTTCAGATCAAGGTACAGAAAGAGGTCACTTACCAGAGCAAATTGACAATGCGCTTCTATTGTATAAATTTTTGTCCATAGCTCCGTAATCCGTAGTTCCCGAGATCTCGAGCTTCGTACGAAAAGACGAAAATATCTACTAATAGCCGGGCGTACTGTTCCCAAAATACTTGACCGAAATTTTACAATTTTTAAGCCCCACCTCCCTCTTCGGAGAGCAACCGTAGTATATTCGAAAACCTCCACTATTTAAGAAGAGAATAGGTAAAATAAAAGAAATTTCTCTGCCGACATAAACGTAGACCCTCCACAGTCGAGGTGCTAAGCGTGGTATTTTCAAGACTCTCCCTCCCCCCATGAACGGGTCGTGCAATTTGGGTACGGTCCTTTACATTCTTTACACAACTTCAAAATTTCCTATAAGTCCAGATTTATCACTGTGAAGGCCGTTAGGCTGTAGAAGGATAATTTTGGATCAAAAAAAAAGAAATAGACTTTTTTTGTTTTAATTTTTAAAAAACATATTTTTGACCATTATTTTTTGTTTTTCGTCTATTCGCCTTGTGAACAAAATTTTGTGCCGCCATGAAAATCGATTAGGTCCAAAGGTATTGAGTCGTTCAGTGATATGTACAAATTAAGTCAAAATAATTGAAGTTACTAGCAACCAAGTCAAAAAAAAAGAACTTGCGACCATTTTTGAAAACTGAAAAATTTTGCAATTTGCCTTTTTCCAACGAAAATAAATTTTCAAAAAATTGTCTTACGCCTTATGCAGTAAGAACAAGGCCAAGATCTTCGAAATCGAATAGTAACAGTAGATGTCTTTCGTTTTAAAACAATCTTGTCAAGCTACCTCTATTTTATTTTCGGAACTAAAATGTATCTCTGAAAATAATCAAATCAACACATGGTGATCCGGGAGTCACAAGTTGGCTGCAGGTTTGGATCTAGGATTTGGACATGGGATGGACTCTTCACATAGAAGTGCAACTATATCAGAGGTCGGAAAAAACTGGCAATTTTTTGGGGGTACGGACCAAAAAACGCCCATGCTTCCTTCACTGATTGGCTATAAATTAAAGGTTATATTTTTCCATAACGTGTTTTCGAAACACAAGAAAAATCTGTGAGTTTTTTTCCCTTTGCTCTGCTATTCCGATCTGGAATTCTTGTAGAATCATTGTTTATAACAAAAAAATTTTGAGCGTTCAAAAATTTTATATCATATATTTATTAATTATATATTAAATTCTACCTACCCCCATAAGGGTGCCCTATGTGTAGTGAAGCCAGCGCCGTGTTGCTTCAATCCGGCCCTGCTGCTGCTGTGTTCAGCGCTTAATAATCTGCAAATTTTACTGTCGGGATTATCCCAACTCAGTAACCTTTACCCTCAAATATTTTCTACCAATATTAGTTTCTACAAGCTGTAATCAATTTTTTATTAAGTACGTTGTAAAAAATACGTCATCTTTCATAATTTTTGAGTACTGAATACACAATATCATAAAATATTATACTATACTATTGGGGTAGGCCTCAAGAGACTATTTTAACTTGTGATATATTGCTATTACTTAACTCATAATTCAGTTTCAACCGATCTTCCAGTGTAACCAGTTCTAATCGCTAGCTTCCAGTATTACTAATCCAAACTACTCTAAAGTATTGTCCTTGTCAATCATTTGTCTAAAATCCATAAAAATAATGCGCACACTTTAGTTCTGTTGATCTCTGGCCTTCTGTCGATGATAATTCAGCTAATTAATAAATGTCAGATTCATTCACGAGAATTCCAAGAAATTCAACGATAATTCAGTTACATGATCATTTGTAAACAGCTCACGAAGAGAGTATAAATTGAGTGAAGCGATCATTTTCAACGCTTTTTAATTCATTCATGAACAGTTTTCTAATGAGCGATAACTTATGGCTGACACTGTCGTTAAATGATTTAAGATCAGTCACGTTCGTTAACCTTTTTGAAATACTATACTAAGCAATACTCTAACCACAAGCTGATTGGGATTATGGGGTCAGCAAGCATGCTGTAAGGTAAACTTATAATAAGACAAAGATCAAAACGTTGGATCAGTATAGTCGGCAGTTTAGATACTCTGTCGTGCTATTTATTTGATGATCGAACTTAAGAATTTTTTGAACACGTCATCATCAAAGTGAAGCCATCTAATAAAATGATATTTTTTTCTCAATCCGACCCTAATTAACAAAAGCAGGAGAAAACACAATACATTTTATTTTCTCTTTGTGATACTTTGAATAATAGAATATTCTTTAACTCAGAAATCATATTTAAATGTTTTTAAGAAGACTTATTTAATCGAATTCAAATCTATTTAGCTTAAAACGTATATTCGAATTCTTCTTTCTGAAACGTTCTTAGATAATTACTTTAAATAATAATGGTATCCCAAAATTAATTAGGTCGCTAATTCAAATTCTCAATAACACACTTATGTTGCATCTAATTCTTGAAATTTTTCTTCGGGAGAACGGTGCGCAAGCTTTAAAATTGTATGGTTACATATTGTATCCTAAATACCATCATAAGCTCTTCAAATTTTAACAGAGGGTCTATCTGCGAGTTTGGTCTGAATGAGACTATTATATCAAATACCTTTCATACAACCCAAGATCTAGATCAACCCTTCATCAAGACGGTTATCTTGGAATATTTCATAAAAAAGTCATAAAAAAAACTCAGAATCATCATATTTCACACTTAACATAGCGTATGTTGGAGAGTTCCTTAAGAAGTGTGAGTAAAATTCTTAAGAGGGAAGCTTGTTAGATATTAAGGCTTATCGACAAACCTTAAGAAACTCGTATCAGATCTACAAATTCTATGACAAGCTTAAATAAAAAACCTATCAACTCTACAAAATTTATTTCCTTCTTTTTTTTACCAAGCATTTTCAAATCTGTAAGAAATATAACTTTAGCTGGTGCCTAAGCCTCACGAAACCCCCCTAGTTCTCCGTCTTAGGCAAAACATGAGAAGCTTAAATTTAAAAAAAAACATTAGGTCTTCATTTTTTCCCAACATTATTTCTTCCCAAACATCTTCAAATTTGTAAGAAATTGAACTGCAGGGGATAACCAAACCTCTTGATTCCCCTCTACCACCACTTCTATGGCAAAACATGAAACTTAAATAAAAAAAAAAATATATCAGCTCTCCAAATTTTATAACTAGCATTAACCAAACACATTCAAATTTGTAAGAAACTGAACTATTGGGGGTGGCTAAACCTCTGCAGCCCTCTTTAGAATCCCGTCTATGAGAAAACAAAACAAACTAAAATTTATAAAAAGGATCAACTTTTAATCCCAACAATTTTTCGGAACTATATTCAAATTATTGAGAAATTGAACTATAGGGGGTATTCAAAACTCTTAAGCCCCTCTAGAACGACGCCTATGGCAAAGCTTTCGCTTAATTTAAAAATTAAATTAAAAATTTAAAAAACCCCGAACTTAAGTAATTTTCATTTAAAAAGTGAAAAATAATAAAAGAAACTTAATGTTAAAGTACCTAAGAATCTATTAATAATTCTAAAAAAATACGTCGCGGTGGGGGACAGCGAGGGCAGACGTCGTTGACGGTCGTATCTTACATGCAAATTTTTTGAAGTAATTCTATGAAAGTTTTTGTTTTTAAGTTAATCTTTGTTGCTTAATTAGACTATTTGTATTTAAATTGTTAGTTTAGGAGCGGTCCCCCAAGCGAGTATTTTTGAATATTATTAATAGATTCTTAGGTACTTTAACATTAAGTTTCTTTTATTATTTTTCACTTTTAAAATGAAAATTACTTGTTCGGAGTTTTTAAATTTTTAATTTAATTTTTTTTATTTCATACGTTTTATAGGTAGGTTAGGTTAAGTTAGACTTTAGTATATTATAATATACTTACTATAATTTAGATTCTTGTTAAGGTATAGATTACATTTAAGGTCAAGCTCGTTTGCTTTTTTTTACGCATTCTCCCCACTTTCACTCCCCACAACTTTTAAACGGCTCGACCGATTTTCATCATGTCTAGGAACACTCGCACATAAGTCACCTTTAATACAAAAAAAAATAAATTAAAAGCACTGCATGCGTTCGGGAGTTACGATGCCACAGACAGACAGACAGTCAGACAGACAAATTTTAAGCCAATGGACAAAGTTGATGTTTTTAACTTCAAATGGCCATAACTTCTAAACGAGAAGAGATAGAGCAAAATAGCCTCAGATTCGAATCAGTGGCGTTTCAATAGGACCAAATTTTAGGCCAATCGGACAAAGTTGATGCTTTTAACTTCAAATGGCCATAACTTCTAAACGAGAAGAGATAGAGCAAAAACGCGAAGAGATAGAGCAAAAATAACCTCAGATTCGAATCAGTGGCGTCGTCAGCTTCAATAGGATGAAATTTTAAGCCAATCGGACAAAGTTTATGTTTTTAACTTCAAATGGCCATAACTTCTAAACGCGAAGAGATAGAGCAAAAACGCGAAGAGATAGAGCAAAAATAACCTCAGATTCGAATAAGTGGCGTCGTCAGCTTCAATAGGACCAAATTTTAAGCCAATCGGACAAAGTTTATGTTTTTAACTTCAAATAGCCATAACTTCTAAACGCGAAGAGATAGAGCAAAAACGCGAAGAGATAGAGAAAACATAACCTCAGATTCGAATCAGTGGCGTCGTCAGCTTCAATAGGACCAAATTTTCAGCCAATCGACAAAGTTTATGTTTTTAACTTCAAATGGCATACCTTCAAAACGCGAAGAGATAAGCAAACAACCTCAGATTAGAATCAGTGGCGTCGTCAGCTTCAAGAGGACCAAATTTTAAGCCAATCGGACAAAGTTTATGTTTTTAACTTCAAATGGCCATAACTTCTAAACGCGAAGAGATAGAGCAAAAACGCAAAGAGATAGAGAAAAAGTAACCTCAGATTCGAATCAGTGGCGTCGTCAGCTTTAATAGGACCAAATTTTAAGCCAATCGGACAAAGTTTATGTTTTTAACTTCAAATGGCCATTACTTCTAAACGAGAAGAGATAGAGCAAAAATAACCTCAGATTCGAATCAGTGACGTCGTCAGCTACAATAGGACCAAATTTTAAGCCAATCGACAAAGTTGATGTTTTTCTCCCCACTTTACTCCCCACAACTTTTAAACGGCTCAACCGATTTTCACCAAACATGTCTAACAACACTCGCACATAAGTCACCTTTAATACAAAAACTAAATTGAAATCACTGCATGCGTTCGGGAGCTACGATGCCATAGACAGACAGACAAACAGACAGACAAACAGACACGTCAAACTTATAACACCCCTCTTTTGCGTCGGGGGTTAAAAAGGGTCAGTTGTCCAAATTGTATTCTCAGCATTATTTCTTATGAAACATCTTCAAATTTTTAAGAAATTTAACTTTAGGCGGGCCCCCTAAAGCCCCCTCTCGCGCCACGTTTATGACAACACATGAAAAACTCACAATGTTCTTATCCATTTGAAGAGTATCCAAACTGCATCAAAGTAGATTACAATTGAAAGCTATTAAGTAATTATACAATTTACTTTTCTATACCTAATACAGCTACTAAAATATATGGCACCATCTGTACATCTGTCCATGGCTATATACTATAATATATATATATAGACTATATATTCTGATAAATAGGTCTGTTTGCCAATCTCGGTCATAGTCACTAATTAAAAGGTTTAAGGCTAAAATTAGCATATGAGGCAATGAAAATTTTAAATGACAACAGCAACAACAACAACTACAACTACAACAATGAGCGACAACAACTACAACAACAACAAGAACAATATGTACAACAAGTTGAGCAAGTGCAACGCATAATAAACAAAAGTGGCTCCCCCCTCAAGAACCACCCACACACACAAACACACACGTGCCACAACAAGCACACACATAGACTCAAACATTTACGAGGGTTGCCATGATAATTGTGGAATTAAATAGTCACTAAAATTGCAATTTCGTAACACGATAGCTATATAAAAATTATAGGGATGGCAAACAATTCGATTGCAAAATAAATCGAACAATTTGTGGGACTTTTCCTGTTATTGATTTCTCAAGGATCTAAAGATCATATATAGGTATGAATATTTCAAAGTCCGCTTCCTGGCCTAGTTCTTCACTCCAATTTTCAAAACCTTTTAGCTGAAAATAGAAGTTCGCAGTTAGATTCCTTAGTAAGAAATTAGTCAGAAAAAGTCATTTAGCACATGTTTTGAGGTATAGGTAAAATTGTTATGCTCCCTTTATGAATTATTGGCTACTAGCGTGCTCCCATATATTTTATACAACAATATTTTCAGGAACCTTTCCGCTAACAATGAATACTTTTATCTGCGATCTTCGTGAGTTTTACAAAAAATTTACGAATTTACGCACCAAAAACAACAATATATTTATAAACATTCTTTTTCTAAAGTTAATCTCCAATATTGATATGGCCCTAGATTCATGGTGAGTCGAGTAGACAACTTTTGTTTTTGTGGATAGTGAGGAGCTGGGACGCTCTAACTCCCCGCAACAGTTTTTACCCGGGAACTAATTCTCTTTTTCGTTTTTTTTTATTTCCTTGATATAATGTATGAATACAAGATATCGATCCTAGTCGGAACATAGGTCAGAAGAAACTAATACAGTTTCCCACCAATACATTTATGCCCCAATTTTGGCAAAAATTCTAAAATTTCAAATTCTGTACGGAAATTTAAACTTTTCACACATAAAATGATGATCCTTGATCATTTTCTTTCGACGTAGTATATCTAAAAAAGACATAAAATATTAATAAAAATTAGAGAAACCCAGAAGAAAATATAGTAAAATAAGAAAACTTTGAAAGAAATACTAATACAATTTGGTCGGGCAGCGAAACTGCATTGGTCCAAAATCTCTAGGTTCTACTCTAATAATAATTTTTTGTGAAACTTTCTGTGCGACGATATTGTTTCAAAATCAACTAAGCACTTCGTTTCTCTAAGACAAACCTTTTTGTGAGCTATTTTGATGTGTTGTGGTTTTTTTAAGCTCGAATTCGGCTTCAGCGACCCCAGAAATATATGAACTGGCCTCTGAACCCGAAAATCTATTTTTTGTTTCTGTTAAAATATAACTTTAATAAATTCCGGGTGTGCATCCAGGATGTGATCTTGGGGTCTTTCACTTCCACTTCCAATCTAATCACTTTAGATTTTTAAGATAGCCTCTACAATAAAACCAAGACCGTTCGGCCAGCGCTTTAAACTACATTAGAAAATATTTACCTCGATATCAAGTCATGTGATTTATTTTTTTTTTTGTCTGTTATATAGTAAATCTTTTAGGAAACATTTTATAGCACCAAAACTTACTGATTTATACATAAATGAATTATTTTTCTTACCCAAAAAAAAAGGCGAAAATCAACGATTTTAACCCCGAAAGTTAAAAATGTTGAAAATCTTTCAAGTGGATGTTAGTCTTAAAGGAGTCTTAGCTCGAGGGGTAATGTAGTACAGTGTTTGCATAGAAATAAAATATATTGTTGTCAGCTGAAAAATTTCCAATCCGAGCTCCCAAAATACACAACAACCCTGGTTTCAAAAATAAACTCATGTGGGTTGTATATAGCTATCTCAGAAATCTAAATTTTATGTGGTTTTTGACTTAGGACATCAGTAAAATTAATGCATTTTGGTCCCAATTTTTTTTTCTTCTCTTTCCCAGAAAGACAAAAGGCAACCCTCGTAAAATTTAAATACATGAAAACAAAATTCATGGAATTATTTAAGTTTGTGGCAGCTTCAAGCTTTTATGTCCGTCAAAGGTCCAAAAACAATGAGTTGAGTTCTTACACGTGTAAAGGTGTGTGTATGTGTGTGCGTGTTTGTGAGAGTGTGCGTGTACAGTAATAGTTATTTCTGAGGCCTATCAAAAAGGCATCGCATGCCGGCAATTACCCGTATAATCTTGTAATACTAACCTAACCTAACGAGGCATAGAATCAAGTTCCAACATGTTGTGACATTCCCGAAAATAGTAAACATTTTTATAAGAGGGCGGAGAAGGGTACGAATTGAGCACGAGCTCAATATAGAGAACAATGCAGAGCGTAAGAAATTCGATATAGTGTATGTACAGTGAAAACAAAAAATATTCTAATATAGGTATTGCAGCCCCAGAATTTGGCCTCATCCCAAGGCTTACCAGGCAACTATAGTAAAAACCCCTACTCCTGACTTTAATATGTATCCCATTACTAATTGCTAATAAAAAAATAACAAGCGATTATATAAATTCCAAGGAAGCCGCAAAGAGTTGAACCCAATGGGACCAATTTGGTTAACAATACGTGAAGCCATTGGAGAGTTATTAAAACCAAAAAGAGTTCAACCCCAAGGATATATTAAGTTTGTGCAAGCCGAAAATGTATATTCCTTAAAGAAGGAGTTGTGGGCGACTCCCAAAAGTTACCTAAAGAGTGACAAGAGCTAGAGCTTGTAAAATAAGACTATTTCCTTTATTATATAATGAGAGACAAATTTATTGTAGTTAATTTTTTTGATATCGGATATAGTTCCTATAGTCGATATAGCCATGTCCGTCTGTCCATTAGTCTGTCGAAACTTTCAGGTTAGATCCGTTATTCCATATTTTATTTTATTTGATATCAGAGTTATATTATAAAGCTCTCATAGGGGTGTTTCGAAGGACCTCGGAAAAAAGTTTTAGAGCGATTCACGAAAATATCGAAGTCTCTATTAATTGAAGACACCGCTATTCGGATTCGGCTATAAGCTGTAGGTCCCTGTTTTTTCGAGCAGTTATTAATAGAGATCCCCATATCCCTCCCATGGGTCAGTCAGGGAATTATGTTATACGAAAATATCTTAAACAATTTTAGCTGCTTCAAGTTTTTAGAGTACATTAGCACGGACCAAATTTGATCAATATCGATTGATTATTTCATATACTCCCATATTATCAACCGACCTAAAAATGGTTTTGGTACAAAATTCGCCTGTTTCTCGCTTGTTTATGAATATTTCATAACCACATTTGGCAATCAAATATCGTTAGGAGTTCTTAAGTAATGTATTGGATTTAATTGTGATACAGGGTATCTCAAGGTCGTCCGTTTTTTTTGTTTGTTGATGTAAATATCATAGGAAAAGTTCGCAAACAAATATTTTTCGGAGCTCGTAAGCAATATCCTAAAGTCCTCAGCGCCCGAATTTAACATGCTTCCGAATAATTTTCGTTTCGACTGTATATTAGGTAGAGTCAGCTGACAGCTGCTGGAAAAGTTATATTTTACAATTGTTTTGTGAAATTAAATTAAATTGAATTGATTTAATTTAAAACTCAATTTGATGATTTGAACCTAAACGGAGGTCATTGTTGATCGACAGCAAAAAAAAAATACAAATAAAAAAAAAGAGCAGGTTGTGTTCTGTGATGATGATGATAATGACACTAATTCCTCAACAATGTGTTGATGTTTTTATTTTTTTCTATTTTGTAGATGATGATGATGAGGTTGTTTTTGTTGTCATATATATTTAGTTGGAGGCATGTAAATTAGCGCATATGAGAGATACATTAATGGAACCGGAAGTACTAACTTGTATGGCTAACTGTGTGTAACTGTGTCAGTTGTGTTCTATAGACCTAACCTTAGGCCCACCCAAAGCCAGCCCATGACAATATCCAAGCAACTGTAATTGTCCAAAGATATCAGATAACGTTTCCAGGGTCAAGCACCTGCGCAACAACAACAACAACAAAAAGTAATAAATATTGATTTAAACAGTTCGTTTACGCACTGACCAAAACACAGAACGTTACAATAATACAAATATGGGCATAACGAAAGTTTGTAAACATTCAGCTACAGTGAGACATCGATGAGAACGATTTCGAGTTTTTTTCTTTTTATCTAAAAGAAAGCTGTAAAACTATTGAATGTGACTGCATTTAATAGTCGGAACCCCTCTTGGTTTGGAGATGATTTGGAGATCAGTTTAAACCTTTTATTTGGAAAAATTTTAAGCTCCCTTTAGTTATGAAAAAAGTGTATGCCAGTTACTTACGACAGTGCACTAGATTATCATCCCAGAGGTTGTGGGTTCGAATCCCAAGTTAATCATAGTCCTGCACTTTCCACTTTTCCTATTTCCTCAATTTTCCTGTCTATTCAATGTCCTTATCCCTTACTCCTATTATCGGTATCATAACGGGCATGTCCTTAGCCTAAGTAAGTGAGGACGCTAAGTTCCGATTGAAGCCTTAACCTACTTACCTTCCTACTGCTCAACAGCATGGAGCCTTGCACCTGATTTAAAAAAAAAATTATTGGGAACAACTTCAGATGCAGATCCAGGATTTGGTCTTAGAAATTGCATATATTTCAGAGCTTGCAAAATACACTCTACCTATTTTTCAAACTTTGGTGGGGGGGTCCTTACACGAAAACCCCCCGTGGATCCGCCACAGAAGAATGGTCAAACGAGGTTAAAAGATGTTTTATGAGTATGTCAGTGATTCGTTGTTTGTTAGGCTTATATGAGCCTATATACCAAGTTTAGTGGATGGGTTGGCTTTTGATGGGACGCCTTGGGCCAAAAGTTCGCAAAAGGGACCCGTAGATCTTCAAAAATGTAAAAAGCCCTCAGAGGCTTAATTTTACAAAAAAAAAAAAAGCTTGTATGGGGACCATCAATAGTCGCCTCTTTTCCTTCGGATAAGAAGTCGGCCACTAGTTTTAATTATCTCAGAGATCACGCACTCACTCACTTTCCCGAAATTTTTTTTTTAAATTTCCAGGTTCGGGGAGAATAGACCTAGAGATACTATACTAACTAATTTAAATACACAAACGAAAAAAAATACTAAGAAACTTTTATTTGCTCAAGGAGTAGTCCCAAAAAGCCGACTTACGACTTTCCTGAACTTATGTAAACTTCATCTGATTTAATTTGTGTTGCAACATCTAATTAATCTTATTCTATAATTTGGTGACTATACCTGTCATACATACCAATTACGATTGCTTTTGGAGTGGCTTCTAGGCAAAAGGGATGTACATTTTTGCCTATAACTACCGAAATTCTTAGCATATGGGGTGTAAAATGGAAGAAAACACTTTGTCGATTTAGAACCTATCTTCAAAGACAAATTCGAATGTTAAAAACATAAGAAATGGAGATGGGACCATAGGCACAGCCAGAAAGAAAGTTTTAGCGGTTCGAACTCCGCTCGAATCCAGGGTTTTTTAATTATAACTAGGGGGCTCCGCCAACTACGTGCTTCGCTAGCCAACCCCCGTGTGGTCTTCTTTATTCAATTTAGAACACGCATAAGTAGCTCAGATGAATTTGAAATGCTTTATTCAATTTCGCCTGTCCAATCAAACCAAATCAACTCTGTTCCCATCATCTTCCACCAATACTGCACCCTGAACTATAACAGTCTCTATGCCAACCTCTTTCTGCCTTATACGTGACCTTCATCCCGTGCTTCATGAGACTCGATTGATCTCGATGCTCTATATTAATTACGATTAATTATTCGACTTTCATATTGAATTGTATAAGTGGGTATATTCTAATTTTAGTCGATGTGTCTTTTCTAAAAGCGAAATAAAAATTATTTTAGTAGCTTCTTTCTTAATCTATTAACTTGGATATTTATCTGTTCATATTCTTCTACACAATACCCAACAACTGGGACTTATGAAGTATTTATGTTGTATGTATTAAAACCTCTTATTGAGTGCTCACTGTACGCATATATATCCATTGTCGGTACAGAGCTTGGGTTTGGCCCATATCCCCCTACTCCAGTCATGCTCATCAATTTCACTCATTGTAGCTAGCGCCGCGGCGAGCTAATAAAGATCTTCGGCAGCAAAGCCGAGCCATATAGCCCATTATAGTAAAAATAAACAGAGTCGCGTTTAGTTAGGGAACATACAGAACCAGGGACCGACCGACTGACTGATTGTCCATTAGTTATGATGCGGTCGCGTCGTCGCTCAATTGTTTGTCGCGCGCCGTGATTGCCAGCCGCGCTCCCTGCCGCCGTACCAACCTACCAACCCACTGATCATCACTTGGTCTGAGTCTCTGAACGAAGCTAGGCACATGTTGGTCCGATCTTTCAGTACGCTATGCGCAGGCAACTGATGCGCCCGTACGCTCAGTGCTACCGTCTAAATTTCCGAGAATATCGTGCTACGCCGAGCAACTGCGTCGTGCGAAAATTGCGTTTAATTAAAGTATAAAGGCCAGTGCGCATTAACTAAAAAAAATAATAAAAATAGACTAAGTAAATCGTGACTACATAACATCCGCGCGTGTGACGTCATAGTTGCTACGCAATGAGTCGTCATAGCCAAAGATATCCTGCAACGCTTAAGATTGCGCAACCTGGCGCACTGCCGCAGATTCATAGAACTGCGGAAAAGCGTGTTAAGCTCGGTCTGGGTGTGAATCAGCAAACTGGGCGTCTGCAATGGTGTCCCGGCTTCACCTGCTGTAAATTTCTACTTCTACTTCCAGTGATCATGCTGCCGCTGTTGCTGGTGCTGCTGCTGCTTGTACGCATGGATGGCATGATCTCGGCTCTGCAGTTGAGTGAACAGCGTCAGCGGGAACAGCAGGCTGCCAGCTATGCGCTGCCTGCTTTTTTGGATGACTATGAGTCTTTGCTGCCCGAGGGCGAGACCTACAATGAGCTGGTCAACGATGAATTTCTGGTGCCGCAGGCCAAGCGTGAGCAGCTGGAGCAGCACGCGGCTGAGCGTGCCAAGCGTTGTCTCAACTATCGCTATAACATTGGCGAGAGTTTCGAGCTGGAGGAGCGTGAGCTCATGAAAGATGCGCGCACCTCGTTTCTGCCACACAGCGCCAACTCGCTGCCACGCGACTGTCTGGAGAATGCTGACGAAGCTGCGCCCAGACAGAGCAACATACTAGATGCCGATGCGGTGTCCGATGTGTACCTAGGCGACGATGGCAATTTCGATAGCAACGACAATAGGCAGACGCAAGTCAAATACTGGCCCTGGCCGCAGCGCTCTCGACGTGATGCGGGCGCGGATATAATGCCCGATGTGGGCGAAACGGAACAACCGCTGCCAGAAAGTCTTGAAGACTTGGAGGCGCAGATTATTGAGACAAGCGCAGCGCTGCAGTCCTTTTGGAATGAGCAAGGCACACGCGAGGGTATACGCCAGACACAGGCCAAAACTATGATGCGCTATATGGATGCCAAAGTGGATCCTTGCGTAGATTTCTATCAATATGCATGCGGTAACTGGGAAAAGCTGCATCCCATACCCAAAGATAAAGCCGGTTTTGACACCTTCGAAATGCTGCGTGAAAGTCTTGATCTGGTGCTGCGTAATCTGCTAGAGAAAAGCACTCCCAGCATACAGCTGGAAAAAACACAAATACGTCATAATCTGTTCAAGCTGCAAGAGAATGAGGAGACCGCAGCAGAGGCGGCGGAGGCAGCTGAGGTGCTACGGAAGCACATAGTGCGCCGACGTCGTACACTCAATCTGGTGCTGCAGCGCTATAAGCGTAGGTCCAATTTTAGCAGCACCAAACGTAAGCGTCTTATAGAGCCCGCACGCGATAAGTCCAAGGAGACGGAAGAGCCGTTAAAGGAAAAAGACAAGGACAAGTCAAAAGATGAGCTAGAGCAGCTAGAACAGGCAGTGGACAGCGGCGCCAATGAATACCTCAAGCCACAATATGATGCAGAACTGAAAGCCAAAAATCTGTATAAATCCTGTGTCAACAGTGATTTGCTGGCACGTCGTGGCCTGGAGCCACTGCACCAACTTATACAGCAGCTAGGCGGTTGGCCTGTGCTGGATGCCAATTGGTCGGAGGCCAACTTTAATTGGCAACAGCTCGCGGCCACATTACGTCGCTATAACAACGATATACTAATTGTGCAATGGGTTGGCGCGGATATAAAGAACTCCGAGGAAAATATTATACAATTCGATCAGACTGGTCTGGGTTTACCCACAAGGGAATACTTTTTGCAGCAAACTAATGCCAAGTATTTGTCGGCCTATCAGCGTTACATGTCGGAGATAATGCACAAACTGGGTGCTGCCAAGGCGACAGCGTTTCGTGTGGCCACACAGCTTATTGGTTTCGAAATTCAGCTAGCGAGGATTACGGCACCGGCGGAACAGCGTCTAAATGTGACCAAGGTGAGTGTTGATTTTCATTAAGGTGTTGTATGCGGATAGAGTCGGAAGAGGTTTAGGTTAGGTGAGAAGTCTTATGTCGCCTGAAGTAGTTCCTTCTTATCCTGCTGCTCTGTGCAAAAGGTCTTTTAGATGTTCTCTTCTGTGAAGGTTAACAGCCATTTCGATAAGTCCAGCGGTTTCTGAAAGACCTATTCCTCCGATATTCTTAAAAGTCAGGCTTAAGAAAGGATATTCCTCGAGTTTCTCGTTTTCCTTGTCCACGTCAAACTAGTTCAGCAAGTATTGGAGGCAGACTAACGATTCGTAGTTCTTTCCTATCTAACGTCCTGTGCAAAAGGTCTACTAAGCGTTTTGTTCAGCCATGTTGATGAGTCCTACGACCTTCTGGTGTCTTATGTCGCCTGAAGTAGTTCCTTCTTATCCTGCTGTTCTGTGAAAATGGTCCTTTCGATATTCTCTTCTGTGAAGGTTAACAGCCAGCGGTTTCTGAAAGACCTACCCCTCCGATATTCTTAAAAGTCAGGCTCGGTGAATGATCCGAACTAGTTCAACTAGCCATATCGATGAATCCTGCGACCTCCTGCAAGAGCTCAAAAAAGTAGACTATCCGCCTCGGGGAAGGATATTTTAATTGCAGGATGTTCCTTGAGTTTCTTGTTTTCGTGGCACATGTCGAACTAGTTAAACTTGTCTGCCTCCAAAGATTGGCAGTACCCAACCGAATCTTGATATGTGCCCAAAATATAAGTCTCACTGAAGACCATTTCAAACCTGAAACAAAAGTTGAAACTTGAATCAAGACTTCCACAATCTCTTCTTTCCTAATTGGTCAACTTCAGACGCTACACGAAACCACAATCCCCATTATATACCACAGAAGACACTGCACAAGGAAAATTTTCATTCATAACCTTTATGTCTACGAATCCTAGGACGAAGTGTAGGACTTACTTTACCAAGAAATTAATTAAACTCATCTAATCAGGGAACTTAGAAAGAAAATCAGGACCCGGGGAGAAAATGTACCGGCCCCTCTGTTAGAGCTTTAGCTTCAATTACGGTAGTGCGACAGTAAAAGAGACAAAAAGCTCCTGGCCCAGGAAGTATCCTCACCCTTTCCTCCACCCACTCGTTGGGCCAGCATCTAACTTAATTCGATTGACTGCATCTTGCAGCTCTACAAACGTATGACCCTCATGGAGCTCCATGCAGCAGTTCCTGAAATCGACTGGATCAACTATCTCCGCACACTGCAGGAACGAGAGGTTCGCGATACAGAGGAAGTAGTCATATATGCCGTGGACTATATGAAGAATCTAGTAACACTGCTTGCCGAGACTGAGCCACGTGTTCTAGCCAACTATATGATGTGGCGTTTTGTGCGTCATCGTATCAACAATGTCGACGATCGTTTCGATGATATCAAACAGAGCTTCTATCATGCACTCTTCGGACGCGAAGAAAGCCCACAACGCTGGAAGGTGTGCATCTCACAGGTAAGCTTAAATCAGCTGCAGTACAAGCTAAACTGGAACTAATCGCTCACCCTTCAACAGGTCAACACCAACATGGGCATGGCCGTAGGCTCCATGTTTGTCAGTCGCTACTTTGATAACAACAGCAAAAGAGACACGCTCAGCATGACACATGAGTTACAGCAATCCTTCAGGGAAATACTAAAGACCACCGACTGGCTGGATCCCAATACGAAGCAGTTAGCAGAAGAAAAAGTCAATGCTATGTCTCTAAAAATCGGCTACCCTGACTTTATACTAAACCCCGCTGAGCTTAATGAGAAGTATGCTGGCATTGAAGTCGATCCGGATAAATATTTTGAGAATACGCTCAATGTGCTGCTCCATACGGCCAAAACGGAGCAGGCCAAGTTAAATGAGCGCGTCAATAAGACCAACTGGCAAACAGCGCCGGCTATAGTCAATGCCTACTATAGTCGCAATAAGAATCAGATAATGTTTCCGGCTGGTATATTGCAGCCACCCTTTTATCATCGTCACTTTCCCAAGTCGCTGAATTTTGGTGGCATTGGCGTAGTCATTGGTCATGAGCTGACCCACGGCTTCGATGATAAGGGACGACTGTTTGACAGAAATGGTAATATACACAAATGGTGGACGGATTCATCTATACGTGGATTCGATGAGCGAGCTCGTTGTATAATAGCCCAGTACAGTAACTATACCGTAACGGAGGTGGGCATAGCGCTCAATGGAGAGAGCACGCAGGGTGAGTAATAATTTGCCTATGTTAAAATAAGTTGAGATGAAATTAACTCCTTTCCATTTTTTTAAGGTGAAAATATTGCCGACAACGGTGGACTGCGTCAGGCCTTCCACGCCTATCAGCGCTGGCTCAATGATCATCCTCATGAGGCCGCTGAAGAATTGCTACCCGGCTTGAATATGACCGGACCACAACTATTCTTTCTAAACTTTGGACAAGTCTGGTGCGGTGCCATGCGTCCCGAGGCCGTACGCAATAAACTAAACACAGCCATACATAGTCCTGGACGCTTCCGCGTTATTGGCACACTCTCCAACTCGAATGATTTTGCGCGTGAATTCCAATGTGCGCCCGGAACGCCCATGAATCCCTTACATAAGTGCAGCGTTTGGTAGCTGAACTGAAACTTGTTACCTATAGAGCCTAAGAGTATTTTATGCCCCCCAACCCACACTCTGCACACACACATCAATTGCCAGTTGACTCAAACTTGTTGTAACTTGCGGTAAGTACTTCTGCACATCTTTGGAACAGCATTCCCCCATCATGGCAGCACTTGGCGTCTTCAATTAATTGCTCCACTTTCGGTTTCACTTGATTAGGAGTACGTGTCTGTTGTCAATTTCCTCGTTATTGTCTCAGAGTCCTCTTGCTACTCCTCCTCTTGCTCCATGGTACTGAGCTGGTATGTAGTTCTAGTTACGCCGCTCGATACGCGCTTGTTTTGTCAACATTCCACTTCGCTGAGACGCACTTAATTAATGGAGATTTATGCTCATAGATTGGGAGAGGGGTCAACACTTGGCTGCATGCGAACTTCTTCAATTGTCTTTTTAATGAACTGGCAATCGGTGTGCTACTTTTACATTTCGCTAAAGTGAATGCAATCAATTAATTTGTTTGAGCTCCAGCAAAGTTCTTCCATAAAGACAAGCTATTATAGTTGTAGCAATATGGATGGTCTTTTTAAGAGTTTTGGGAATTTTATTTTTGTACCCAAAATCAAGATATGAGGGATCTATACAAATTTTGTCTAGACAAAGAAAACCTAAAAGAAATCATCAAGTACTTAGTCTTGTCCGATGTTGTCAGATGATACTCTTATGCATAAACTTTTTACTTACTTTCTTCCTTCTTTTTCTTAAGAAGAAATTAAGGAGTAACTATTCGAGGGCAAAGATTGCGAAATTTCGAAACCGATTTATTTTAAATAGAAGAACCGTCAAATGAGCATCGGTCAGCTATTGAGTCAAAACGGATGACAGAGATCTCGACCAAATTTTTCCTATCTATTTTTTTCGACTACCAAAGCATTTAAGAACTTCCGGAATTAGTAAAACTTATTCGCTTTTCTATTATAATGGACCTGCTCCGGTGGCGAATCCACGGGAGTTTCGGGTCCGGACTCTTTTGCTATCGTGTGATTTGACACCGTCGGTCTATTTTCTTTTGGGTTTTTTGAAAGGCAAAGTATATTTCAATAAACCAGTAACTATTCGCGAGTTCCAGAACAAATTTCGGGAGTCATTAGACCCGTTTTACAGCGAAAAGTCATCGAAAAATACGATGTTTACAGCTGAAAAAGGACCAAATCCTCGAACTGCGTCTGAATTGCTCACTTACGGCTGCGTGATTTTTTGAATAATAAAACCCCTATGATTGTGACCTCAGACACCATATTTAAGAGCTCAAGAGAAAGCTCAAGGCTATACCCTAAAGCGCTTGTCAGAAATGCTTTTCAGACAGAAAAAAACGTTGGCAAAAATTAATTTTATTTTTGGGAGTTCTTTCTTTAAAGGGCACAACTTGCATATTGGGGATATTAGGAATGGTATATCAAGCAGTGGCAGATCCACGAGTGTTTTTTGGCTTTACTTAAGAAAGGGCTGCCGTCAGTGACGGATCCACGGGGGTTTTCGGGTCGGAACTTCCTCAAAAAGTTGGAAAATGTGTTGACAGTTTTTCACGAGCTCTGATATAATACACTTTTAAGTGAAAAACCCCCATATTTCAGATCCACACCTGACTACCTTTTTAGATTTTCAGCTGCTGAAGTTAATTCCCAGCAACCCTGAAATTCCTGTTAACCTCTAAAAACCATCAAAAGATGTATTTTGGAAGTTATCTTAGAACCCGGGGTTTTTTGAACGTAGGATTCGTCGGACAGCAGAACTCGCCTGAACAATGTTTTGAAAATTTCCAGGTTTTGAAGTTAAACAACGTTTTTATTGTCGTTAAATCCTAATCCAAGATTCTGATAAAACCTTAAAATCTTTCTTTTAAAGATATATTTTGAAAGTTATCTGTTTTTATTGTCGTTAAATCCTAATCCAAGATTCAGGATTCTGATGAAATCTTAAAATCTTTCTTTCAACAATATATTTTGAAAGTTATCTCCGAATTTTTTCAAACTCCGACTACCTCCTTCTGCTTTTTAAAGATATTTTCGGCTTATAGGGCACAGGGTATAAAAATAATCGAAATCAATAACTTAAAAAAAAACAAAATTAAGTTTTTGGGTGCTGGTGTTTTTCGGAGATAGGATTCCGATTTCGCGGCTGAAAATCCATAGAGGGTTTCCCTTGCAGAGTTCAGACGATTTTTTTTTTTTTTTGTGTGCCTCTGCTATTAGAAATCCAAAATTACACAAATAAATAAACCCGTAACTTCAATTTAATTTCCTTTTTATAAACCCATTTATTTTTTAAAATTTCTAAAATTAACTTCTAAACCTTTTCTTTCTTTTTTTTCAGATTGTAACGCTTCTCTGGAAGCAGCCTTCTCAAAGAAAAACTTGCCAAAACTCAAACTGTATTATTACCAACTCGCAGTAGTGAAAAATATATTTTGTAGAAAACAAATGAATTGTGCCAAATATATATTATATAATTTTTTAATTTAGTGTAAATAATTAATTTTTTGTGATAATTCTAATGAAAAAAAATGTATAAAAAAAATAAAAATAAATTATTTAACGAAAATTGAGTATTTTGTGCTATTATCCAACACTAGCAGCAAACTTTTTAGAGCAGCTTTCAAGTTCAAAACAAAATATTTTTTGGAAAAACTTTTGAGCATGTTTTTTAAATGATGCCAGTCCAGTTGTGTTTTTCTGCTCAAAGTGGATGGAACTTAAAAAAGCGCCCACGCACATTGTCAAAAAGTCGAAAATAAAAACTTTGGATATATATAAATATATATATTAAAAATAGACATCAAAAACGTACAAAATTACTGTAATATGCAGAGTTTTTTGAAAAAGTAATGAAAAATATTTGTAAAAAATGAATTTTGGAGTGTTTTTGATGTGCATAATACTGCCCGGAAGAGTCTATAGCTATGGCAGTAATATCTACGGTGCTGTCAGTGGTCAAAGTATACGCTTAGGTAGACTCCGTTACTAGAACTGCAGTAAAGCCGCTCTAAAAAGCATTTCATTTTGCCCACAGGTCTTATTACCGATGATGCTACGGATAGAATAAGTCAAACCTTCAATCATGCCATATCCGTGGTTAATAACGATCTCAGCGTGCCCTTGGAAGGCAAAACTGAACAGATTCCGTACGGCAACTCCGTGCAAGCTTTTGGATATTTGTGCGGTCTGATGCAGGTGCGTTCATAAGCCAAGATCCTTTACTGGATATTAAGCCTTCGTTTAACCTTTAGAGTGGTGTGGGCGCCATCTTTGGACCCGCCTCTAAGTATACAGCTGCGCATCTCTTAAATGCTTGCGATTCCAAAGATATACCCTTTATCTACCCGCATTTATCTTGGAGTGCTCTTACAGAAGGTTTTAATCTGCATCCACATCCGGAAGATATAGCCCATGCGCTTTACGACATCATAAATCAGTTCAACTGGTCACGTTTTATATTTACCTATGAGTCGAGTAAGTCCATCTAAAAAGTTCCGAGTTCATAACAGCATATATGTTTTTCTATACAGCGGACTACTTGGCCATTTTGGATCATCTTATGACATTCTACGGCACCAAGGGACCTGCCATTAAAGTGCTACGCTATGACCTTAAATTAAATGGCAATTACAAGGCCATACTAAGACGCATACGTAAGGCCGAGGATAACCGCATTGTGGTTGTGGGCTCCACCGAAGGCGTAGCTGAATTATTACGACAAGCCCAGCAGGTGGGCATAATGAATGAGGACTATACCTACATTGTGGGCAATTTGGATCTGCATACCTTCGAGCTGGAGGAGTACAAATATAGTGAGGTTAATATAACAGGCATACGCATGTTCTCACCGGAACAGCAGGAAGTGCGTGAGCTGTTACAGGTGCTTCAAACTACACTGGGCGAAAGTGAACCACTAAATAATGGTGAGAATCGAAAAATTGCATGTGAACTATCCAGATAACTATCGTGGGTATGGATGGTTTGCTGGAGCAGAGCAAGCTAGTAAGGGAGCTTCATTAAGATTGAAGTTTTCTTTAGGTGGAATAGACGTCAATTAACCTCGAATAATACAAGTTATTCGTATTCGAAGTGAAATCCATAAGGGAAAGAAAGGCAATGACATTCAATCTTCATAAAGGAATTCCTCTTCCTCTTGAACCAAAGTCAAACTTTTGTCACCGCCTCACTCACTCAAATTTCCGCTCATACATCTATCCATGTGGAAGTATATACCTATCTACATATATCAGAGCTCGCAAGAGACTTTCAAACCATTTTTTCAACTTTCGGCGGAGTATACAAAAATAAAACTGGTGTGAACTTTAGATGCAAAGGGGAATCGCGGATTTGGTTCTTAGGGCTGGGTCTTTACTTCGAAGTATATATACAGACCAAAACTTCGAATTCGAAAACTTCGTCCCTCGGTTTCGCCACTGTTTACACGTAACCTGACTAAGCACAAGCCCTTCAAGAGGGATGGAAGAAGGATTCTCCCCGGGCCCGGAGTTTCCTCAAGGGTCCCGGTGTAATTACTTTCGCAGTAAAATAATTGAGTCTAAAGGTGTAATAGAGGGGCCTATACTCTCCCCCTCCACACCTTCCCGGACCGGATTTTGTCTTTACTGGCCTGGCTACAAATATGCATTGTGAGCTTAAGCCGAGCTCCGAAAAACCGCAACAATCAAGGGTTCGGGATAACTTCTAATCACTAAAATCTACGTTTTTAGGATTGCTTAGCCCTCCGTCTGACGAATGTAAAGGATCCAGGCCAGGCACCATTCATCGGTCAGAATTTTACCACCTTTTTTCGTCCTTATTTGAGGACTTTTTATAATTGTCATATTGGTAGATCGATAGCCAATCAAATTTTAGGAAAGTACCTGGAAGCTCAAGTCTCTATGTTAAATTAACGTCCAAAAATAAAAAATGTCTGACCCGACCCGTTTGTCAGACGGAGAGTTAAGCTAAATCCGCGATCCCAAAACCCATTATTTTCTTGTCTTTCTTTTGGACAGATTTATTTCAATGAAATTCTTAGTTATATAGCATCCCTCTCAAAATCCCTTCGCATCTTTAGGCTCCACTCCTATAACACTAGCCATGGCTTTGACCTTTGATGCTGTACGTGTAATTGCTGAAACCACCAAGTTTTTACCATATCAGCCCATGGTCTTAAACTGTTCCGAGCGGCATGACAATGTCCAGGCAGATGGTTCCACATTTAAGAACTACATGCGTTCCGTAAGTGTTTCAACATATTCACGGTCTACAACGTCTTTACAAATACCCTTACCATAGCTTGAGATCAAGGAGAAAACCATAACGGGCCGCATTTTCTTCGAGGGCAATGTGCGCAAGGGCTACTCATTTGATGTCATAGAGCTGCAGACGTCGGGTCTGGTAAAAGTGGGCACCTGGGAAGACGGCAAAGAGTTTGAATTTGAACGTCCGCCACAGGCAATAAACTCAATGATATAGATGAGAACTCCTTGGTAAATAAAACCTTTAAGGTGCTCATCTCAGTGCCGGTAAGTCTTGGTATGATCAGCTGAGTCGTCACTCCCACTTAACCTTCTCAACTTAGAACAAACCCTATGCCAGTTTAGTGGAGAGTATAGAAACTCTAACAGGCAACAGTCAATACGAGGGATATGGCATCGATTTGATTAAGGAGCTGGCGGAAAAACTGGGTTTCAACTTTACGTTTCATAATGGCGGCAATGACTATGGCTCCTTTAACAAGACCACAAACATGACCAGCGGCATGTTAAAGGAAATCGTAGAAGGCGTAAGTTGTACCCAAGGATACCTAAGGGTTAATTCCTATTTGTAACTATTTTACAGCGCGCAGATTTGGCCATAACCGACTTGACTATCACATCCGAGCGTGAAGAGGCCATCGATTTTTCTATACCATTTATGAATCTGGGTAAGTCAAGAGCGTATCCAGTATTTTTGCTGCTTCTAAGTTTCATTCTCTTACAGGCATAGCAATTTTGTACAGAAAACCACAAAAGGCGCCGCCAGCGCTTTTCTCCTTCATGGATCCCTTTTCCGGCGAGGTGTGGTTATACCTGGGCATTGCCTATATGGGCGTATCGTTGTGCTTTTTTATATTGGGCCGCTTATCGCCAACAGAATGGGATAATCCATTTCCATGTATTGACGAGCCGGAGGAATTGGAAAACCAATTCACCATTAACAACTCACTTTGGTTTACGACTGGTGCTTTGCTGCAACAAGGCTCCGAAATCGCGCCCAAGTTAGCCATCATCTCCCACCAAACAAACTTTTTTTAAATTTTATTTTTCCCAGAGCTATTTCAACACGTGCCATAGCTTCCATTTGGTGGTTCTTTACACTTATTATAGTATCCTCATACACGGCCAATTTGGCTGCCTTCTTGACCATAGAGAATCCTCAGGGTCTTATAGACAGTGTTGAAGATTTGGCTGAAAACAAAGGCGACGTACAATATGGCGCCAAACGTACGGGCTCTACCAGAAATTTTTTTTTGGTATGTTTCGAAAGCTGTGAAAAATAGCACAAGTTCTAAATCTATCAATATTAGACCTCCGAGGATGAAACCTATATGAAAATGAACGAGTATATGACTAATCATCCGGAGTTGTTAACAGAAACTAATCAGGATGGTGTGGATAAAGTCACTGCTGGAACACAATATGCTTTTCTTATGGAATCCACCTCCATTGAATTTAATACTGTACGAGAATGTAATCTCAAAAAAATTGGCGATGCTTTGGATGAAAAGGGTTATGGTATAGCTATGGTCAAAAGTAAGTAGTGGTGCATAAAACAAGAACTTCTAGAAATAGTGGAATTTGATGTATTTTTGCAGATTGGCCATATCGCGATAAATTCAATAACGCTCTATTAGAACTTCAGGAGCAGGGTGTGCTGGCAAAACTGAAAAACAAATGGTGGAATGAAGTTGGAGCTGGTGTTTGTAGTGTAAGTTTGTTGGGGTCTACCCAAAATCCGAACTGATAACTCCGCGATGATTCGGCTTCATCAAGCTTTGGAAATGCGTCACATATCTAACATACCCATTCTTCGAAAACAATCCCATCTTATCTCATGTTATCTCATCTTATCCTTTCGTATCTCATCTTATCTCGTCTTATCTTATTTTATCTCATCGTTTCTCAACTTATCGCATCTTATCTCTTCTTATTGTTTCTTATCTCATCATCCCAACTTATCTCATCGTTTCTCAACTTATCGCATCTTATCTCATCTCTTTTTATCTAATCTTATCGCATTTTATCTTATCTCATCTTATCTGATTTTATCTCATCTCATCCTGTTTTACCTCAAATTATCATCACCTTAACTCATCTTATCTCATCTTATCTCGTCTTATCTTATTTTATTTCATCGTTTCTCAGCTTATCGCATTTTATCTCATCTTATCTCTTCTTATTGTTTCTTATCTCATCATCTTGTCCCATCTTATCTCATCGTTTCTCAACTTATCGCATCTTATCTCATCTCTTCTTATCTAATCTTATCTCATCTTATCGCATTTTATCTAATCTCATCTTATCTGATTTTATCTCATCTTATCCTTTTTTATCTCATCTTATATCGCCTTATCTCATCTTATCTTGTCTTATCTCATCTTATCTTTTCTTATTGTTTCTTATCTCATCATCTTGTCCCATCTTATCTCATCGTTTCAAAACTTATCGCATTTTATCTCATCTCTTCTTATCTAATCTTATCTCATCTTATCGCATTTTATCTAATCTCATCTTATCTGATTTTATCTCATCTTATCCTTTTTTATCTCATCTTATATCGCCTTATCTCATCTTATCTTGTCTTATCTCATCTCCTTTCTTATTCCATCTCATCTCAGTCTATTTGCCTGACTTATGTATGCCTTAACTCTTTTAGGCTAAAAGCGATGCCGATGGTCCTTCAGAACTTGGCGTTGATAATCTTGGTGGCGTCTATTTCGTGCTGGTCGTTGGTTCCTGTCTATCGTTTGTCTTTGCCTTGATGTATTGGTGCATTTTTGTCATCAAAAAGGCACATTTTTATCAGGTAAAGTTTTCTAACATACAATACTATAGTAATTAAGTTAAAACCTTTTATAAACAGGTACCCTTTTGTGCTGCACTGGTTGAAGAATTCAAAATTGTCATCAGCTTTTCGGATAACGAGCGTGCCTTAAAAAGCGCGCAATCTGTCTATTCGCGCAGTCGTAACTCTTCCCAGTCCATAGACTCTATTGAAACCGATTCGGATCACCACGTGCAGGCGGATTAAGAATTATTAAAGTAGCGCTAAAAATTTGTTTATTTTATTATATTCTCAAATGTACTTGTATTTTCTAATAAACTTTGTTGAGACCAGAGCTTTTCCGAACTTTTCACTCAAAAGAGTTTTCCAAAAAACCCCAATGGACATCTCAAAAGCCTCATATTCGCAACAGTCAGTGCTTTTCGCTCGTCGCGTGCGGTCTATAAGTTCCAAAAGAAAAGATTTGTAGTTTTCATCTTATAATGTATATATAGTTCAAGAAAATATTTCAATACTAATTTATGCAACATTAAAATGCAAATATTCGTGGTTTTAGTATGGTTTTTAATAGCAACCATAAAAGATGGCGCTATTTACGCACAATATGGAAATTACGGAAACTATGAAAGTTCCCAAAATATAGGCACAGTGCCCATAGGTAAGTTAAAAAAAAATATACTTATATTCCAAAAGTATGTCGCGTGCCTCAAGTTTTTCGTCGGAACTGCGTCTGTTTTCAAACAAAATGTTTTCAACGGGCGATTTATTTTTAATACTTCGTAAAGAGAACACGCTGTTCGTTCCATCAACGCCGAAAGCTCATAAAAATGCTTTTTAGTATTTGTTTGTTTTTGTTTTGGAAATCTATGTCTATAACATTTTCTAGAATGCAGTCGATTAGTAAATAAAATAAACGCCGCCGAAACAAATCATTAAGGTCAAGTGTTTGTTTATAAACAAACCGGCGAAAGTGAAAGAGTGAAAATAATCAAAAATATTAGGAGCGTATTTTGAGTGAAATTGAAATTCTCTCTTTTGTGTTCTAGGTCTACTCACCGATCAGAATACGGAGCAGATGAATATAGTTTTCGAACATGCCATCGAAGTGGCTAATGAGGAACTTGGAACTGCTTTATCTTCTTTGAAAGCAGAAGTCAACTATGGAGATGCATATCAGAGTTATGGACGACTGTGTAATATGTTGGAGGTAGGTATAGGACAGCTAAAAACTAATTGATTGATTGATTCGATTGCGAGCAGTGCTTCAATACATCACAAAGATTTGTGTGCCGAATTTCGTTAGGATACTTTCGTATAATTTTCTTCAACCTATCCTTCCTTTATGGATTATAAGTAGTACAAATTATGGATCAAATTTGGAAAATCTAAAAACATTCCAATTTCAAATTCGGTTTGGGACCAAAAGCAATTTTTTGACTGTTCGGTTTTATAGGGATATGGTAAATCAATTTTAGTATAGCATACCCCTATGGAAGCTTTATAATACACCCCGATATCAAGAAAATAAAATTAACTTGTGTTCCGTAATATCGTTTGGAGTCTAACCGATAGTTTAGTTGCTATAGCTCTTACCATACTGGAGCACGTGTCCATATCCACTTTTCCAGTCAATGTGACCATAGTTTACATTCAGGGTCACGAACATTTTCTTGAATTTGTTATTCCCATTTTAGGCTTGCGCAATCTTAATTTATTTTCGCAACCAATAGTCAAAATCCCAGCGCTTCAAATTTCTGAGATAACTCATTTTATGAAAAATCGATGATACCCAAATTGCTTGTCCCGTTCAGGGAGGGAAAAGGTCTTGAAAATGCCACGTTTGGTCACCTCGTAGTTAATATAATTCGGTAGGGTAATGCCTTTTTCTTGTACTTTTTGGTTCCAGAAATAGTGGACATTTTTTTTGGGGTCACATAGTTGATTGATTTTATCTGCGTTGTGTTTCTTTTAACTTTGTTAAATATTAAGTTTCTGTTATTGTCCAGGTCCTCCTCAGATCCAACAGCCTATAAGATCGAAAGCCTCGCTAAAAATTCCAGAAGATTTGGTATGAAGTCCCCTTTTCTTGGATATAAAATGTTGCAGCTAATATTGATCTATAAGATTGATCTTAAGAACTAAGCTTTTGCAAAATTTCAGGTGTTATGGAGTTTTGTCCCCAAACGAGTATTTTAAGGCTTATTCCTAGACATCCTTATTTAAATGCATTACATGAAGAGTCTCCTCTTTTGGAGATATAATGTTTCGGCTTATGTGGATCCATAAGTTGGATTCTATGAATCAATTTCAATCTTCTTCAGCATTTCAAGACTACGATTTAACTGGTATACATAAAGAATCTCCTTCTTTTTGGTTTAAAATATCTCGGTTGATGCTGAAAGTTGATTCGTTTTGTCATCTTGAGTAAAGAATTCTTTTTCTCTAAGTAAAACCGATCAGTTTCTTTTGAATATCTGTTCTTAAAACTTTCAACTATTTCGTCTTTTCCAGACTGGCATAGCTGGTGTCTTTGGACCCTCATCTCGTCATACCGCAGTACATTTGATGTCCATATGCGATGCTATGGATATACCCCATGTTTACTCACACATGAGTGAACATTCCGAGGGTTTTAACTTGCATCCTCATCCAGCCGATCTATCCAAAGCGCTGTTTAGTCTCATAATGGCTTTTGAATGGTCTCGCTTTATATTTCTCTATGAATCGGGTAAGCTGCAAATATATAAATATATTCCCTAGCATAGATCTAAAATCCATCCTTTTAGCTGAGTACCTAAGCATACTCAACGAATTGACCACACTCTTTGGCATGAATGGACCCATCGTAACCGTTCTACGTTATGATATGCAGCTAAATGGTAATTATAAGCCCGTACTAAGACGTGTGCGCAAATCTGTGGATAATCGCATAGTTGTTGTGGGTTCCACCGATACAATGCCAGAGTTCCTGAACCAGGTAAGATCTTAATATACTTAAGTCGGAGAACTTATAGCTACAGCATCTGGATTTACAGGCACAACAAGTTGGTATAATTAACGAGAACTACGATTTTATAATTGGAAATTTGGACTTTCATTCTTTTGAACTGGAGGAGTACAAGTACAGTGAGGCTAATATAACAAGTCTACGTCTGTTTTCTCCCGAGAAAATGGCGGTCAAGGAACTGCTCTTGAAAATGGGCTACGATTATGATCATGAAGAGTTTAGAAATGGTAAGTGCTAACAATAAGTTTTGATTCAGATAAGGGGATACCGAAGTTTCCACAAGGGTAGATTTGAAAAAAAAAGTACATTAGATATTTAAATTCTTTGGTAAAACGGATTCAGCTTAGGGGCCGAAGATAATTACCTCCCAGTCCATCATAATAATAATAATTGCAAGGGGAAGATTGGACTGCGACCCTTGAGATCTTTTGTCCACCCGAATAGCTCTAGAGCTCCTAGTCTAGTTCAATTTCAGAAAAATTTGTTGTTATTTGGTATGGTTTTAGCCTGGATGCCCATCTTCTGATGAAAGCGTCAAAGGGTTCATACTAGTCCATCGATGGGACCTTATCTAGAGCTCCAGTTGGAGATCACAAAGTTGTTCTTGGAGTTGATATATTTACCCCATTTATCCACATTAACATTAACTCCCAAAAACCTCCTTTTTATTTTCAGGTTCCTGCCCGATGACCGTAGAAATGGCTCTTACTTTTGATGCGGTACAACTTTTTGCCGAAACTCTTAAAAATCTGCCCTTTAAGCCGGTGGCTCAGAACTGCTCCCAACGCACGGAAAGTGTTAGAGATGATGGTTCTTCTTTCAAAAACTATATGCGCACAGTAAGTTCAGTAAAAAGTTGAGATCAGGCGAGAGTTCTTTCTATTTACCACGTTCGTACTACCTTGCTTTAGTTGCGTCTAAAGGATCGCTTGCTCACAGGACCCATTTACTTTGAGGGCAATGTGCGCAAGGGCTATCGTTTGGATATTATAGAGCTGCAGCCCTCGGGTATTGTAAAAGTGGGTACTTGGGATGAGGTACGCGAGTTTAAATCACAACGTTTGGCGAAAACCAATTCTCAGTTCGACAATATTGACAATTCACTGGCTAACAAAACATTCATTGTCCTGCTCTCCGTTCCCGTAAGTGGTGACTATTTATTTAAAGTGGCTCTGAACTCTAAAGTTCCTTTATTTACAGAACAAGCCCTACGCCAGTTTAGTGGAGAGCCAAAAGCAATTGGAAGGAAATAGTCAATACGAGGGCTACGGCGTGGATCTCATCAAGGAATTGGCGGATAAGTTGGGCTTTAATTTTACTTTTATAAACGGCGGCAATGATTACGGCTCCTATAATAAGAGCACCAATGAATCGACAGGCATGCTAAGAGAGATTATGCATGGCGTAAGTTACTTCACTACATAATATGTATCCTACTTATATTGACTCTATTCCAGCGCGCCGACTTGGCCATTACAGATTTGACCATAACCTCGGAGCGAGAAGAGGCCATAGATTTTACCATACCCTTTATGAATCTGGGCAAGTTGGAAATTAGTTAGCACCTAACAAGCTATCTCTATTAATTCTACTCCATGTTTAGGTATTGCCATACTCTATTTGAAACCACAACCAGCGGCTCCAGCACTTTTTACATTTATGGATCCCTTTTCGGAGGATGTTTGGTGGTTTTTAGGCTTCTCGTTTATAGCCGTCTCCTTGAGTTTCTTTATATTAGGTCGTTTATCACCTAGCGAATGGGATAATCCTTACCCCTGCATTGAAGAGCCTACAGAATTGGAAAACCAGTTTACCATAGGCAACTCCATTTGGTTTACCACGGGCGCGTTGCTGCAACAAGGTTCCGAAATTGGACCCAAGTAAATAATGCCTTAAGCATAACATTAAATATTTAAGACTTAATCCTAACATTTTCCAACAGAGCATTGTCCACCAGAACAGTGGCCACATTTTGGTGGTTCTTTACGTTGATTATAGTGTCCTCCTATACGGCCAATTTGGCTGCTTTTCTGACCATAGAGCAGCCGCAAAGTTTGATAGACAGCGTTGATGACTTGGCTGAGAACAAGGGTGGTGTGGTATATGGCGCCAAACGCACGGGCTCTACGAGAAACTTTTTTTTGGTAAGTCGTCTTAAATGTTTATTTACGAGCAGCTACAGTATTTATGTGATCTTTCAGACATCTGAAGATGAGCGTTATAAGAAAATGAATCAGTTTATGACCGAAAATGAGGGATATTTAACTGAAACCAACCAGGCCGGCGTCGATAGAGTCAAAACCAGCACCAACTATGCCTTTCTAATGGAGTCTACATCCATAGAGTACAATACCAAGCGGGAATGTAATCTAAAAAAGATTGGTGAGGCGCTGGATGAGAAGGGCTACGGCATAGCTATGCGCAAAAGTAGGTCTTTAACTTGGTTTGGTAGGCGAGTGAACAGGAAGCTATATTTTTGCTTTTTAAGACTGGCCACATCGTGACAAGTTCAACAATGCTTTGCTGCAGCTGCAGGAACAGGGCGTATTGGAAAAGATGAAAAACAAATGGTGGAATGAAGTGGGCTCCGGTATTTGTGCGGTAAGTGTAGTCCAAGTTCTATATAGCAACAATAAAAGTATTAAATTGTTTTGCAGACCAAAGAAGATGCGCCCGATGCTACGCCTCTGGCCATGGATAACTTGGAGGGCGTGTTTTTCGTGCTACTCGTGGGCAGTTGTGGTGCACTTCTTTATGGCATAGTTAGCTGGGTTTTGTTTGTCGTCAGAAAGGCGCGACATTTCCATGTAAACTACTTAAGCACCAAACCACAATGGATTACTAAATTTTTTATATTTCTTTTTTAAGGTGCCCGTGCGCGACGCGCTCAAAGAAGAGTTCAAGTTTGTCATAGACTTTAATAACTACGTCAGGGTAGTAAAGAGCTCAGCCTCCATATACTCGCGTAGTCGTCAATCCTCAATGTCGGCTCACTCCTTGGCTCAAGAATCTCAAACAGCGGACAGCTGAATTTCAAAGTCGAGTCTTTATTACTTAATATGAATTTGTGGAATGTTTGCAATATTTTGGAATTCGAGTTTATAAATAACAATCTGCTTGCAAAGCTGTATTATACCGTGGATTATAGATCATAAAGAGCATAGCAAAATACGTTTAACAAAAACTTGGTTGGTTGAGATCCGTTTAATTCCAGTGCTTGGCACGCCAAAGCAGACAATGTATGTGGTTATCCACATCGGCTGGAGGCAAGACTTTTGGGCTGGCATGTGTGGGCGTGCTCATATGATGCGATGCAATGCTTGTAGTTTCCGGCACGTCCACGTAGCGTGAGATCAACGAGCGATAACGGCGTCCAATTGTAGCAATAAGCGGCACACTCGGATGTGGCACCGAAATTATGGTTTTTATCTGTTGGGGATGTGACACATTTTAGGCAAAATGGCAATAAAACATGTAAACTTTCAAACTCACCTCATTCTCATAGGGCCTAAACACACTTATAGGGCGCAAGGTTTGCAGCTCAGCTACTATAAGACAACCCCATGTGGTGCCGACGTACAGCTCCGTACCGTGCGTTGCCAGCGCAGAAATTTGACATTTGATCAAGCTTAAATGCTCATCAATGGCAATGCTTTTGAGAGACTCAGAGCAGGGTAACAACTTGGAGCAGTCTAGTTTGTTTTCAATTTGCTTGGTGTTAGCATTCCATTGATAAACCATAAAGCCGGGATAGAGACACGTAAAGACGTAGGTATCATTGGCGCACATGCGTGCCACCTTGACATCTTCAATGAGATTGGGCTCCTCGCTGTGGCACAACGCCTGATGGCCGCAAACACCCGCTTCACTTAGAGGAAATACATTAATTTTGCCCGCCAGCTCACCACACCAGAGCTCGTAGTTGCTGCAAAAACAAAGCACCATACTGTAGCGACACTTGGATATCTTTAAATCAAAGACTTACTTTTCTATATAAACCGCACAGGCAGCATGCAGCACAAAGCCAGAACATATTTCGGTCAGCACAAACGAGCCCTCGGCAAAGGCGCAATTGGTGGGCACCTTGGTGGCATCCACTAGGAAAACACGCCCATTGTGCAAGCCCACAGCCACGCGTGCAATGTGCTGCATATAGACTAGACTTATCACAGGTGACTTAATAGCCGGATCAAGCATGTACGAGAATATATGCGTGTAATTGGATGTGCTATACACATGCAAATTGCCAGATACATCGCCCATCCAAATGGCATCGTCAATGATGCAGCAGCACAGCATGTTCACCTTCGGCGTACGTGAAGCAGAGCGTGCACGTGCTGCTGCTCCACCTACGCTTTCTGGGGTCCTGGGTGCTACCTGAGGCTGCGGAGCGCATAATATGCTGCTGCACTGCAGCAAACTGCCGCCCAGCGTTGTATCAAGTATGTCTATGCGAGAGTTGAATGCAGGTAGCCACAGCTCGTAGCCGCCGTTATCTTCCTCAGCTCTGCTTAAGACATTAAAGGCACCACAAACAATCTTTTCGCTGTGCGGCAGTGCCACCACATCGAGCAGATGTATGCACTCGGGTGCCGTAAGTATGGAAACTATTTGACTGGCCGTGGGGCGCTTTTTGGGCAACTCATCCCAACACAAAACCATGAGATCAAGACATAAAGTGGGAAACTGTGTCTCACGTTGCGTCAAAGGCGGTCGACTGCCCTCTAATATGCACTCCTTTATGGATTCGTGACCCTCGAACGGCTGACGCAAGCTTATGTTCTCGTAGATAAACATGCCGAAGGAGAAACAGTCAACCTGTAATCAAGAACACAAGAGTTTACCACATAAAATCCATTAACGTATAAGCAGTCGCTTACCTTCTCCGTATACTCCTCCTCGCCATTGTAACGTATAATTTCCGGCGCCATAAAACCCTCTGTGCCACCAAAACCTTTTGAGCCACTTGGCGCTGTCTGTCTACTAATGCCGTAGTCTGCAATCTTTATATGCACCGAATTTCTGGGACTATCCTCACTGTGTGGCGGCGGAAAATCCCAGACCAACACATTCTCCGATTTCAAATCACGATAGATAATACGTCGTCTGTGTAAATATTCGATAGCACGCGCTGCCTGCAGCACTAGAATTTGGAAAGTGTGTGGACCAATATGGGCGCCGCTACGTCTATATTGCCGTAGCAGTGAATCTAGCCCGCCCATGGGAGCTAACTCCAAAACCAAAGCCAAAGGCCTGATGCAAATGCCTACCAAAGGCACTATATTTGGATGTTTCAGTGTCAGCAAAACGGCCAGTTCCTGACGAGCAGTGCAGTAAGCCTTGCAGGAGTGCTGTAAGGGATCACGATCCCATTTTCCCAAAGCAACTTTGTAGGCCATGAGAGCGCTCTAAAAGAAAAGTCCATTTGTAATCAATTAAAACTTCAGAAACTCATTCTTACCTCCTTGGCCCTCGCACCAGGCGGTACAGGCTGCAGCATTTTCATGGCAACCGCCTTATAGGCGCGTGCTCCTCTCAACTTGCAACTGGCTTTAAACACAAAACCAAAAGCACCACGTCCCAGCAAGGAGCCCTTAATAATGCTCTCCGAATTAATGGTATACTTGTCAGGTATGTCAGCAAATATTACATCTGGTGCCAGATGCTGCATAGATTGCTCTAGATGCACGGGACAAGATAGTTTGCTTTGATTGTAAACAGACAAAATGCACTCCTCTATCATCCAGGCGTAACACACATTGGAGGTATCAGGTATGTTATAAACAGGATGTCCATCCACGGAAGTATTACGAGAGGAGCCGGTTGAATCAGGACCCACACCTGAGTCAGCATCCGAAAAACCTCCCACAGAATCCTTAAAAACGAAGCACAATATTAACAGCTGAATTATTTTAATATTTTTCCAACTCACCTCAGAACGGCGCTCTCTTTTAGCTGTAGCATTAAGATAGGCTGAGAACACGTTTAATGCGCCATCTTCACCGAAATCTCCATGCATAAAAAAGCCGCTGCGTCTACTAGTGCGATTAGTTTTATTGGCGGTAGTTGCTGGCATTTCACGATCTAAGCCAGCTCCATCACCCGCATCCTTGCTTCCACCATTGTTGTTATTATGTTGCAGCTTCTTAAGGCAACGCGGGCATACTACCAAGCGTGTGATTAGAAAACGTCCCTCAGAAGTGTGCACAAAACGTGTGCCCAACGAAGGATACCAATCCTCAAGCAACAGATCAATATGATCCACAGTTAAGGCCAACAATTTGGCCACAAGTGGCATGCTGGGCTGCACTTCAGCCAGTAGCTGTCTTTCACCCGCATCCAATTCCTGAGAAATGCTGACATGCAGCAAAGGAAAGTATACCTCTAAAATGCTAGAGGAACTTAAGTTGACATCACTCCAAATACCATCCAATTTGAGCTTAAAACGATTTGTGGCTGTGCGAAATGGTTGTGTGCGTTCGCTGCTTTGGAAGGGCACCTCCCAAATCTTAAATATAAGTATGGGTCCATAGTAGAGAGAAACGCCAGTTTGCCATAGGTTCCATTGAGTGTCCTGTTCCAATGTAGTACGCAGATCAAAGTCCAGGTATTTCTGAGGAATGATGCAAAAGTGAACAATGGTGGCTGCGCAAATTATTAGAATCTTTCAATGCACTCACATCATGGCTGACTACATAGACACTTCGTATAGCATCAATTATTTGCTCATCGGCTAAAATGCGCGTAATAAGTCGAGACCAGAAGCCAGAGGGAAAATAAGTCATCAGCAGTATGCGCCTTAAACCCATTTCCAACGCTTGCGCTTGAATTGCTGCTCCAGGTGACAAAGAAGTCGGCATCGGCAAGTGCTGCTCATAAATCAAATTATTTAAGTTGAGCTCATGCGAGACCGAGCAGCCCAAATTCAAGTTACGTCCACGCGCACGTTGTGATAGCTTAACAGTGGTGCCCATATTCGGTATTGCTGACTCCTGTTGAGGTAGTAGAGAAGGTATCAGCAGCGTGCGTGAATCCCAAGTTAGTGCAACCTCAAATTTGTTCAAAAGGCTGACGATGTAGCTGCGATGGAAGAAGAATTGTTAAAGATGAAGCTGTCGTGTTAATTGTTTAGATATTTATCTCACCTGCGGTTGCTGTTACCCTGAGCATTTACACTGCGAAATAGCAGCTGCAGATCATCCAATTTCATCACACCCGTGGGAGCAAATGGATTTATTTCACGCACAGTGACCACATGAGCCAACATATCGCAAAGCCATTGCGGATCCAAAAAGTAATAATCACGCAGCGTGGCATCATCATAATGTAGTATAACTCCATTGTCGTGCAAAAACATGGTCGCCTGTTGCAGCTCAGCAGCATCCCGAAAGCTTTTATAGTTGTGCAAACGCATTTCCTCCGTTACCAAACGCTTGTACTGCTCGGCATCGAGCACAGGATCCATGCCAGCATCACGCAAATTACAGGATATTACGTTAATAATATCCTCTAAAGCGATATAGCTGGCGGGTATTTTTTGCAGTAGAAGCGGTTCCTTAGAGCCCGGGGAACGCAGCATAAAGGCGGTATCGTAGATAATATTGGCCAGCAGGCGTATATTGTGCAATGTACTGGAAAGATAAGACTCATTAGATATAATGATTCGAGTACCAAAATATAAAATACATACCGGCAGCTTATTTCTATAGAGTCTATGACTCGCGGTAATCCTATTTTTTCCGCATCCGGTATGGCTATGAATTTTTCCCTTATGATTTGCTGCAATTCCTCAGCTTGTTGTGCAGAGAAAGATTCACCCACGGCATCAAAATGCGTGCCAACTATAATAACTGGTGAGTTTGGAGCACGCGCTTGTATATTGCCCAGCCATTGCAGTAGTTCCGCTAGTCCTTTGTGCCCATCTGTAACCTTCCATAGTACTAAGTAAAGACTACGCTTAGACAGAAAATATTGATGTGTAGCATAGTATTCCTTTTGACCTCCAAAGTCCCACGTGCGAAACATCACCGGACCATGTGAGCCGGGCGCTTTTTTGCGTTTTTCGCATATCCAGGTGCCAATATCCACGCCAACAGTCGATATATTACCGCTGTTATTGCCACGTCCAGAACGCGAAGTGCTACGCGTGTGACCCATGCGCTTGGCCCAGTGATTCTCATTGGCGCGTGATCTATGCGCTCCCACACCCTGTCGCAACAGATCCAACAAAGTGGTCTTGCCTATGCCCTGTACGCCTACTACCATTAATTTCATGCGTGCATAGGGTTGAGCGTCCTCGTAAATGGACTTAAGGTATCCTATGATATCCATAGTTTTGTACTTTTTGCTTTCAATCATTGACTTGAGTGGATCCTGCAGCAAGCAGCCACGCGTATTTAAGTTCCAAAGACGCGTCAAAAGACCCAGATGTGGAGGCAGATCTGTAACCTGTATGTTGCCGCTGATATTAAGTACACTCAGACTATTTAGCTCATGCAGCGATGTGGGTATTTCGCGCAAGCAGTTATTGCTTATGTCCAACATGGATAGATTCGGAAAGATGAGCTTAGACTTGCTCACGCCAACAACGCTCCAATCAGCATCATCGGATTCATTAAACAAGGTTGATGCGTCATCAGTGGATAGCTGTATGCGTTGTAGCAAGTTATCGGCTAGTATAAGCGTACGCAGCGCCTCCAGGCGCAGATGACGCCGATGTCGACATACACTTTTTAATACAGAAGCACGAAATGAGATAGCCTTGGTTTGGTTAGAGTGTTTGCTAAAGGTTGGCGTCTGCTCTTCACTGTCCTGCTGCTGACGCTGTGCATAACTATAGCAGAGCAAATGTGGATCGGAATCAGAAATGCGCGGCAAACTGGGCCAGCAGCTGATCTCGTTATGACTTAAATCAAGTTGTTTCAGCGTAGCCGGATAGCTGGTCACATGTCCCATTGATCTCAAACTGTTATAGGACATATTAAGTCGCGTAAGGTTAACCGCTAAACACGGCAAGGCAGCTGGTATGCTTGTAAACAGATTGTTGGCTATATTAAGGCTACTAAGTTGAGATGCACCATCCTCGGGCTTGGAGTCATGCCACTTTAGCTCATTATCTGTAACTTCTAGTGTTGCAGCCCAGATATTGCGATGGGTCAACTGCTGATAGCTCAAAGTACGCGGCTTATTGCGCTGCGCTTCATTAGCATCAAAGTTTGCAAAAGGTTCAAGATCCAGCTTATCCAAGCTTAGTTGCGAATTGGAGGTTTGCATAGGCGGCACGGGCAGATCCTTTAGCATGTTAAAGGCAATATTCAGCTCACGTAACTTTGGCGCACGCCATAAATCAAATGGCAGCTCCTGTATCTTGTTGTTGGAAATGTCCAGTATGGTTAAAGCCGGCAAGTAAAAGATGGCTGGAGTCAGGCTTGTCAATTGGTTGTCCTGCAAAAACAGCTCGTCGAGTACTGGACAGCTATAAGCCGGCTTATTGCTGTTGCCCTGACAGCTGGGTTCGGGCAGCTGCGTGATTTTGTTTTGCGCCAAGTTAAGATACCTGAGAAGATCAGTAAGAAAGTGAATGCAGGCATGTGGCATGTATTAGTAAACACTCACTTGAGACTGACTAGGTTAAACAGCTCCAGGGGCACGCTAGTAAGAATATTATGGGAAAAGTCAATGCGCGTAATTGCAGTGAGTGCTACTTCAGTAAGTCTGGGATGCCCTTGCAGCTTGGGATTCAGTTGAAGCACTCCATTAACCATCCAATTGACGCTGAAAGGAAATAAAACATACTGTTTAAGGTTTGCTTTGGAAGTCTAATTGTGTACTTACCGTACGAAGGGTAGCTGCACATTCATATTATTGTGCCAGTCTATAATGGTGGGCACATTCGGAAACATTGCACTGTAGGATATGTTTGTTGCAGATGGCAGAAACACATTAACTTCAACGGGTGTGGGTAGACCCTTCTTGTTGATCTTGTAGTCAGAATCAGGATGAACACGCCGTGCGAGCAAGCGATTTAAAATAGCCTCATCCCCGCTGGCAATGGCCACACTTATGGCCGTGCCATTGTCATCTCGTGCACCATATCTGTTTATAATAGCATTAAAGCAATTTAAAAACATTAGATCCACTGTACAACTTACTTGAGCAGCAGATCCACCATGGCCAATGAGCGCTGCTTACAGGCCTCCGCTATGGGCACATTACTTAGTCCGTAGATTTCCTCGCTACACTTTGGATCATTCTGATCCTCCACGGGCTTGGCCACTATATTTGGATTAGCACCATGTTGTAGTAAAGTTTGTGCAACGTCCAGAAAGCCACCACGTACTGCTGCCAGCAGCGCAGTTTCACGCGTTGCGCCGCACAACATATTCAAATTGACAGGACAACGCTGTGACTCATTTTGCTCCTCCTCGCATTTAAGCGCATCGCCTTCGCCGGATATATGCAACTTCGACATAATTGCCTGAATGCCAAAGGATATGCGCTTGCGCGTGGGCGTAATAGGCGTGCTTTGTGTAGAAGCCTGCTCACTGCCTAGAGTTTTTTGACTACGCAACTGCCATTTCAGCAGCACATTTAACAGGGATTTATTGCCTAGAATGCTGGCTATATAGAGACTAGTCTGCCCGGTGACATCCTGAGCGTTTGGATCGAAGGCCAAACGCCATTCCCACACACCGTCTTCATCGCGATATGTCTGATAGAGGTAGTCGGGATATTGAAAATTGATAAGTAGTTCGATTAATTTAATGTGTCCATTGATGCAAGCGGCGTGCAATGGCAACCAACGTTCCACTGTTGGTTGTTGCACCAGCTCCGGAAAACGTTCCAGTATGAGCTTGGCAATGGCATAGTGACCATGATGCACAGCCGCATATAATGGAGAATACTTTGTGACGGCATGAGAGCGTCCATCGGCGCCGGCATCGAGTAGTCGTTGGGTAATGCTCTCATAGCCAGACTGTGTGGCGCTGAAAATAACAGTTGAGGTGGTTTTTATAGAACGTATGTCCCGAGTAAGTTAGCGCAATACTTACATAAAAAGCAGCGTATTTGCGCCAGCCGGTGCCATATTGACAATTATCTGGCGCTCACCGGCCATAGCCTCGAGCAGCACGCGCACAGTACGCTCATCCCCAGCTGTAACGGCCTGACGCAGCTCCCGGTGCTTTATCAGACGCACCTGCTCTCGTGCATCTACAAAATGATAAAGTCATGACAAACATATGCTAATTTTAGATGCACGCGCCCCTAACTGACGCCCATAACGAGACTACCGCCCCCAGCTTTACCTAGACTACGCGTCACTTCAATGACCTCATCGACAAAATAGTCACAAGCATCCAAGGCAGTTTCGGTGCCAGATTTTGGCTGATCCACAAAATTCCAATCCATTTTTGCGGCCTAACTTACATAATAAGCGTTCTATAGCTAGTTTTATGCTAATTTATGTCATGCAAAAGAAAACTAAAAATACAGCGCAGCCGATTTCCATACGCCGCAGCCAACCAACCGAGCACGTCTGAGCGCAAAATTCAACTAAACCGACTGAGGTTTTGCTTTTTTGGCCTTGGAAAATCGATTATTGTTAATGTTGCGTTTTCCACGTTGGCATCGTTTCGAGAGGGCGGCACTCATGTCAAGTCCTGGCGCCAGGTTCATTCATCCCGACAATGTCAACAATGCCGTAGGAATCACGCACTGCGCAGGACACGCAAATTCAAACAACTGTTGCACGTGCTCCAATAAAGTTGACTCTGAAGGTTCAAAGTAAGAGCAACTAATGGTTGATTGCACGCACCGCACTGGTTAATATAAATGTCAATTGGCAGTTAACATTCAAACAAGTTGCATTCAAAAACACGTTAAGCGGCAGCTTGAATTACCTGACATCTACAATTTCAAGTTTTTCCCGCGCTTTGAAAACCCGATTTTCAACAACAACTGCTATCGATTTATCGATGTGCATTGTTGAAAACCCAATACGCAAAATATTTTGACGCACTTCTTTGACATTTTTGCAGTAAACACAAATCATGGAACGCTGCACAATAAACCAACGTAACCAGCTTATTAAATTATTTTAGACAAATGAGCGTTTTTTTACAAATATGTGAAATTGTGAAATTCGTCCAATTTTCGGTTCATATGAAATAATGCAAAAACTGTTGCTTTGCGTGCACAGCATTTAAACATGTCAACAGGCAGCGTATTATTCATATAAAAAATGAATCTAATAAGCTAGCCCAATCTTTAACATGTTTATATACCAATTTTTAACAAACACTTACCCTCATCGGAGTCGCTCATTATTTTGGCATATGTAACACTTTTATCTTATGACTACACAAACTATACATTTACACATGTATATTGCTTAGCACCTTACAGCATCTTGTATAAAATACTATAATTTTTGCAAATTAAATTGCAACTTTTACATTTTTATTAATTTTTGCAAAAATTTCACTTATTGTTTACCTTTACACATGCAAATGCACCAAAATATACCAAAAAGGCAAAACGCGCTTTTATCGTCTATCGAAACCAGTGTTGGCTATGACCAAAAAAAAAATGTAGCTGCCCCACGGTTTTGCCAGTTCTAGTTCGTCAGTCAAAAACCTACAACTTCGAACAACCAAGAACACAAAAACAAAAATAATAATACAAATTAATTCACAATAGTTTTTGCCTAATCATTATTAAGCATAATAAACAACATGTGCATACAATAACAGTGCAATTATGCATATTTGCCCAGCGCTTGGCGTCTGGGGCAGAGTTCAAGTAAACAAATGCAACTGCGCAGCTCCCATCAAGCGCATAAAATTATAAAGCCACTGTAAAGAAAATTTACAAATATAATCGTCAAACGAAGTGTTTATTTTAAAATTGTGAAAATTGTGACCTACCACAAAGTAAGTAATGTTGCAGCTTATAAACAAAATTGGGCTCTGCAGATTTTTTTTTCTACAGCTTGTGTGTTTCATCGGTGGCAACGGCCGCGCCGCGTAACTTTCTATACACTACAAACGAGCCCCCATGCAAGACTTTTGGTGTCATTTGGTAACGCAAAAAAAAGGCGTGGCCAAATATGCAGTTTTTAGGGTATAATACGATTTATTAATGGGAATATTTATTTTTTACTTCAATAAGCAAAAATGCGTGCAATTACTACTTTATGCAAAATATTTTAATAAACCAAATAACTATTAACAACAAATTTGGCGCAAACGACCAAAAAAAAGTGCTAAACATTAAAAGTAATTAAAATGCACCATGTTTTGTGTAAACATAAACAAATAACTAAAAAGTTTCCCAAAAATTTATAATTTAACAATGTCCAACTCGTACAGTTGCCACTTTGTGCCATCTCCAGTCTTGCAGTGTCACCTTGAGGCATTTTTTTAAATCCAACTGCCGTCTATTCTTTATTTATTCTGCGCATTTTTACAGTGTATACCAATTTCGTTGTTTGCATATAAGCGGTAAAGAAAATTTACAAATATAATCGTCAAACGAAGTGTTTATTTTAAAATTGTGATTTAATAATGACCTACCACAAAATAAGGAATGTTGCAGCTTATAAACAAAATTGGGCTCTGCAGATTTTTTTTCTACAATTTGTATGTTTCATCGGTGGCATACACCGAAAACGTGCCCCCATGCTCAAGACCAAATAACTATTAACAACAAATTTGGCGCAATCGACCAGAAATTCCCAGAAATTTCTAATTGTGCAGTGTCACTGTGTCTAACTGCCGTCTATTCTTTATTTATAAGGGGATTTTTTACAGTGTATACAAATTTCGTTGTTCGCATATAAGCGGTTTTTCTTGTTTTTGCTTTTTGACTCGTTCGTCTGCGATGAAGCGGCCTCGCCTATGTGTATTAGTGCAGCATCGCAATATATGTATGTGATTCATACTAAATATAAAGTCAATGTTTTCAGTTAAATCCATACGGAGCTTTAAATTAAATATTTACGAGTTTTTTCGTATATTTGTTAATTAAATCATTTGATGTTTTATTGTAAGTGCCGCGAAAACGATTTATAGCCACTTATTTTTCACTTAATTTTTAAGTTTTTATGGTACACATAACCCAATTAGACAAATGCTTAAATAAAAAAAAAGTCTTAAAATCTTATTTTTGTCATAGTTGTGGTTTAAACTGATTTAAACCGCCTAACCCTGCAAGAGTTTCACAAAAATAAATAGATTCATAAAATCGATCGTAACCTGGCCAGTTTTTTGTAATTTTAATATTATGATAATCAAACTATTGCAGGTCTTAGAAAGCCATACATCATATTTTTGTTTTGGAAAACACTTGTTCAGTATTGATTTATAAAGCTGTTAGCAGCTGTCTATGACTCAGATTATTTTCAATAAACAATTGCTACTTTGTTATTTATTCACAGGAACCGCACTAAGGAACTAAGATTCGAAGACAGAACTGAAAGGCAACAAAACAAATTCAACAATCTGCTGATAAGCTCGTAAATATGTAAACTAGTACCAAACGAGAAGCAAAACTGAAACTACAAGCAACGATTAAAAGACAAAATAAACTCTAGTTAAATATACACTAGTTTACCTACTAGTTAAAAAAAAAAAACATGGCCGTCATGGCCAATTTTGATGCTGATGAGCAACTGCTCTACGAAACGCCATATACGAAAGCCTATTCGCTTTCTCGGGAAGCATATAGCAACAAGTTCTCCATAAATCTGTGGAAAAATGATCCGCCAGATTATGTGGAACTGATCTGTTTAATACCCAATGGTCTGGTGCTAATGCTTAACGTAAAATCCACGTGCACCATATGCGAGGTCAAGGCGGAAATGGTTAGGCAGTCAAAAACGCAACCGCTGGGTTATCTCATCAAAGATGCCTGTGACTATCAGGTATATGGCATTACGCATTTTACCACTGAGCCCTATACGGATGAGACAAAAAGGCTGTGTGAAGTGCAACCCTACTTTGGACTGCTAAATTTGGGAGAGCGCATTGATGCTAGCACGTTTTCCAGCGATTACGAGCTAACAAAAATTGTAAGAACTGTGATTGGAAATTCCTTTGATCCGCACACAGCAACGCCCACACCAGAAGTGGATGAGTTTCGACGTAAGATGACACAAATTTCTGATACCATTGACCTGGAGCGTGCGAATAATACATGGCAGCAGCGTTTGTTTTATGAGCATCCATTGCGTCTAGCCAGCTCCACGGAAATGCCGGAACTCTTACGTCGCCAGCATCCCACATCGACATTTTTGATTGTTGTCAAAAGTGAAAGTGATCAGTCGACTTTTACGCTATCTATAATGGATCAGGATCCTCCGCAAACGCTTATAGAGAGCACGCTGAAAAAAATGAATCACTCGCAAATGAAAATGAACGATCGCGCCTCGGATTATATCTTAAAAGTTAGTGGCCGCGATGAATATCTTTACGGTGATCATCCGCTGATACAGTTTCTGTACATACAAGAAACACTATCAGACTCGGCGGTACCCAATGTGGTGCTACAGGCGGTTGTACGTCTAGACTCGTACATAAATCACCACAACGATCAGAACCTGGCTTCAAAGCGTCCGCCCAAACGCGAAAAACCTGCAGCCTTAATACAAAAGCATTGTCGTTCGCTGTGGGATATGGACAATGTGCCCTTCTCACTGACTCTACACTGCATTTCCAATGCCAATTATGATTATGGGCGTGCCTTTAAAGTAGGCGTGCATATAGGGCTTTATCATGGCGAGCAAGTACTGTGCTCGCATCGTTCTTTAGATGCGCCCAATACCAGCTCCTTGGATGGACCAAATGGTAGTTGGCGTAGTATTGTGTTTGATAAACTTGTCGAATTCGACATAAAAATGTCTAATCTTCCGCGTATGACGCGTTTATGCATTGTCATCTTTGAGGTAACGAAAATGTCACGCTCGAAAAAGTCTTCAAACACCAAGGATAGCTCGACGAAGGATGTCTCATATAATAATAATCCATTGGCTTGGGTAAATACAACGCTCTTTGACTATAAGCATCAGCTGCGCAGCGGGCGACAAACGCTCTACACTTGGACCTATGCTGATGATATACAGTCTGGTGATGTGTTTCATCCTTTGGGCACAATTGAGCCGAATCCGCGTAAAGAGGAGTGCGCGCTGGTCCACTTGACATTCCAGACGTAAGTTTAATGTGCATAAATAAACTATGACTACTATCTTACTGAATCTTTTGCTTGCAGCCATGGCGAAAATGTGCGTTATCCGAGCGAGGAAATGGTGCTGCAATATGCAGCTGAACGCGCACACGCCAATCGAGATAAACCGCTGATGTCTGAACCGAATAAGCCGCTCAAAGATATACTCAACAACTATACGGGTCTGGATAAAATCTATGAAATGCATGACCAGGATCGTAATGCCATATGGGAACGTAGAAATCTCATACTAGTGGAATTCCCAGAGGAACTTTCCATAGTATTGCACTGTGTCTATTGGAAGTCACGCGATGATGTGGCAGATATTTGGAATTTACTGCAACAATGGCCCATCATCTCTATTGAGCGGTCTCTAGAGCTGCTTGACTATGCCTATCCTGATCCTGCTGTACGCAGATTTGCCATCACTTGTTTACATTATATAAAGTCAGTTAGCCATAACCCAAACATAATTTTTATAAAAACTAATCACAATTTTTTATACGCACAGAGACGAGGAGCTGCTGCTGTATCTTTTACAATTGGTGCAGGCCATTAAACACGAGTCATACTTGGACAGCGATCTGGTTATGTTTTTGCTACAGCGAGCTTGGTGTAACCAACGCATTGGTCACTACTTCTTTTGGCACATACGCTCCGAGATTCAATCACCTTCCATTCAAACACGTTTTAGTTTAATCCTAGAAGTCTATTTAATGGGCTGCAGGCAGCATGTTACGGCATTGCGCAAGCAAATCCAGGTGCTGGAGAAACTTAAACAAGGCTCTGAAATAGTCAAAAAGGGCAGCAAGGAGAAGGCTCGTTGCTCGATACAGGACTTTTTGCAGGGTCAGCACAATCTCGGCATATTTCAGAATATACTGAATCCGCTTAATCCAAGCTTTCGCTGCAACGGCGTTAAGCCGGAGAAATGCAAGGTTATGGACTCTAAAATGCGTCCGCTATGGGTGGTGTTTAATAATGCGGATCAAAATTCAACCGATGTGTATATTATATTTAAGAATGGTGATGACTTGCGGCAGGACATGCTGACGCTGCAAATGTTGCGCGTTATGGATCAGCTCTGGAAAAGGGAGGGGTAAGCACAGATAGATCAATCGCCAAAAATATTTGCTAATCTAAGCTTTTTACCAACCACCAGCATGGATCTGCGCATGAACATTTACAACTGCATCAGCATGGAGCAACGTCTGGGCATGATTGAAGTAGTGCGCCATGCTGAAACTATAGCCAACATACAAAAGGAAAAGGGCATGTTCTCTGCAGCATCGCCATTTATGAAGGGTTCTCTATACAGTTGGCTCAAGGAGCATAACAAGCCCGCTGAGAATCTAAACAAAGCCATCAAAGAGTTTACATTAAGCTGTGCAGGCTATTGTGTAGCCACCTATGTACTGGGCGTAGCCGATCGCCACTCCGACAACATTATGGTAAAGCGCAATGGACAGGTAAGCACACTTTGTCACATAACCATGGCTTGAAGGATTTTTACAATACCATTTTATATTGACAGCTTTTCCACATTGACTTTGGTCATATACTGGGCCATTTTAAGGAGAAATTCGGTGTGCGTCGTGAACGTGTGCCCTTTGTGCTAACACATGACTTTGTTTATGTTATAAACAAAGGCTGCAATGATCGTGATCCAAAGGAATTTACTCATTTCCAGGAACTGTGCGAGCGCGTAAGTGTTGTATAAAAAGTTGGCAGACTTCGAACTTGACTTAAAACTACAGAAAATTGAAAAGATGTAGTTTCCAAATGTAGAACCATCTTATCAGTTATCTTTAAAGATGTTTTTCCATCAAGGATTTTTAATGTAAAAAGCAATTAATTTAAAATATGCTTGCCTCAAAGGCGAGACCTTTCAAAGATTAAATGTAATCAATTCTGATCGGCTTTCGATTTGCCCAAAACATGTCTTATTTTGCTCCAAAAATGTATTTAAAAAAATAAGGTTGAAATAGGTTTTCAAACCATAATCATTCACCTTAATTACTTATAAATTTTGAATAATAATAAATATATATTAATGCATATATTTCTCCACTTGCAGGCATTTTTAGTTTTACGCAAACACGGCTGCCTTATATTATCGCTATTTTCGATGATGATTTCTACGGGTTTACCGGAATTATCTTCAGAAAAGGATTTAAATTATCTGCGCGAAACTTTGGTAAGTTGCAACTGCATTTATATATAATAATTTTCTAATTGCAACATTTTTCTTTTGTCTAGGTGCTGGATTACACTGAGGAAAAAGCACGCGAACATTTTAAAGCAAAATTCAGCGAAGCTTTGGCCAACTCATGGAAGACTTCGCTAAATTGGGCCTCACATAATTTCTCAAGAAATAACAAATAATAATAGATGAATATTGTAAAACGCAACAATAATTGTTCAGCACACACAAAACACACACACGCGCGTAAAACATTACAAACCATTTAAGGGGAGTTGCTTGTTACTTCTAGAAACTAGATCCATAGAAACTTTCTGTTTTGCTCGCCTTCTGTGCTTCTCCTATACATATTTAAAAGTTAGTAGTGGTGCAGTACAATTTTTTATATACACTTCGTCGTACACTACATACAAACGAGTTCAAAACTATGTGTTCACTATGTTAGGCCAAAATTCATATACAACTATATACACACCCACATTTACCTACACACAGCTGCTATATTGTTTCAACAAGTGCTCCAATATAATTTATTGTATATGATTTATAGTCAAATATACACTTAATATTTTGTAAATGTTTTGTTTGGTTGATTTTAATTGTTTTGTTGGCGTTACTCCCTAAATTCAGACTCACTCACACACACACACACACACGCATATGAAAGCACACTTATGTATGTGTATAGTATATAGATTAAAGATGAGTTTATTTTTATATACAACAAGTGAAAAACTTTAATATTAATATATTTGAAAACAAAATTGTCTGCGTATTTAATTAAGCTAAGCAGAATGTGTCCTATTATCGTATATTAAATTAAGCTGAGACTTTTTTTGTATTTACTAAGTTTACGTTAACGTTTTTGTAATGCCTATTACGATTAAACCATATTATGATATATTATATACTACTACTATACTACATATAATTATTTTCTTAAATGGCAGATAAAAAATTATTGTGTTTTGTGGTTTTTTGTAATGTTATGTTTATATTTATGTATATGGCTGGATGATTTAAATCAATTAATGGTACGACTTATATATACACTTATTTATATTTACAAAATATGTAAAAAAAAATATATACAAAAAAAAATGCATTATATATTATTATTGCGAAATCCCGGGAAAATTATATGAATGCAAGTATATGCATCAATCAAGTATGTATGTATCAATCAATATAATATTTATATATTGCATATTATATACAAGAGCGTTGTATGCTTTAAATGAATCCAATAAATCAAAAAGTGCTTCTAAGATAGGCTGGCTGTATTTGAACATTTTATAATGGTTTGTTTTTAGAGAACTGTAAACAAGATTCATCCAAAGACGATACTAAAGCATAAGTTTTCCATCGCTTGATCATCAAACTGGCCAATGTCGCAGACTCTTATGTACTCTGGTAAGATGGGAACTTTATTTGCAGGATGCGTAGCCATCAGGGGGTCCGGACTGCTCCCAAAGATGGAAAAATGTAATGAAAGTGTTTTGCGCGCTTGACTTCGAAGGGTATGAATCGGCGGTGGCCAAGCTGAAGGTGTTTCTTCTGTCATCCTCAACTCCCAGTGGAGCATAGTGCCTCGACCATCCCTCTTGTAGCGAGCTCTATTTTGGGATTCACGGCAGATAATGGTCAAGAGATCTTATCCCTGTTTTTGCTGGCGCACCAAAGCGACGACCTCTCCCCTGAGGGTTGCAACGAAGTGCCTGTCGAAGGGTATGCAATCCATCGTCACTTATGCTCGCATTCTTCTACTGGCGCAGGTTTCTAATTAGTTCAGGAGGTGTTTACAAAGCCATTAAATTAATAGAGATTGTGGGCAAAAAATGAGTTCTGATGACAATCCAAATGCTGACAAATATGAGAAATTCTTAACTAAACAATAAAATCTTAAGATTCTTCTAAATTTCAAAACCTTAAAGTTTAAAAAGTGAAAAATAAAAACATGGTACAATTTGGTTCTAAACAGTAAACACCAAACCTTAATGAAAATTATATAAAATAGATTAGATATCGCTTTGGATATTTATTTTTATTTTGTCGAAACTTTTTTGTTGGATCTTTGACAGAAACAAATTTCTGTAAATACAATAAATCCAAAAAAGAAACGCATCTCTTCAAGATGCAAACATCCATTCCTAACCCACTGTCAACATAAACCATATTCGGGTATCTATCATTTTGTATAAATTTTTATTTGACATCAATAGTTAAACATCGATATATATTTATATAAAGTTTTATCAATATATTTTTTGTTTGTTATTCAGTATGTATACATACACTATATATGTATATATAGATTTATATATAAAATATATTAATTTCTTTACAACTAGTTTATCCAGTTTACACTTATGTCATATCAGAGAAGCAGCAGCTGTTTTCCACATTAACAGATTTTTCAATTTTCCATTAAGTTGCTTTTTAAAAAATAAAGGAAAATGCACACAGTACATTTTATTTTTGCCATTGATTAAATAAAAACGCTTAAATTTTATGAAACAAAAACTTCGTACACAGTACCATAGTAAAATTAATAATAAAATTAAAAAAAGTTTAGACATCTATCTAACTAATCAGTAGTAAAAATTGTATGGAATATTTATGAAAAATTTGTTTTAAATGTAACGCTAATTAAAAAAATTAACAGCGCGTTGTTCAACTTTAAGTTAATTTCGCTTTTAATTACTGCAACTGCTGTGGAATCATTTTTATTTTTTAACTTTTATTTATTGTGTATACATATACAGCATATATATTAATATATATATATATATATAGTATTAAAATTCTTTATAAAAATATTTTCTAATATTAATTATATTATAATTGGTACTTTTATAGTAATTTTTGTTGTTTTTTGTTTGTTTGTAAAAATACTGTATTTACAAAAATTAACTTTATCCACTTAAAAACTAAGCATATAAATAGTCATTTCTATTATATAAATAATTTAGAAAATATGAGAAACCGCGGATTTTTGTCTTTTTGTTTTGATTTGTAGGAATAATTTTTCTTTCTTTCTTTTGCTATATGTATAAGTATAACGTTCCTTAGTTTTTTTTTTTGTTTTTGTTTTTTTTTTATTTTGTGTATAAGTTTCAGTTGTACAAATTTAGTTAAACTTTTGTATTGTTTCACTGTTTAGAAAATTTTGTTATTTAATATTTTTTGTACAGTTCTGTGGCCATAATTGACAATTATTTTGTAGAAAGTAAAGTTATACACTTTGTAAAAGTATTAAGTTTAAAAACAAACATAGATGTTTAAAAAAATATTTAAAAATTCCTTTCAATTCTCTACCAAAAAAATTAGGTTTTCATTTTGAGTCAGATTTATCGAAATAGATATTTTACTATTGTTGATAAATCGGAATCAAAATTCAAAACAATAAATAAAAATTTAGTTACAAGATCTAAGCGATAACGTTAAAAACATTCATATTACTTTTACAATAAAATTGACAGATACAAGATACAATTTAAATCTTTGTATACATTTACGGCCCATAAATGGCACAGTTAATCTAGGCAAAGATTTTATAAATTTTTGAACAAAACTAAATAAATAATTTTAGTGTATAGAATCTACTTTATACAAAATGTCAATAGCTTTTCTAGTTTAAACTATAAAATTGAACCACTTTTTAAAAACATGTCTGTGTAAACAGTGAAATGTATGTTTGTTTTTCGATTTGTAGTTTGTTTTACATATCTCGTTTTGTTTTTGTATCCCTAGTTCGCTTTTTATTTTCAAAGGCACGCGCATTATAAAAATCGGATTTGTATTGATTTTTTTTGTTTTGTTTTTCATTCAAAAAAGTTTCGTTTTATATATATAAAGTCAGCTTAGCAGTGAAATCTAAAGTTTTTCTAAATGAAAATTCAGGTTCAGTCTGTTTCAAGGAAATGTTTTGATGCAATAAACAAAAATTATATATATATGTATTATTTTTTTTTTTTTGTGAGATTCATCAAATATGCTATGGAAAATGTAAAAAATTTGTAACTTTAAGTTTTGCTTAATTTAAATTCTTTTGCATATGTTATTGGATTTGTTACAATTTTCACTTTTACTTTAGATTAGTTTTTTCAAAACATTTATTTTATTTTTAACTCTTAAGCCAAAGTGATAGCCGTAACTAGCCTGGTTGTTGTTGTTATAATTTAATTTCCTGCAACTGATTGGTATACATCAAATTTTGGAACGAGCTTAAGCATTTTGAGTTTGTTTTGATTTATGCAATTATTACGTAGTCTGAATTGTCGACCGTCGACCCGACCCTAGACAAAACTTATACTCTAGCTTAATTCAAAACAATTAAATTACAACTAAAATAGCAGTAACTAACTTAATTTTTAAATTATGTGTGTAGTTATTTGAATGCCATCTTAAACATTACTAGTTCTGCAACGAATTGAACTCCAGTGTAGCCACAGCGAAGGGATCTTGGAGATGTTTCAGTGTTTCGATAGATTCAGCGGCAGGTCTGTTGTACAAAAAATCAAAGATATGTTACTTAAACTTTTGAAAATAATTGCGTTCGCTCACCTGAACTAAGTTCATTCCTGGCACTGCTATTATGGAACATTGCGGATTGTACTGAGGAGCCACTCGATGATGTCACCGTTGAAAGTGACCCAGAGTAACCATGAGCTGTGCTGGATGTGCTTGCAGACGACGCAGGGGCGGACGAGGCATTGCAGGTGACTGGCGAATGGCTGCCGCGTAGATGACTGGACGCTGCAGACAACATTTGCTCAGTACTACTATCAGTCAATTTTGGTGTATGTCCACCAACGCCAGTCAGGGCGCTCAGATGCGGTGGCAGTCCATGTGCTAGATGCGAACCAGGCGGTGGTTGGCCAAAGGCAGCAGCCGCCGCAGCAGCAGCAGCAACCATTGCGGCCGCACCAACGCCATTATAAGCAAGTGAAAATGGTGATTGATGCGGCAGTCTTGAGCCTGCAGCGCTTGGATGCGAGGGCATAAGCGGCGAAGCCGCCCCCGGATAATGATGAGCCCAAAGATGAGCCGGATTGTGCCGCAGCGTTGGTATGTACGGATAATGGAATTTCATGACGTTTGGAATGTATCCAGCTGCACCAGCAGATAAGGCGGCTGCAGCAGCAGCATTGTTGCTGGACACAGGCGAAGCTCCCGCTGCCACCGATGAAGGCGACGAGCTATGTGGACTAGCTGCGCCGTTCATTTGCTGCGGCGGATACATATAGTAGTGTAAAGGTGAGCTGGCGCTAGGTGAGGCACGCTGATGCATATGCATATGCGTTGTATGCCTACGCTCTGGCGAGGCTGTACTGCGATCACCAGGTGAGCTGCAACTTGTGGCTGTGCTGCTGTTGCTGGCAGTGGGCGACGCAAATTCACGACGTATTGATGCAGTCTTTTTGGGTACAGTACGAGGCGTTGAAACGTGTTCGCGAGGCGAAGCAGTCGATGAGCGTGCGGGTGAAAGATCCGCGTGTGGAATGTGTGGCGAGGAGCCAGATGTAGCAGCTACATTTGTCGTGCGTGCTTGTTGTGCAATGGTAGTGTAGGGTGCATAAAAGGAATGCTGCTGCTGCTGCTGCACCTTACAGTTATCTGGCGGTGTGCGTCTGCCTAAATCCATGATGTTGGCAGCATAGGGCGGTGAGCGCTTCTTGCTAGAGTTATGGGAAGGCGATTTTCCACCACCGTTGCTGCCCAACTCTGGTGATTTTGGTGAGCTGAGCACAGCGCTTGAATAATTGCCATAGAATGTGTGTTGCGGCACATTGCTGATAATTGTCGCCGGCTGATCATTGCATTTCTTGGAGGAGCTACTGCCACTGTTGCCGCCCAGCAGCGAGTGTATGCTGTAGGGGCTATTCAAGCGCGAATAAGATGTGCCACCCTTTTCTGACTGAAAGCTGGTTGTACTTGTGCTGCTGTTGGGTGTTTTTGCTTGCGGCGGGGCCAAATTCATGGGCGTAGAGTTACAACGAGAAGGCGAAGATTTGTTGCATGCTGCACTAGAAGCTACATTATTAGTGCCCTTGGCGCGACTACGTTTGCCACCAGCTCCGCCACTACCTCCATTATTCACACTATTATCTTCAAGCGAGACTTTTTCAAATTCGCGTAAAATACGCTTTCTTGGTGAAACATGTTGATGATGGTACTCGACTAGACGATTCGCTGCCGACGATGGTGGGGAAACCTAAAAAATAAAACAGAAACGATATTAGCGCTGCAATCCCACGTTCAGTTTCAGTTACATTTAACCTACCTTATGTGCCAGGGAGTGACTTAGACTACTGATGGCTCCGCCACCATTACCGCTTACTGCTGCAGCAGACACTGGTGTCTTGGACAATTGCTCTAAACGTGCTGGCACGCTATCTATTAGTTTCTGAATTATGTTGCTGAGCTTTGCTCTTGGTTTCTGCTTTTTAAGTCTTTTGTCTGTCGCTGTCTCTGGCGCTTTATGCACTGCCTCATCACACTTTGTGTGCGTCGTCGACGTCGTCGTCGTCGTCGTTGTGTCCTCGCTCTTAATCTCACCATTCAGTTCGCTAGCATTGCCATTGATAATTTTGGCTGATGACTCTTCTGCCTTTGCTTTCTCCTCGTCAATGGTTACAAGCACGCTTTCCTCATCTTCGCTGGTGTTCATTTTTTCCACTGCAGCTTCAGTTTTATTTTCTTCCAGCTTCTCCACTTCATCCTTTTCATTTGCTTTTAATGGCGACTTTGGCAGCTCACATTGCTCCTCCGTCTCTGCTGTTTTTAAAGGCTCTTTCTTAATCTCAAGCGGTTTGTCCAACTTTTTCTCTTCTAACTGCGTTTCCACTTCTTCAACTTTTACAATTTCTCCACCATTTTCCGTTTTTAATAAGCTAGATTCCTTACGCTCGAACGTAGGCTGATCCACCGTTGTTGTTGACTCGTACGGCCGGCGTCGCTTGCGCATCGCAGCCTTGAGCGCACATTTGGTCAGCACTGTATCCTTTGGCCGCTGATAATAGAGTGACAATTCTTTGGATATGCCACGTCGCGGTCGTGATTGCTTCCAAGGCTGGTCACGCTGCCAAGGCGATGACTGAATGGAACTGTTATCATCCGAGACTACAAAAAAAAGAAGAAAATGTTAGCATGTAAGAAGAAACAACCAAATCAGGATCTATTACTACTTTCTACCCTAGATTTGCCAAAACAGCTGTTTCACTAGATTGCATTGAAATTATACGAAAGCAACCTGTAAACAACTGTTGGCTTAATTAATAGACCAAGTTGGGATTCTTACAGCTCAGCGATGTAGAATTCTCGTTCTTTGGATAGGTTATTGTCACCGCAGACGTTGGCGTTACTGTGGCTGAAGTGGCTGCAGAGGGTGCACGGAATGCTTTACGCGGCACCGAAACCCAGCCACTTTTATCGCCGTCCTTTGAACGTGCCAGCTCCAATATGAATTTGCCATCTAAAGGAAGGAAACAGAACGTTAGTGTGGCTGCATAAATAGTAGGAAAATTGCTACGAACCTTTGAAGAACTGCAAGCGCCCGCCACAAGCTGCCATGTTGTTGCTATTCGTTGATATCGGATGCCTGCCCATATCAAAGCTACTATTGCTGCCGGAAAATTTGCTGCCACTTTTCACTGTCGTAAGACTTGCAGCGACGCTGGGCGCAGCAGAACCAACATTATTTATAGTGCTATAGTCGAGTACGCCGATAATATCGGCCGGTTTTGGTGCAGCGGCAACAAGTGCAGCGGCCGTTGTAGCGGCTGCTGCTGCTGTAACCGCCATGGTGCTGCTGCTACTGCTACTGCTGGATAACTGAGTAGTCGTTGTGGTTTGTGGCTCGGCGTCATGCGGCAAAAAGCCATTGGAGTTTGCTGCTGCGGATGAAGCGGATGAGGCTGACGCTGCAACAGATTTTGGTTCTTTCTCAGTTAGTCTTAGATCTGTCGCTGTGGCATTAAAACGCGGTGGCGGTGGCGCAGGCGGCAATTGAAATGTGGCAGCAGCTGCAGCTGCTGTAAGCAACGTAGCGGCGGCTGTGGCTGCAGCATTGGTGCCATTTAAGCCATTTGTAAGAAAGAACTTGGCCGCTGTTTCCGCGATAAGGCGTTCGCTAGAGTTTCTATTGTTATTATTATTATTGTTGTTGCTGGGACTCGCAGTGGTGTTGGAACTGCTGCTGGTGCTGCTGCTGTTGTTGTTTTTAGTTTTATTAGCCTTGTTCCGTTCATGCTCATTGGTCATTTTTCCATCAATGCCAGCAGTGGCTGCAACATTTTTACGGCGTACATTTAGTTATGTGGGGTGCACTTGCAATATCTATGTACATATGTACGTATGTATGTATGATGTATGTATATAAGGTATGTTGTATGTACATATGTTGTATAAATTTTTCTTTTTTAACACCAACACATAAGCAGCACACTCATGGCTACAAAACAACAATTTTCACTGCTGCTGCTGCTGCAGCCCTTAATTTGTTGCAGCTATGTATAAACTTGAAGTAAATAAGCAAAATTATGAGATTAGTTAAATAAATTTTATGTTTTATTTTCAATACATTTTATGCCAATGCATTTTATGTTTTATGTTTGCATTTTTGTTGTTATATTTTGTGCTCCATCTTTTCTACTCCATCACACACACACACACACACACACACACGCGCGCCGTACTCGCTACTTTTGACGTTGTCGTTGACGGCAACTCTCAGAGCGAGTGTACGCTCACACCCAAGAGCTGTTGCGTGCTCCAACTGCCATTTTGTTTAATTCGATTTTGGCTTGAATTTTGTTGTAATAATTAAAGTTTAAATTAAATTTGTTAATAGCTGCAGCTCTTAGCATAACTTGCACTTAGTCAGCTGCACGCATATTACAATAATATTTAGCACAACATAGCAACTAAACAATACACTATGGCTTAGAAGCCGCTAATTGAGTAAAACGCCGTACTAAAGCAGCCGGCACTTAGTTAACGTACAATAAGCGCTTAAATTTGTTTAACTTGCAGCACATTTTAGTTAACAACATTTAGCTAAGCTCCAAATGGACTTCGAACGTTGTAGCACAAAAGCATATGTTTTCAGATGCTGCGACTTGGCTTGACTACGCGCACGCGTTTTGCTTTCAAACAAATAACTATGTTTCACATAATTTAGGCTTTGACGCCAGCTTTATCTTGGCCTGTAATCAGTACACAACTTATTCAATAGCACATTTTATTTGATTTTTTGATTTTACACACACATTGTTTTTGTTGTAAATTCCACAAAAACAGCGCGCAGCCGTTGATTGCGGCGCAATTCAACGCCGTTGTTTAACGAAAATATGTCGGCGCTGCACAACTGTGGGAGCGTCTAGCATGTATCATTTTTATGTTTTGTTAACTTTATAATTTTATTTATTTGGCTTATTTAGTTGATATTTAAGCTTAAGCATGTTTATTTTTTTTTTAAATTGTATTTATAGCACAAACACTTTTACATACACAAACACACACACATGCTGTGCAGAGCAGAGCATACAAAGAGCGTAGCACAAAATAAAATGGAATGAAGTTGAAAGAGGAGATAAAATAATAGAAAAAAAAACGTTCTCCAATTACCAGTAACAATGTTTTTTACATTTTCACACAATTTACACGCACAAAATAGCATAAAAATTAGAGCAAAACATAGCCGGTTCTTTGTTTAGGACTTTGCAAATATTTTCAACAAATAAATTATTAAACAAATAGGTTTAAACTTAATTTAAAAAATTATCAACGAAAAACGCAGAGCGCAGTGCAAAGCACACGAAGAAACCAACCAATGAATAGAAGAAGAAGAAGCAGCAGCGGCGTACGCTCGTTCGTGTTCTGCTGACGTCGCGCCTAGAGCGGAGCGCGTGATTTGCAGCGTATTTTCAAGCGTAAACGTGACGCGTGCCAAGCCAATTGTATTAATTATAAATGCTAGTAAATTTAAAATGCTTAAATATATATAATAAATAAACACAAGGTGTTCAAATGTATGCCAAAAAATTAAAAAATACAAAAATTCACAACTTGGTATGTCAGATGTGGGGTTCGAACCCACGCTCCCTCTCGGGAACCAGAGCTTAAATCTGGCGCCTTAGACCGCTCGGCCAATCTGACTGTGTTACGTAGCCTTGCCAAATTTCCTACAAGCACAAACACAATTTTTTTACTCGTTTCTGTTTTTGGTTATTTTTAAAGCAATATTTGCATTACTTAAATTTATATTGAGGTTAATGGCTTTTCGTAAACCTAACAAATTGTTACAATAATTAAATTCAATTGCAATCGACAGAGTTCTATTAAAAACACATTTATGCGAAATTTGTAATTTGCTCGCAGCTGTTTGCTTAAAAATGCTATTTGACCATAAATTGTATGCAAATTGTTACGAAAATAATTGTGCTAATAATAATTCCAGGCACGCAAAAGCCATAAGCGTTGCCAAGAAAGCGCATTTGGCACTTGGCACGCGATATAGCCGCAGCAGGCGTAACAAGTAATCCATACGCTGTCCGGGAGTCAGTGGCAGTCACCCTGCTTACCACCGACCCCAACAAATAGAGCACGCACAACAGCTAAATAATTTAACTGCCACCAACTAGAACGAACCATTTTGCATGCGTACATTGAGCCCTTCTTCTTGGGGGTTGAGTAGCTATAGCAACTTTTGGCAAACAATCCAAGCAATCCCATCCAAGGGAAACTTGTTTACTTGGCTACACCTGCAATTGCATTTACCAACCATTTCAGTTGCCATTTGAATATTGGCTCTGGCGGGTTTGTGAACATCGAAATAATTTTAAGTATTTACTGGCGGCCGTTTGTGGAACATAACACAATTGCTATTAGTGATTAAAAAAATTATGAGCTTCCATTTGTTAAATTGGTTCTTCCATTTACTCTGGCCCGCTTACTTCTTGGGGCATTGCTTGGGCAGCACTAAGTTGGCCGCTACAGGACCATTTGCCTATCAAAATCTGCTGCAATGTCGCCGCAATGAGTTCTATGACTTGGACTACTTTAGCTGCATGCCCTGCATGGAGGATGGCACCGATGGCGTTGGAGTTGGAGTGCCTAAATTGCAGCCTAGTGCGAATAGTGAGTGCGCTATTGATTTAACAAATATCCGTTGGGTTTCAAATGAGGCTGCTAAACGATGTCAAAGGGTTTGTTAGCAGCAAGTCACCACCCATATGCTGAAATACGAAGGGTCATGCTATGTAAGGTCAATTGGTGTCAAGTGGGTTTTATTTTAGGATTGCGCATTAGTTTCCAAGGTAGTCTAGTGTCGGAAACGATTTCAACAAGAATCCGTCAGCGAAGCAGATATCTAAATTTGGGTCACGTTTCGAATCATAGCCCAGTTGGTGCATGATTGACGAAAATTTCGGATAATATTAAAACTGTAGAGATCCAAATCAAGCCTTCCAAAAATCTACTTCGAGACTATAAAATAAAGGTATCCAAAACATAAAGAAAATATAATAAAGTAAAACTGTTTAGGCGGCGTTGTGACTTTCAAAGGGAGTAACTTTAGGATTATGTCAAGGCAAACAAAAAGTTTTAGAATGCAACAAGAACGAGTAAGAAGAAGGCGCGGGGCCATATTCATTGTTTGGTGTAAATCCAGAACAGGCTTGAATATTTTAAAGCAACGATTATTTCCAAATGATTAACTTTCCACTAAAAAGTGTCCATGACCTTTCAATATAGGGCAGATTTACAAAAAAAATTACGCCCCAAATTAGCTGCCTTAACCGTAGGAAATTCGCGACCTCCCTTCCCACTTCGGGAGTACAACTTTCCTCCTTTCTCGAACATTTTACGCCGTTCCTGTTCCTTTACGACTTTACTCCTCCTCCGCGCCTTCTTCTTACTCGTTCTTGTTGCTTTCTAAAACTTTTTGTTGTCAAGGCAAACAACATTCGCGATAACTTTCAAAATATCTTTCTTTAAATCCATTTACCTTCGCACTCCTCCACAGAATTCTTCTGTCACTGCACAAGTGGATACACACCTTTCTACGAAGTCGGAAAATATTGGCCAACCTGTTTAAGCAGCTGCTCCAAGGATACAACAGTTACAACAACAACAACTACTACTATAGCATCCACCTCAGAATCTCCGTCTGAGATTGCCGAAACCCTATGCAATCCCATTTGGCAAGGAACTCCCACCCAACCATGCAATTACCAATATCTCAATTCAACAACAGCTTCTGGTGCCCAAATACCAGGTTTACAACAGAGCGGCACTATAATCCTAACCAAGGCGAACATTGCTAGCAATGACAGTGACTGCCTTAGCTGTGATCCAACTTATAATTTCATTTACCAAGGCTACTGTATTGCCAATCCTTTGTTGCGTCCCTATCTGCATTATAACTTCTTTTGGCAATCTACAACTACCACAACAACGTCCAACAAAAGTTCCAGAAGCACTGCATCTGTAGTGCATTTTGGAGAGCTCAAATTTGTGGCCTTTTTTTGTTTGGCTTTACGCAATGCAACTGCCTGCAATCAGTTGGCCAATCTCTGTGTGCTGTCGCATTACTCCTTGGACAAACATTCGCCTTGCAGCGCGTTTCTCCTGACCCAAGTATCCGATGTTGTCGTTAAATATTCAAATGCAGGTGAACAGCAGCGCAACATGCAACCTTTTGTCTTCTACAAGAAGGGAAAGGCAACCAGCAAATTGCTAGCCACACCTCTAGAGCAACGCCCCTACAGTCTATCCGACAAAGATTACGCACAGGTGAGCGCTTCCCACGTTCTAATTATTAACTAATGGATATACCTAAGTGCATAACTTATTCCAATAATTGCAGAACCACTTGCAACTGTTTAGTACCAACTATAATTTGGCCGGCAACTTGCAGCGCTGGGGCAGCTTTGGCCTAAGGCATGTCAATCTTTGTCAGCTTTATGGTGCCAGCAGCTCGATGCTCCAGCATGTGCGTTTTGCGCAGCGTCAACCTGATGTCAGCTGTCAGTTGACACTGGAACAACTGCTGGATCTGGCTACTTTGCAGGCCAATGATAACTTTATTAGCGTGTATATCAACTATACCAAAGCGGGAGACGCACAGGTATATTTGCAGCCCGTGCCTGTTTTGATACAAACTCTAACGCCGGAGAATCAGGTAAGTAGGTTATGCAAGCGGGCAGTTTGGAGTTTCATTTTTCTCTCTTTATCCTTGCAGCGTTTGCAGCGCGAGGATTGGCAACTGGTCAAACGTTTCCTGCTTATCGAGGCGCAGCCAAGGCAGCTTTATCACTCGTTAAGCTCTTACGAGGATGCTCACAAGCTGCAGCTGTATCGCTCACTGCGTTATGCAGAACAACTGGAGCTGCATTACGACATACATGATGGTAATCGCATTGGTCTGCCGCTGCTGAAGCTCCGCTATCGTCACATAGAACTCACTTCGAATGCCACGCTGCAGCAGCTTTATTCCTACTCCGTCCGTGTGCGCTTTCAGCGTTTGCATGAAGGCACACAACGTCAGATTTTGATGGAGGTGATGCTACCTTTGCTGCTGCTCTTGGCGCTAGTTGCTGCACTATTCCGCGTGCGCAACATACGTAGACGGCGCATGCCCAGTGAGCTCTGCGAGGTTAACTGTCTGTTGGAGTTGCTACTTCACTTGGCCAACAATGTGGCTCTGGCTTTGCTGACAACTGCCTTAATGCAGTTGTTCTTCAATTCGCTGGAGTTTGGAGTGCAAAAATTTGTTAAGATTACGCTGCCGTTGTTGAAACATGAAGGCGCACTGGCTGGACTCATCTATCCGGCTGGCATGCTTCAATTTGGCTTTCTCGTGGTGCAGCTGTGGCGTGCTAGCCAAATGGAAATATTTCTTATAGACTGGGAGCGACCGCGCAGTTGTGAGCAAAATCACTTAAATCTAAAGAGCAATTTGGAAACCTCTTCAGTTTGCTCCAGCGTGCGCACTTATGTCGCCGAGAATAATGTGTCCGCTTGGCGCGTGCTCTTTACTGCGAATGAGTGGATACGTCTTAGTGTGACGCAAAAGTACTCTACTCTGGTGCAAGTTCTTGTTGTGATCTTCGTCTATCAGTGGCTGAATCGTCCAACGCTAACACATGAGGATCTGAGCTTGCGTTGTTGCCTGCTGGGCATCAGCTACTTGGGCACTTATCTGGTGCAACTTTTACTGCGTAAGCTGCTGTTCGAGCGTTTCTTTGGCGAGCCTTTGCAAAAGTTTATAGACTTGTGCAGCTTGGCCAACATAAGTTTGTTTAGTCTGCTGGAACCGGGTTTTGGCTACTATATACACGGTCGTTCGCCACATGGATTTGCCGACACAGACATGAGTTCCATGATAATACAGCTGCAACGTGAGGCACAGAATATGTGTGGCAGGCGGGGCTTACTTATGGACAGTGACAAGCAGGCCTATATCATATTGCCACCGAGAAATTTGCGGTAAGTCAATAAGGATAATGAGGATTAGATGATGAACATTTATTTTAATTATTTTTATGTTTTTAGCATTTACCTGGAACGCCTGCTGCTGCCCTACCAGCGTTCCAACAGCTTATCTCAAGCATTCTATCAAAAGGATATACCAACAATTGATGGAAGCGTAGAACGCACAACCATAGCCTATGCCAGTGTCAATCGTTTCTTCTGCGCGTTTATAGATCATGTAAAAGCTTTATAGAATTTTTTTAATCTAGTGACTAAGGTAACTATTTTGCAGGCTATTAAGGATATGGACTACATAATCAAGGATAAATCGTTGGTGGAAAAAATGCTCAACTGCGAAATTGATTATTATCTGACAGAAAGTAGGTTAAAGTGTCTTAAAAAGTTTATTTATTTTAAAGCTGTGTATATTTTCTTGGACTCCTTGTAGACAAAGGCACTTTCTACATAGATGACGCGCTTAGTTTTGGACGACTCTTATTGCTGGGCAATCATGTAGACATCTGCGTTTTGGAACTGTTGCTGCTTTTGTCTACATTTCTATTGACTAAGAGCATTTTGGTGGCCGCTATTGTAGTCTGCGGTTTCAATGCGGTAAAGGAATCCTGAGCAAAAACCTATTAAAGATTTTATTGATGCATATATATTTGCAGCTACTCAAAAGTGTGTATCGTTATTGGATGCGACGCAATGTGTCCCGTAAAACTTTAATAGATCAACGCTTTCTTCTATAGCAAGCGAAGCAACAGCAACAATACTTTAACGACGATCAGGAATTCTTTGATCTCTAGAGCCGGTTAATCAAACTGGACGGTACACAAGTTATGTTTGCTTTTACATTACGATCTCTCTTTAAATTCCTACAAAAATAACATATGATTTAAGGTAATATATAAAATAAGTAAATTAAGGACAAGAATTCAAAATTAGATTAATTACTTCAAGCAATATTTATTAATTAAGTTGCTACCTAAGAAATAATGTAGCTACATATATAAACACGTTTTATATACATATAAGAAACATCTTAAAAATACATATGGATAGTTTGTCTTTTAACTGAATTGGATTAAGTTTAACCAAATCGAATAGGGATGACGTGACTGCATTGTATGAGCATCAATATGGCAGATGCAAAAATGCTGCAGTCTAGGAGGTACATTTTTTCTACTTAAATTTTAAGGTGACATAAATTGACTGGGCATCTTATTTAACTTATTTAAGTAACACGTTAATCTTTTGGTATTGCAACAAAACCGGCAAACAAAAGAGTAACACTTGGCCTGCACGCAGCTAGCTGGAACACTAACATTTTGTTTATAGTCTTTTGCCTAAACTTAATTAACTTGATATATAAACAAATTTGTTGTTATCCAAGTTTGTGCTTAGGTGTTTCCATACAGTCTTTAATTTTTTCACTATGTACTGATTGATATTTTAAATCAAGTTAAGAGCTTGAACTTTCCGGTGTTTTGGTATCACTTTTGGTACGCTCATACTGCTCCTCCGTTACCATAACGCCATCAACTTCGATGAAGCGCGTATGCATGCCCGCTTGTATAAAACGTTTAGTGGCCGGCATATCCAAACGGGGTGCTTTAAGGGATTCATCAATTGCTTTATTACGAGACATCAGGTCCCTAGCTCGACTCAGGTCATTAGATATAGCGTGCTATAAAACCGAATTGTTTGATTAATTATTTAACAATTATGAAACTTCAAAAAACTTACTTTACTTGGATCCACACCTTGCAACTTCAAGAGCATCCAGTAAAGCGTGCTATTCAAATATGCCAAATAAGTGTCTAGTTGAATTTTTTCATCAATGGTTAGGTTGAGGTTCTCGCGCAATTGTAGCGCTTTTGCCAAATCCTGCTCAATGGTGTCCAAGCTACTGGCAAAGTTGCCGGCAGTTTCTTGTATTTTATCATCTATGCTTAGATTATGCATGGATTCTATAGTTTTGGCATTGTTATTCGCCATATTGACTGCTTATGTTTTTTAAAATTTGTACTAATTGTTCAAATCAGCTTAAAATTTTGAAAATATGTTTTCAACTAAGATTTATTTATTTCTCAAAGCATGCCTTTTCGCATGGAATGCCATATGTTTTGTTAGTGCTGCCAGATAGATAAAAAATAAAGCTGCCACATATTCAGCAAAATTAATTGCATCTGGCAGTGCTATAGCTTGTTTAAGCGTTTTTATTCAATTGCCGCCTTTCGTTTCAAATTATTCAGGAAAGCTTATGATTATGATGACTTGCTCTGGCTCAGAATTTGAGCCAAAGAGTAATCTGGCAAAAGCTTTTCCGAAATTCCTCCGGATTTATTTGAGTAGATCAAGTGCTCAGTCGAAACATTATGTTTAGAAACAGCTATAAAATCAAAAGTGGCAAGTAATCTGTCGCCCAGTCGACTATTAGACTCTCCTGTCCATTTCCGATTTCCCCAGACTAAAACAACCCAATTTTTTTTCATCAAAATGAAGTTTTGCCATTTGCGTTTTATTTTATTATCCACTTCATAATTGTAAGTAGTACAGAGTAGTAGTAGTAGTTATTGTTTATAATAAAACTTACGTCTAAAAACAAATAAAGTATTTCTTTATGTAATTCTATGCTATGTATTTAATTCACATTTAACATCATATGTATTTTCATTATGATTTTTTCAACTGCTTTTGCCTAGTACTGTTTAGTTCCTTACATTTCCCCACCTACATAATTGTACATACATAACGCGTATATGTTATGTACACGCTTATATAATACACATAATTTAATTTCCAATCTATTTGTGTTTATGCTTTTTAGGATTCCTCTTCTTTTAATGCTGTGTGCAATCTGTGGCATCAATTGGAGTTGTAGTAGTAGCTTTATTGCAATATATATATAGTATGCTATAGTATGTCTTTATAAACTATTTAGTTTTTAGCTTATTTTTCAATCCATGTACCAAGTTTTCTTTATGCTGTTAAAATATTTATGAAAATATTGTTTCATTTCTAATTTGACTATATCTGATATACAGCAAACAGCACGGCATTAAAAAATATACATTAGTGTTTTTTTTTGTAGTTTTGGCATTTGCTAGTTTTTTCTTTTTAAACTAGTATATAGTATATGAGTTTAGTTACTTTTTTTTTGAAGAAATGTTTATAGGAAAGACATGAGCATAGCTACTACTACATGCTGAATGACACAAATACATACATCAATAATAAATAGCATTATTTACGACTATATTACTACATATTTATATAACGACAAACGTACAACATACATACAAACATTTATAATTAAATTGTGTTTGATTTTTGAAAAACTTATGTACTTTATTTCTATATAATCGTACTATGTATATAGCTATATATGAACTTATTACACACTTTTGTCTCTTATAGTATACGAATGTATGTTGTTTTGTGTATGAGCGAGCGTTGGCTTTGTCTTAAGAGTGTACAAAAAAATATAACGTATACGCTGTGTAAGGAATTTTGTTTTTTGTTTTGATTTGTTGTCGAAATTCGAAAGTAAACTGAATAAAGTATAGCATAATTATAATTAAATACTTTGTTCATCTTATTGTTTTTTTCGTATCACAAAAAAGTAAATACAACTCTAGAGATGGGTTGGGTTTTATATTAATATATATATAATAAAGTGCAGCAAATTGTGAACTTATTTAAAAAATCAAAGTGTTACTTGGCTGCTGCTGCCATAAAGTCAACGCAAGTTAATCTCTACGCTTATATATAGCATGTATTCAACACTTAGTTTAAAGCAACTACAAAATATGTTTAGTTTTTTAACGTTTTAACCTAAATCATATCAAATGAATTAAACACTCGTCTCGACTATTTACATATTTGATATTCTTTTTAAAACTAGTTGTACACAAGCAAATTTGTTCGATTACGTTTATGCATTATGCCTATCATTATCATGATGTTTTACACACGATTATTTGGGAAGCTATTTCAAGTTTACTATACAGCGAAGACTATTTTAAATGCAAGTGTAGGTATGGTTGGTGCGTATGATGATTTGTTTTTTTTCAAGTGTATATTTTTATTTGTGTACAGATATGTAGCTTCTTCATTCTTCACTCTGCTTCACTTGGCGCCCGCTTAGAGTCCGAATGCAGCAGCATAGGCATGCAGCAACTGTAGCACATAGTCCGCGCTCTCCTGTATAACATTACTGCCCAGGCTGTGCGGTCGCTGCGGCAGCTCTAGCTGTTCCGGCGGCTGCTCATGCGGTAACTTGTCGACGGGCAAAAGTTCGTTCTATTCGACCGTACGTCGTGGCCGCTTCGAGGGTAGGCAACCATCCTCACTATCAGCTAACGAAGCCGAACCACAACTTTTGCGACCATTCTCTATGGGCGACGGTGAACCAGCCGCTGCCGCCACCAGACCAGGCGATGTAGATGAATTTGAGGCGTTGCTGCCATTGCTGCAATTGGCACCATTTTTAAGCTTATTGGCAAAGTTCGGCAGCCATTTGCATAGCTGTTCCTCAAAGAAGTTCTCCAAGTACTTGGCATTGGTAAAAGTTTTCGAATCCTCCTGAAAGCAAACGCTCTGCTTATAAAAAAATATTTAAACAAGTTATGTAGGCAATGCACTCACCTGGTAGAAGAGGTAGGTGTTCTTAAAAATAAGTCGCACATCTGTTATAAAGCCTGCAATTTCCTTGTAATGATTTGGACTAGAGGGATCCAAACGTGTGCGTATGACATCCAACGACATGGGGCTGAAAAACAAACATTATAGTAAAATATTGTGTAAAATGTTTATCGTTTTTATAACTTACTTGCATATAATCTCATAGTAGGCGGTATTGGCCGGAGATTCCGGCTCTCTAAAGTTAATGCTCTGCTCGTACTGGCAATAGAGCTCCAGACAAATGCGCTGCAAGATCATCAACTCCAGACGACTTAGTTCATTAGCATTTTTTTGCAAGTTGTCCTCGTTTTTGGCCAGCTCTTTGAGATTTACGCAGAGCAGACACTGCCAGCTTTCGCTCTCATCCGGCAGCGAACTGATGGCAGGTATGTGACAATTTTGATGGAAAACCTTGGGGCATTTGTCGCAGCACATAAGCTCGCCACCATCCAGACAAACGGCGCACCAATCTTCATTGGGATCATCTTTTTGTTCGTTTTTATTATTAACTGATATGATTAGTTGAAGGTTTGGCATACATGTTGTTGTTGTTGTTGTGGTTTTGTGTATATATGCATTAGAAGTTTTTGTTGTATGCGTGTATAATGGCATGTTGTAGGATTTGTAGTTTTTTTTTTGACGTAGGTGTACAAAGGGCGTAAGGATTTTTGAAACATTTTATGTGTTAGTGTAGTTGGGAATTTTGTTTTATGGATTTGATTTTTATGCGTAGCCGCGTTCAGTTTTATTATAACGAGTTGGTTTTGTTTTTTGAATAAAAAAAGAAATAAACAAGCAAAGTTACGTGAGAATCAATTTTAATATGCAGCATTTTAACTTAAACCAAGTGCATATAAATTTTTTTTGGAAATTTGTGCGTTTTAATATTTAAATGTAAATTTAATGAGTGATTTTAAGTTTTTACAAAGCCCTTTTGCCAATACAAGTCTTAAACTAAACATTAACCACAACAAAGCAGCACAAAGAAAAAAAAACTAACTCACCTTCTTGTGTATTGGACAGATCCGTGGAGCTGTGCACCTGCGGTGAGGTGGTCTTGGTGCGGCCCTCGGGCAGCACCTGCACGCCGTTCGAATCCAGCTTGGCAATTGTGGCAATTAGATCATTTATAGAGTCATCACGCACCTTGTCAATAGGTTCCGTAAAATCCTTGGTGTTCTAAAAATCACAAACAAAAGTGTTAGCTTTTATTACTTTAAAATGCTGGCAAGCACTTACCTCGTGAGTACTTGGGCTGGGTGTCTTTGGATTTGTCGAGGTGACATTGGAGAGTATCGAAACAGCTGGTCCCAGACCCAATGCTGCTGCGTTCAACTGCGTTATTGCCAAGTTTCCGCCTGGCATGCCTTGTGCCACACTGGCCAAACTTGGCGGCGTCGTGTTTTTTAGAGTATTTGGAGATTTCAGCGATATTTTAAAATTTTCTGAGGTTTGTCGACCGTTGGCGAAGGGCATGAGCGGTCCTTGCTGTGGACAGGCTGCAAAATGCAAAAAAAAAAGAAATATTTAAATGCTTTTAATTTCTTAAATTAAACAAGTGTTTGTGCAAAGCAGAGTATAAAAACGACGCGATAAACTATCGATAAAATTGAGCGAATGACAATCGAACGACGTGCGAATAACACGCTTAAAAGAACGTGATCCGATACATATAAATCCAGACAAGAAGTTATCGATACAGTGTAGCCAGCTCAAAGCAAGTTGCTGCATTGTTTTACAAAATATTGGCGATCACTGGTAAGTTTTTGCACAACATTGGGAAAAGCAATATAACCACTTGTTTGAGATGAAGTCTCATCTACTACCTCCCTCGAGCAATCCTCTCAAGCGCTTTTACTTACCGTTTGACTGCTGCGCGGACTGCGGAATATGCCATTTGGCTAGACTGTGCATACCGCCGCCTAGCTGAGGCGACGTCTGCGGTGGGCCGGTATTAAAGCCAGCTTGGCTCCCATGAAACCCCAAGCTCTGCAATGAAATAGAGATGCGTAGAAGGGTGTGTATTTAGTCAAGCTGCGCCGAACCGATTCTAATTTTACCAGCTTTGCTTACATTCTGCATTGGATTTGGCATCATTTGGGGTCGCTGCAATGCGCCCGGTGAGGGTATTTGACCGCCACCACCTCCTCCTTGCATGGCAGCTACGGCTGCCTGCTGCTGGGCATGACTGGCCATGCGCTGATATTGCGACTGAAAACGGGCGCTGCTGCTCATGAAGTTGCTATTGCTGGGGCCACCTGGGCCGCCGCTCTGGGAAAAGCCTTGCTGGCTGGGCATAAAGTGCGGTCGCATTTGCGGACCAAGTTGCTGATGTGCCGGTGAGGGTGCGCCCTGGGGACCGCCCGGGTAGCTGGGTGGGCCATTGAACGACATGTGTGCTGCATTGGGACTCTGAGCCGCCTGGCTGTTCAATAGGCCGCGTAGGCTTATGTCTGTTAGAGAGTAAAAAGAGAGAGTAGAAGTTTATTAAAGACTGTGAAAAATGCATTGAGCTCGTTGCTTTGCCAGCTTACCCATATTCTGCGGATGTGTAGAGGAGCTGACATGTGGCTGGCCCTGACGCTGCATGCCCACGGGTGGCATGCCACCAAAGCGAACTGTTGGGAGCAAAACAAAAAAGTGGGTTTAGGTTAAAGCAAAGTCAAATATTGAGTTAAAATTTAATGCGTCCCAGCGAACCAAACTAAACTTTCTATGGGAGGTAAATCTACTTCTAAAAGATTTGTGTCCTGCACATCTTAAACAGAAAAATATGTTACTTAATTGGTTTTCCCTAGGGAAGTACAGTAAGAAGGCAATTGTCGTGAGCCCTTTAACGTATAAAGTATTACCCTTTCCTTTCGCTACCTTCACTATTTCACAATACTCTCCCTCCCCCAATTCAAGGATATAGCTTTATGACAGCAAATTTCAATCACGCAGCGATGCGTATGCTGCAGTTACGCCCACCAGACGCCAAACTAAAAATTGTACATGAACGATGTTGACGCGTACCCTTACCTGATCCATCCCCAGGAAACGAGCGACTCATGTTGAACTGCTGCTGAGCTGCGGCGTTGTTGTACATGGGCGGTCCATTTTGGGGGCCAAAAGCGCCCGGAGGTCCGTTGGGTGAAAGACCAGCAGCCATGCCCGGTGGCATGCCCGGTCGCAGTGGTGGTGCCATATTCGGACTGGGCGGTTGCTGTCGCGGCGGCGGTCCATTTTGTGAAGGAGGTGGCGGATACGGTTTGCCATCGACTATGACAATACCCAGCGTTGAGATAACCTTCTGCAGCTCGGACACCTGATTAAGCTGCACCTGTATGCGCACTGGTATTTCGGGATTTGGTATATCAGCGCGTTGACATTTGAGTTTCTGCAAATGTCGCACCAAAGACTTTTTGCTGGACAAGATTGCAAAATCACTACCCTTTTCCAGAGCATTCTGCATAAACTCAATGCAGTGATCTGTATTATCGGAGAGCAGCTGCAAGGTCTCCTTCTTCTCCACCAGCACCTTCAACTTGCTGTCACAAACCTCATTGAGACGCATGACCAGCTGCTTGCCACGCAGATTCACGGTATTGGTAATTTTGACTACCATGGCGGTGATCTCTTTGATGAGATCTTTCTTTTTGTCATGTATCAGCTGCTGTCGATCATCTATGACCTTGGTGGCGGAGGAGAGCAAAAAACGCTTATAGTTGATTTCCGAGACCAGCGTGGAGAGCGCTTGGCGCGATTCCGTAGCAATCTCATGCGCAAATTTATACTTGTGATCGCGGTGATCGCTTAGCTGGCAATCCCGACAGGTCAGCTTGTCGCAGGTCTCACAGAACAGCGAGAGCTTCTCTTGTGGATGCAGCTGACACATGTGCAGCTTATCCACGCCAGCCGTGCCGGGCAATTGCTCATTGTTGGCCTCATCCTTGGGCTTGATTGTGTGATCCTTGGTAATCTTTAGTCGCTGATGCGCCTGCACGCAGCTGTCGCATATATATTCCGAGCAGTCAACGCACCAGGATGTGGCTGCTGCGCCATCCGAGCAGCTGCTGCACTGTATATTAGACGCAGCTGTGGCTTTGAGACTATCGCTGAGACCGCTGCCATCCCCACTATTATCGCCCGAGGCGCATTGCTCGATGAGGAACTGATTATCTATAATATATTCATTCTGCGAGGCATTGTCGCAAACCGGACAATGTATAAGCGGCGGCAAGGAACGATCCAATTCCGAGAATTTTGTGCTCACGCATTGTGCACAGGCCACATGCAGGCATTCCAACAGCTTGGGTCTATCATTTATGCCCAAAGCCTGGGCGCAGTAGACGCATTTAAAGAGTGCACCCTTTGCTGAGGCTGATGAGTTGGATTCCGACTGTAACGAAAGTAATTCAAAACTTGCATTTAATGAGGGGCTATTAATTATAAACGAATATATCATAAACAAAATTGGTTTCCAAATCTTTATGGAGAGATAAGATGTTATCAGTATTAAAAACCCATATGGGCCAGCCATAAACCTAAGGTAATCAGGATAATATATCAATGAATATGTGACTTTACATATTTATTTGAATGGGTGGAGAGCCCAAATAATGTGATCGATAAGCATATTGTAAGATAAGATTTGGCATTGGAAAATCGAAGTAATAATGATAAAATCCGGGCATATAAAATTCTGGAGTTTCCCATCGATTGGGTTTTTCCTTTAGGTCTTTAAGTTATTTGGTAGGATAAAGATAAAAATTGTTCATATCACAAGGTCTAGACTCTATCGAAGCAAGTCTTAAAAGCTTATGAGCATGATTTATAGAAATCATGGCTCCTTAATAGCTGTTCCGAACACTTTCGCCAAGTCTGTGGCATAAATCAAGAGCTCTGATTAAAATATTATTTCTTTAATTATAAACGTCTAGAAATATGGTTATTTATTATCCTCATAAATCGTTTCAAACGTTTCCAACTCATAACTATAACAAGTTGGTCATATTTAATAATTTACTTTCTCTAAGTCAACCTTGAGCAATCTTTGTGATTATTTTCATAGCAACTGGTTTTCTTTTTTAACACACTTCACATGCTGAGTATATTTATGGAACCAGTTTATTTTGGTCAACTGGGTTTATTCTTGGAAACATCTATAAAAGAAGTGATTTGATTACAGAGGTGCCTATTCCCAAGCATATCTTTTTTAATTTTCCAGAATTTCATGTGTAATCTGATAAACTAATCTTGCCATAACTTTATAAATCAGACATTGCGAAGAAACCGCAATTCATCTGTTACCAATTGTGAGTTGTTCCAAATACCATTAGTAAGCTTTTTTAGTTTTACATAGAAGTCCTATCTACAGCTATCTATCTACATCGTTTTTATAGCTGTTTTCAAGTCTTTCCAAGAACTAATTGTGGAACTTTACTTCTTTACTCGGAAATACCTATCATATTGAGTCATTCAAATGAACTTTTTGGAAATTTATATGCTCACAGGGCTCTGAGTTAATCTCGAAAGACCCCAGTAAATGAGGTATTTAGGATCACGAAGCGTAATCTACTTCATTTTTATAGCAGTTTTTAGAACTTTCCAAGCATTAAATTGGTTGGAGCTTTGGAAATCTTACTTCTTTGAGTTATAGCTCCGTTTACGGAAATATCTATCATATTGAGTAACTGAACTTTTTGGATCTCTACATGCTTCTATTATGGGTTTTGAACCGCGCTTCGATATCGAAAAACTTCACAAAGCGAAGCATTAAGTATAATGGACTCGAAAGATCCCAGTAAATGAGGTATTTAGAATCATGCAGAGCAATCTAATTTGTTTTTATAGCAGTTTTCAGGTCTTTCCAAGCAATAAATAGGTTGGCGCTTTGGGAAACTTACTTCTTTGAATTATAGCTCCGATTAAAGAAATACCTTTCATATTGAGTTAATCAACTGAACTTTTCGGAGCTCTACATGCTACCATTATGGATATTGAGCCGTGTCACAGTGACATGAGCTTATCTCGAAAAACATTACAAAACGAAGCATTTAGGATCCCGGAACCAGATTTTATAGCCGTTTATAGGTCTTTCCAAGAACTTAATGGATTGAAGCTTTTGGAATTTTACTTTTTTGTGCAGCTTCTCCTTCAGAAATAGCAATCATATTAAGTCAATTAACTGAACTTGTCTGAAATTTCCATGCTACTACAACATTAAGAGGTAATCTCGAAAAACCTTACAAAACAAGGCATTTAGGGCTCGAAGTCAGCAACCCCAAAAACATCGTTGGATACAAAAATGCAATTTTCTGAATTTTGAAAGTTCAGGTCTTGTATTCTCTGTAGCACTAAGAATCTCCGAAAAATTCTTACAAAACGAAGCATTTAGTATCCCGACTCGGGTTAGCAACCCCAAAAACATCGTCGGATACAAAAATACAATTTTCTGCATTTTGAAAGTTTAGGCTTGTGTCCTCTTTGGCGCTAAGGGTCTACGAAAAATTCTCACAAAACATGGCATTTAGGATCCCGGACTCAGAGTCAGCAACTCCAAAAACATCGTCGGATACAAAAAGAGTTTGAGTTTTTTTGGATCTCGGATTCACATTTAGCGGTTAAAAAGTTAAAGTACTATTTTGCCTTAATCATTTCAAAAAATTCCTTAATTTCAACGCCAAAAGAGAGAACATTACGCTCACCCTAATCAGAAAGAGTATCTAGAAACTCTCTTGAGCACTGACAGGCTACTTCCCCTGCAACAAACAATTTTACAGAATAGGCATATCGGATTCAAACACATGCAGATTCTGCTGTGATGAGGAAGAGTCTATGGAGCCCCTGATCACAAACTGTGAGGCGCTAGGCCACAGAAGGCTCAAAATTTTAGGAGCATACCTACTAGAAGATAAAGACTTTCAAAGGCTCCCTGTGAAGCAACTGGTCAGTTTCCTCGACATAATGAACGTCCAACCCATATTAACGATTACGATTACGAAGTACTATTCAGAACTCCATTTTTTTTTGTGGGTTTGTACTAAATAGTTTTCATGATTATGATTAAGTAAAGCTTTCAGTCGTATATGAAGTTTGGATAACTAGCTTATTAGTTTTTCATTTCTCATCTTTAATAAATGACAGATGACCGACGTACACGGGTTCATACCCCACGGGAGTGGATACACACATTCCATGTTCTCTTCCACTCCCGTGGGGTATGTTTATACCCCAAGTTCGTTTGAACTTGGTAAGAGAACATGGAATGTGTGTGTTCTCTTCTTAAAAAGATGAACTTGTGTACTCCACTCCCGTGGGGTATAAACGAAATTGGTAAACCATTGTCCTTTTGAGGGGAACATCCACCAACACAGTCTGACTTTGTGACTTTACACCGTTCCTCTGGGCAACGTTTAATTATTAAGGCAGGCCAGCCTAAGCCGACTTAGTGAACTGATGCACTTCGCATCATGAAAGCTGCTTGCAACACCCAAGACCTACGACAATATCCTAAATTTTCAACCCTGAATTATGGAAAAGAGGAACAGCCTCTATTGTCATTACTACGCATGAGTGGCTCTGTATGCTGGACAGTTTTCAACATGGGTGACTTTTCCATTAAAGTCAAAAATGCTTTTGTCTTCCCAATAAACGGATTACTGTCTGAGAGTGCACTGCAGTGGAGAGAGGTTGGGAGTAAATTGGCTCTTGACTTTTCAACAATTGGCTTTTTCAAATGAAAAATTGAAATTATTTTGATAATTGCCTTTATACAAACATAAGCATTAAATTTTCGGGTTTTCCGAAAGTCTCAGTTGAGTCATTACCATAAATATATTTTATGACTCAGAATAAAAATGACTCACTCGCTTATGGGAAAAGAAAAGTTTAGATTTAAGTTTCAGATTACTTTTATGTGCTGCTATCTTTTAAAAACGTTCGATATAAGAAATAGATATACATATTTTTTTATTATGGATAGATTGAAGTTATAATAATAAGCTATCTATCAAATTGATTAGATAAAAGGTTAAGTAATTTATGTACCCCATCTAATTGCTATATCTTTTGGGTTTTCCAATTACCATGTCTGAATATAATGCTAACCATTAGTGTTTTTTTTTATTTTTTTAGTTTTGGGAAATACTTTAAATGTTAACGACCCACTCAAATTGATTAGATAAAAAAGTATGTGATGTTTTTTGTTGGGCTTTTAGAGGCGTGCCAGCTGTCGCTGGTTAAAACCGGAAATTAATTTTTAAATTTGATATGGCGCATTTCATAGCCCAAAGATAAAACTTCTTTATAATTAATCGCAGCAGCTTTGTACAAACAAATCGCATAAATTTAAAACTAAAAAATAAGAAAAAAACCAAAAAACTGTTTTGCAAACAAATAACTCTCCTTGGCCCGAGAATGGGAACTGGGCAATGGGTTGGGTGCAGCTATTCACTCTCAGCAGCAATGGCGGCGGAACTACGTTGTTGCCAGGCGTTCAGCTCTCTCGCTTACACTTACTGTTTGTCCGTAAGGAAAGATTGATTAGTTTTATCTTGAGTTGGAGCACATAAATCCAATTGATTGATTATGTTTGTGCTCGATAAAGATGCCTGCAATGGTATGCGAGCTCTTCTGCAGTGCAAATATAAAGCAAGTCTGTGTGTGTATGTGTGGGGACATGTATCTGTATCTGTGTGTGCTTAAGGAAGCCCCATGGACATTGATGAATGCGTCAGGCATTGCATTTCATTCCATTGCATTTGGAGCCACCAAATGAAAAGTGCACAACAAATTTTAGCACACGGCATTGCATTAAACATTGCTTGACTTTGTTTGGGGATCATAACAAATAAGGCTAACGCCATGATCCAAGCGATCCATCTTGGTAACACCAGCTTAAGTATACTAATGGCAGGGAGCAGGCAGCATCATGTACACCATAGAGAAAGTTTTAGGTTACGCTTTGGTTGCCCCACTCCATGACTCTCTCTCTCTCTCTTCCTCTCTGTCTTTTTGTTGGTTTCCGCTCAGCTTTCGAAATGCTTCAACGCTCATAAATCATCCGACAACAGCCATTTTTATATGGTACTAGTTTCCCCGCGACTAGGTACCCTACCCAGCAACGCACAGTGGTTAGATGTACATGGTGGAAGTTTGGATAATTGGGTCACGTTATTCTTAAATGTATTGAAAGCTATCAAATATTTAAAGAAGTTCAAAAGGAAAAGGAATACTCAAATGGAATTAAAACGAGCAAATCTTAAAATTTAAATGACAGAAGTCAAAATAACGGAAAACCATTTTGATTTTAGACTTTTTGGATGGTCCTTAATGCATTAAGCAGGAGTAATCTCAGTATGCAATTTTTTCCTGGTCAAACCATATATTTTCTGTACTAAAAAATATATATATCGATGCAGAACTCAGAAACATTGCCAACCAAAAGTTATGCACTCGACCCTTCACTACCAAAGGTCGTGCACTTTTGCACTCAACAGTGCTTATAATAGCGCCAAATAATATTGTATACCTATGTTTTAAAAACATTTTTTGTTATTATTTGCCCAAAAAAATCTCTATTAATTTAAGACACCACCGTTCGGATTCGGCTATAACTCTGCTGTTTTCGAAAAGTTATTAATAGAGATCCCCATGCGCCACGTAGGGTCGAATGACAAAAAAAGGTCAAGTCAGGGAACATTTATTGTTTTAGTAGAAGTAAAACCAGTTTATTTTTTTTTGTCAATTAAAAAAAATAAAATTTCATAAAGACCTTCTCTCCACTCAACAGTTCTTTTAAAGTTTTTTTTTACATTTTGCACAACATAGTGAACACCCTAAATGGTTCATAGTATGCTAGAGATGCTTTGGACATAAAGCAGGTCTTGTGATATAAACAAATAGGCGTCTTGTTATATTGCTAGATTCTCAGGCATTTAAATGTCCCTTTTCTAAAGTCGATAATACTCTGAGATCTTCTCAAACTCAAACACAATGGGTCGAATGAAACGCAGCTCAAAAGTTCTTACTTAAAATTCTTTTCAATACAGCTGTACGCTCTAGAAGATATTTCGTATTTTCCAACAACAGCAAGAATTTATTTTGTCGTACTTCCTAAAATCCGATTCCTATAGCGTTTCTAAAATATTATCCTCTAATTCTGCTAACCAGTTGCGTCACATTTTCATCACATTTTTCTTAATTTCGTACCACTGTGCCGCGTATAAGGCTGACGCCAACGCTGCAAGCAACGTTGCCCAACAAAGTATAGCAGAAGATGGCGTAGCTACATAGCTTAGTTAACAAGCAGGGGATGTGGAGAGCGGCAGGGCCCAATTCACGTCCCCACTTGAAAACCATTCATCATAATACATACAAATATATTTATATATATACTTTGGCATGCCATGCCAACGCAACATTGCGACCAGCTCCATCCAACACGCTCACGTTCTTCTCCATGTGGCCTCCAAATAGCTGCACGCTCGGTTCGATTTGATTCGGCTACGTTCGTAAGTTCGCTCGTTCGTTTCGATTTGAGTTCGTGCCCCAGTTGGTTGCATCGTGTGCGCGCTCGGCTTTTGGTTAATTTGCGCGCAACCCACTTAAAAAGTTGCTACAGAAACTTTCAACTAGCCCGCAATATGGCAATAAAATGTGGCAAAAATTATATCCACTACTTGACGTGTTGGTTCCCAACAGTGGGATGCCCTGATTACGTCAAAAATAAAATACATATGTACTTCCTTCAGAGTTTTATAAGCAATTTCTAATAAGCTATCGCATTTAAGGTTTTCTTTGAATCGATTCTACAATTATTAGGTTAAGGAGTTTGGTTGCCAGAATGGGAATTGTTGTCGACAAAGAGACTAGATTATTTTGTTTATTAGACCATTAGACCGTACTCCACTGAGGACTATACAGTGTATGTGTCCGCCTCCCAGGTGTCAACCGGTGTGATCAAGACCACGTTTCTGGTCATTAATCTCTACAGATTTTGGGTACGCTAGTACCATATGCGGCAAAAATTCCTTTATTTCGGACGACTGTTTCCGAATGCTTACGCTTTTACGAGATTGACAGAAAAGAGTTGATAATGTTAAAAAAAAAACTTTAGTACATTTAAACTTGATTAATTGAACGATTTTTAAGAGTGAATGAAGAAAATTAATATTATTATTGAATTAATTAACTTCTGGCATATTTAGTTGCATTCAATTCGATTCCATTTGCAGAATATTTAACTCGCCCAACATATGAATTTAAGTGGCAGCTCTACTAGCCTTAATTAGCCTTAACTAGATTATTAGCACCAACACTTAAACTATAATTTTTTAATTTTAGTTTATTTAATTATAATTGAATACCAAAAACAATTATGATTATACCAAATTATATGCTCATGTTATTATTTAGTCGGAAAACTAGCTGACAACTCCTTAGCTCGAGATGATTTTGCACGTTGCCACACAATAACTTTTTTGCTACAGATTTTAGTACAGATTTTGTAAAAATTTAAAGCAGGAATTAAAACATTTGATTTTTTTAAATATAGGGGTACAAATCGCTCAGAAATTTAGTAACCCTTTTTAAATAAATTGGCTTCTTGAATACAAATTTTAGTACAGGCTTTGTAAAAATTAAAAGCAGGAATTAAAACATTCAATTTATTCAATTGTAGAGATACAGATAGATTAGAAATTTAATAAATTTTATAATAAATAATTAAGTTTTTTAAATAAAATTGATGAATTGTATCAAATTTCGATTAGATATTTTAAAAATCGTCTCTAAGGTTATCTGTGACACCAAGAATTGAAACTGTAGGGAAATGGTTTTCAGTAGCACCTAGGAATGGCTTTTTTTTGTTGGAACAACGATATCTAGTATTAATGGTATCCCTGTCTAAGTATTCATACGTTTAGAAGAAATATTCAAGACGCCTAAAATTCACATTCAAATACACCTGGAGTATCAGCTGCTACCAAAGACAAAATTATTATTTACAATTCACTTGTAAACACTACACAGTTGGTAAATAGTCTGTTTATATTTGTTTTATTAAAACAAAAAAGTGATGTACAAATTTATTCAGTCTCTGGCTGTCTGGAAGGCTTAAAGTAAACAGTTCACAGAAGGTGCTGATTTTTTTTTTCATTATAAATTTTAATCATTTTTGCGATCAGAATCCGTGAACAAAGTTCACGCTCACAAGACAGCTAAATTTGCAAGATGGCGCAATGAGCACAAAGCGCACTAAACATCGATAAAAGCACTTAATAATCGTTAACGTCGCGTGGTGAATGGCAGTTGCACGGCTTCTGCTAAATAAGTCAGAATCACGAGCCAAACAAATCTTGATTGTAATAACATGCACTAAGCGAAAACAGGACCCATATTGACTTGACTTTATACGCTCGAAATTGCTTCCTTCTGCCTGTGTTACATGCATTTGGACCAACTTAATATACTCTTCAACTCCCTGGGCAAAGGGTATTAAAAGCCCAGCTGCTACCCCCATATTTTCAATCACAAGTTGCAAGTAAGTTTACGAAGCGGGTAGTAAACAGGTTTTAGGAGACTACCCGCACACATACAGACAGCCACACACACAGCACATATACTAACACACAATGACTGTAGCAGAAAAGCACAGTTTGAAACATGTGGCAAGAATTTCAAAAATTCTTTTCTGCAAGTAATTCAAATTAATAGATTTTTCAATCAACCCACCAATGCCAGACCAACAACAACAACTACAACCAAACCAAAAGCGTTGCCTAAACTTGGCCACACTTTGCTAGTATCTGTGCATCTGTGTGTGTGTGTGTGGATAAGTTTGTATCTATGTGTGCGTGCGTGTGTGTACGTCAGAGTTGCTTTCAATGGTTTCGCCATTAGTAAAGCCTCGCCCCCATTTCGTTAGTTTCGTACGCATGCCATTCACCATAAACGAAAAAAGAATAACTCTAAATCAAATTCAATTAGAAAATGTTGAAAGGATGCCACAGAAAACCGAAAAACGAAATAGTAACAAGCAACCGTGCAATAATCGATTATATTGCAACTAGCAGATACACTTTATTTCGATATTTCCATAAGCCTGCCCTATATAGTTAAGCTCAAGCTTATTTTATAGTTCTTATTTTTTCAATTAAAGCTGAAATATTGAGAATCATCATTTAATGAATAAAAAAGAATCTCCCTTTTATATAAAAAAGTTTTTCGTTGACATTTAAGGATATATATATGTATTTCGGGAGGGAGGGACGAAATTAGCAAGCGCAGCGAGTAGGGGGCACAGATTAAATCAATCCTTGATGTGATTGATACAATTTTTTGCTATCAACAGTCTAGTAAGCTCAAGTTTCATTTAATCTTATTCACATCATTGAAAGATATTTAAAAAAAAAAAATGTTCGATTTTTAGGAATCTTTTGACATTTACTTGGTTTAAAAAGGCTTCAGAAAGCGATCCGACAACGAAGTTATGATAAATCGGAAAAAGATCTAAATGAACGACTTAAATCTACAAAGGAGACTCTTCGCATGGTACACCTTGTAGAGAATCTTTGAAAAAAAAAATCCGACCACAAACATTAGGAGTTTCCCCAAATATTAAGAGTTTCTACAATTACTCTTCAAGAAGAAAAGTGCCAGACACTGTTTAAAGCTCTAAAATGCAACCACGACCATTAAACCATAATCATTAATGCATCCCTGCAGCACCCGTAAAAGGCAAGGGTGAGATTGCATTTAAAAGATTTTACAGTTTCATCAATTCCTAATGGGTTCGGATTAACTTATGAAACTAAAACAATTCTCTTACAACAAAATTTGTTATATACTTTTAAGAACAGTAAAAAAAATATAACAATTGGTTTTAAGAATTAAAAGAGTCTATCAAAATAAATCCTTATCGATTACTCAATAAATAATAGAAATTTTGAGAAAAAAGTTCCCGGAATCATTATAGTATGGCGCTTCCAGTCACCAGATTAGAAGTGATGTCTGTTTTTTTTCTTAAATTGATTTATCAATAAATAATAGAAATTTTGAGACAAAAAAAGTATGGGTTCTCAGTCACTAGATTTGAAGTCTCTTTTTCTTCTTAAATTGCCTCATCTGTCATTGACACTCAATGAAATTTTTAACATTTGTAAAAGTGACATTGAGTAAATCGCCAATTGTTCGTGTTTTAAATTTCATGCAAAAATGTGACCGAGTTGACACAAGACACGCTTTTCAAGGCACAATTCGACCCAACATTCATCAAACGGATCATTACTGGAGACGCGACGTGGATTTATGAGTAAGACACGCAATCCAGACATCAAGCAAGTGAATGGCGTGCACCGAATGAGTCTGAGTCGAAAATGAAGGCGATGCTCAAAGTTTTCATGGATTCCACGGGTGTTGTGTACCATGAATATCATCAACAAGGAGTCGCCGAATTTGTGGGCAAACAACTTATAGATCGTGCACCTTGCCATCATTATCCGTGACCATTTGTCTTATAACGAAACAAATACCAGCTAAAGACCCACAAATTCATCTGATTTGGATCGCTGCGATCGACTCAAGAAACCGCTTTGTGGAACGCGTTACAGCACCCGAGGTCTTCGAAAAATAGTAGATGACCCTGATGGTCATAGTGTAAACCGATTATAAAAAATGTTACGAGGATTGGATCAAGCGCTGGCAAAATTAGGGTTCTTTAAACGGGACGATTTTTATGAATAATTTTCTGTTTCTAATTTTCTGAATAAATTTCGGGAACTTTTTGTAATATGGTATATCGTATCGTTTATAATTGTGGCAGCATACGCAATTTACTTATTCGTTGTTACAATCTGTCAAATCAATCAATCAAACAATCAATTAATTTAGCATCACTTTTCTCGGCAATGCTTTGACAAAAAATAGAATGACCCATCCATCCACTTATGTACCTATTTCTAAGAAATTTGCATATTGCATTGTAGTTCAGAAATTGTAGTTTACAATAATATCAATGAATAAATAAATAATAAATTTAGAGATGCTAAATCTATTTTGGAATTTTTTCAATAAAACTCGTGCCGAACAGAGAATTACGTAAAGCTCGACTTTGGGTCCAAATTCTTTACAGCAAGGGAAAGCTCTGTTTGAACCATTTTTATCTAACAAATACGTTTCTCATTATAATGAAATACCCTGAAGCGAAAGATATTTTAATTCGTATTTACTAATTCGTATTTATAAACATTAAACATGATTTAATGCTGTCAAAAGATATAGGGTAACCATTAGGGAGGATCAATTTGTAGGGGGCGAAAAAAACGTTCTAGGGCTCTCAGCTCTCAGAAACTATGGGTCTTAAATGAATTTCAAGTCGTCTACTTTTCCAAAAAGGTTTTTTTTCGAAATATTCAAAAATTGACTTGGACATTGCATCTACAAGGCTAAAAAAATTATTTTTCCTCAAGCCCAATGAGTTTTTGGGTATTTTTGGGGTCGATAAATGCATTTTTGAAATCTATCTTTAATTCTGAGGGCCATCAGAGGAGCAAGAAGAACATCCACAAAAAATGGTACAATGCCGGACAATATCTATGCCAGGCTAGTAAAGCGTTTGGTTTAGGGTCTACATCCATTTAAGAAGTTTTGTCTCGGATAATAACCAAAAATCATTCCCAAGAAACCCAGGTAGAATGATGTGCACTGCCATACCTAATAATTTGAATGATATCTGTCAATCTAATATTCCTATTGTTCCTACCTGGTCTCCCTGTACTTTTAAGTTCTTGAAAAAGCTACTTTGCGGGGATCGAAAACAAAACAAAATACCTCTTGTTGACACAGAAGTCCTCTCAGCGTCTTGGGCAATATGTCAGTGTTGATAGCTACACCTTCGAAGAAGTAAAGGATTTTGTCTACCTAGGAGGCAGCATAGACACCTAAAACAACATCAGTCTTGAGATCAAGCGTAGAATTACTCTTGCCAACAGGTGCTACTTTGGGCTAAGTAGGAAATTGAGAAGTCGAGCCGTCATTGTACCCGTCTTTATGTGTGGCGTAGAATCATGGGCAATGATGAACAATGATGAGCGAGTCTTAGAAGTTTTCGGGAGAAAAAATTTTACCTAATATCTTTGGTTCCTTTTGCGTTGAAGGAGAGTACCGTTTACGATGGAACGACGAGCTGTACGAGCTCTACCGCGACTAGGACATGTGGCAAGAATGGATGATGATGCTCCATCAAAAAAAAGCCTTCGAAACACGTGGTTGGCGCGGAAAAGGGAGACCTCCTCTGAGATGGAAAGATCAGGTATCTATTGACCTGGTTAGGTTTGATATTTCCATCTGGCGTCAGTGCGCGCAAATCAGAAATGACTGGCGAAGGCTTCTGGATGCGGTCAAGACCTACCCACGGTTGTAATGGCCGATTGATGATGATGATGAGGAAGAACCTGTATCAAATTTTGTTGACATTTTTTTGGAAATGAAGTGCGCGGATGCATTCCGAATGTTGACTGTGGCATACGGAGAGCTTGGACCGAAGCAACGTTTATCGGTGGTACAAAATGTTCTTAGAAGGCCGAGAAGATGTGAACGACGAAGAGCGTGCCGGACGTCCGAAGTGAAGAAAATGGTATTGGCCAAATATTCGAATCACCGTTAGAGAAGTTGCTGAGGACCTAGACATATCGATTGGCTCGTGCGATTCGATTTTTATCAATGATTTGGGCATGAGACGGGTCGCCGCGAGATTCCTACCAAAATTGCTCAATTTCGACCAAAAACAGCATCGCATGAACATTGCTAATGAGATGTTGGACTCTGTCCGCAACGACCCAAATTTGCTCCAGAGGGTCATAACTGGTGACGAATCGTGGGTTTATGGTTATGACGTGGAAACCAAAGCTCAATCATCTCAATGGAAACTGCCGCACGAACCAAGTCGAATGTGAAAGTTTTGCTTACAGTTTTCTTCGATTGCAGGGGCGTGGTGCATCATGAGTTCTTGCCACAGGGTAGAACGGTCAATAAGGAATATTACCTGCAAGGTATGCGCAATTTGCGCGAAGCAATCGGCCAGTAACGCCCAGATTTGTGGAAGAACAAAAATTGGCTTTAGCACTACGATAACGCCCCTGCTCGTATATAGAAACATGGCAAAAATCGAAGCATACCCTCTTAATCATTAAACTCAATTTACTCAACAACAGAAACCATATCCGTGAAGCACCAAAAATGTTGGTGAATGATTGAATGATGGCTTCGTCTGGATGACGATGATGATGATGAAATACTAATACTGCTCTCGAATCTCTTCTAAACTAAGTGTATGAGTGCATTTATGATTGATGTAATTTTGATGAATGTAATCACATTACTCGTTTGTTCAAGTTCCAAGTTGAGAGCTGGAAAAGCTGAAGCCTTTTATTATTTTAAAGCCAATTCACATTTCATTTCAAATTTATTTGTATTTCATTTGAAAAAGTTTTATAGCATGCAACTTTCTCCCATCTCGTTAGTCCTCGTTCTGCACAGAAAAACTTTTTCCCAGCGCAAAAATGAAAGAAGTTCTACAACTGTATTTCATTCTATCTATATACACATGTGTGTATATACCTACTATATACCATATATGTAAATGCATATGTATATATCGTACATATGCTGCTTGTGCTCTTGGTGGCGCTCTCTGTGCTGGCTCTGGGCTCCGGCTCCGTCTCCACTGTGACAACGCCAAAATCGGTTAAAAGTCCCAATGACAAGTTGCAGACACATTTCACATGCGAAATCCATTTGCTCAGCCGTCCATAATTCCATTAATTTGCGTGCGCACATCAAAATGGATTTTGAGTTAAGCTGCGCCCCCTCTCCCAAAACTCGTCTCCCACAGACCATATACCATTCCCCAATCTTTTCCATCTATCAATGGCATTTGCTCTTTCAGCCAAATACCGAGTCCACAGATACTTGCATCTAAATATATAGGTATATACTATATAAGGCTTTGGATTTAAATCCAACAAAGTTGAAACTGTTATGCATGCAAAAAAAAAAAAAAAATTATTTTTTTCCTTTTTTTTTGATTAAAAAAGTTCAATTTGTAAAGTTTTTTGTTTAGTATGCGCACAATCGAGTTGATAATAAATCCCGCCAAGTTTTCTCAACAACCATTACATAAGTTTCAGATTATCAATTGTCAGATTGCTAAGGTTATCAATGATGTCAGGAGGACATTCCCTGTGGCTAAACAAGTGAGTTTGTTGCTCTGCAAATTTCAGTATAGAAATATTTTTAGCGCTTAAACTGTGACCTTTATGGTACTTTCAAGGAAGTACCAAATAAGTTCAAAGAACTAAAGTTTGTGTAACGAATAATCATGTTCCCAAGAAAAAGTACTTTCTACAAACATATTGATAGATATGTTCACCTATCCTACAGCCTTAACATACACTTTCTCTGCATTGAATTCTTTTGTTGTTGGCCATAGTACATTTAATGTGACGTCACATAGCCTATAACGGACGGAAGTCCAAGGAACATTGTAATTCTTGTCGATAGTCAGGCTGCAATTAAAGCTCTGTCATCGCATATCGTAAAGAGTAACGCTAGCGCTCAACCGTATCCATCACCACTTAATAACCCTCTGCTGAGTTCCGGGTCACTTGAGTGCGCCAGGAAAGGCTAACTTACGGGCATAAAAAGTACATGACAGGACGTCGTATCGCAAATCAGGGTAGCCCTCTCCCATGTCACAAGAAATTGAGACATGGTGTCTGGTTGTCGCATCTCCCTAGCACTCTGGCTGAGATATGATCTCTTTTGTTGTGTGGCATCCTCTTGGCGGCGTTATAGTTCATTTATTGTGACGTCACATAGAATATAACCAGCGAACGATCAAAACTCTTCCAACGATGCATCATTTATCAAATTATATTTAGCGCTCTAGATTTTATGAAGGAACAGATTAAAATAAAGGGTGCTTTTTTTTAAAGTACATCCAAATAAAACAGAGATCAAAGACTCCGCCGGCCCAAAAGGCCCAACAAACAGTTTTCTGTATATGTAATGACAGCGACAAAAGCTTGTGGATTATCCTCACTCCAAATGCGACGATTCTGCTTATTCCACATTCAACCAAAAATGGGCTTTATCAGAGAACAAAATTTTGAATAAGTTTGGAACCATTATTTTGATAAAAAAGTTCAACAATTTGGAAGCTTTGATCTGGTTTAAGTCTAACCATAATGAAATATCAAACCAAACTCAACAAAAAGCAAATATCCGCGGTGAAGACTATCCATACGGAGATTAAGTAGTTGAATCAGACTTGGCCTTCTCTTAAAATAGAAGTGCAGTTCTTCTTAACTACCTTATCTTATCTAATCTATAACTTTAAATCCTAATCTAGTATCAGCACTTCAAAAGATAAAGGCAATAATATACCATTTTTAGACTCCCTAACCGTATATACGTCAATATAAGATAATGTCTGAATACTTCATATGAGCCTTGATTGATAATTTGTAGAAACAATTAAATTAAATCGGTAATCTCCCCAATCAGTAAGTTTGTCAATCAAGTAGTTCAGCTCCAATTAAGCCTCAGAAATCAAACACGTTGTAAAAAAAAAAAAAAAAACTGGAGACAAAACACACCCAGTCCGTTTCTAGGGATGCGAAATGGAATTCTCGGGTGCCCTTAACTATTATAAGATTGACCCTTGTCTAGTTTAGCTTTATTGCAGAGCCGATAACCTCTCCGATCTGCTACTTTTATTGCTTCAGGCCGAGGTTTGTGTCGAGTGTCTAAGCTGATCGAAATTTGTTCGGCAAGTGAGTGATACATGATAAGTAGGTACTACAAAATGTAATAAACCATTTTGATAGCTTATCAAGATGTCATGAACTTTATGTACCGAAATTGATCTGGACATAGAATTTGTTGTCTTTCTTGTAGAAATATGTGTACAAACTACCCTGTAAGTACTGATAAAGGAAATTTTTGTTCTCTAATTATCACCTTCTATACTAAGCAAGCAGTGCAATCTGCATTCCAACAAGCAGTTTCTTAGGTGTTTATTTTAATCTATTTAATTTTACCGGAGATGTACAGAAACTTTACGAATATTCGCCCTTAAAGCTACTAGGGAATTTATTTATGAGGAAGAGGTTGAATCAGTTGAACATTTCTTCTGTTCCTGCGAAGCTTTGAGTATACGCAGGAAAAAGTATCTGGGAGAATATTTCCTCCATAATATAGCAGGGCTAGAAACTATATGTCCAAGGAAGATTACAGGCTATATCGTAGGAACAGGCTGGGGCTTATTCTAAGTCTTGTCACAAGCAAAAAGGGTATTAAGTTAGAGATACGCGCGGTAACCTAACCTACTAGGGAATTTGAAAATATCAACACTATTCGATACGCTGCTTATATTCACATAATGCAGGAGCATCTTCTAAAAAAAAATTGGATTCTCTAGTTAAACTTTCATACTCATATCCATCAACCCAGCCACACTGTACTTAGTGTTCTGCTTTCGTGATCCCCAGCTAAATCCCCTCGCTCATTTTAAAACCCAAGAATATATTTTGCTATTGTTCAATATCAAATCCTTCTCATCGAATATTTATGAAATTCTACATCATTATGCCATCCATCTACACAGCAACTGTTCCAGGGCGCTCCAAAAGGGCTTCTATCTGTCTAGAGCTACAACAGGGAAAAGGCACACAACATTCTTGCTGACGTCAGCAACCCTGAATTTATGAATTTAAAATATTTTTTATCGTATATCATGCATATATTATCCATAAATATGTAAGATAATTTTGTCGAGGATAGCATTTTTATAAGCAATAAAAACTAATTGAATTTTATGCTACATATTTTTATATTTTTTTTAACTATAGTATTATATATAAAGTGGAGGCACAAATGTTGCCAGTGGCGTGTTTTCCACTACTCTATGTATTATATAATATGTTCGTATAGTATATAAGCGTGGAATCCAATTATTTTGTATTACTTTTAAAGTGCTTTATTATTAATTTACATATTTTAAGTAAATAGCATTATTTCTTATTTATAAAACGAGCGAGTCATGTATTTAGTATGTGCAAAAATAGGGTGATTTTTTTTGAGAAACAACCAAATATATTAATTCTGTAAATAGAAAAGCTTTAATAACGGATAATATTATATGGTCGTTAGAGTTTTGTAATCCTTTGTTGCATATATGCAGATGACGGAAGAACGGAATTAAAGTGACCCTGTATGCACTAGTTTGCAACCAATTTAAAGCAGAGTACTTTACAAAGTTCTAAGTTTACAGTCCAAGTCTACTATTCCTTTTAGAAAATAAAAATAGAGTCTAAGCCTTGTTACGTCAAGAATATTTTTTACCCAACTTACAGACAGCTAAGCACTCAGATGGTAAGATTTTTTAAAAATATTTTACGCTTAAAAAAACTTGATTGTAGAATTCCATTAGCTACAATAAAATTCCGATTTAGAGACCCAGAAAAAAAATGGCGGACGTAAAGTCGGGCGCGGACGACTTTAGGATACCCTGTACCACTAGCTTGTAATAAAGTGCGATTTCTTCACAAAAAACCAAAAACAGAAGAATTTTTAAGCAAAAAAAGTTTTTTTTGACCGATCGTTCCTATGGGAGCTGTATGATATAGTCAACCGATTTCAATAAAATTTGACACAGTGCTTAAATACCTTAAAAAAGATATGAATGCCAAATTTATTTCAAATATCTTTACAAACAAACAAAACACATCGAATTTTGTATAAAAAACGTGTTTTTGGACCGATTGGTCCTATGGGAGCTATATGATCTAGTCAAACGATTTCAATTAAATTTAGTACAGTGCTTAGGAACTATAAAATACTCACGAATGTCAAATTTGGTCCCAATATCTTAATAAACAAACGAAACACAACAAATTTTGCTAAAAAATCGATTTTTTGGAAGATCGGACCTATGGGAGCTATATGATATAGTCAACCGATTTTGTTCAAATTTGGCACATTGCTTAAGTTTGCTTAAATTTCCAAACGCCAAATCTGGTTAGGATATCTTTATTAAAAAACGAAATATAGCGAATTTTTCTTTAAAAAAGTTATTTTGGCCGATCGGTCCTATGGGAGCTATATGATATAGTCAACCGATTTTGATCAAATTTGGTACAGTGATTGGGAACTATAAAAAACTATCGAATACCAAATTTGGTTACGATATCTTCATAAACAAACGAATTATTCATCTAAAACGCTTTTTTTTGTCGAGGTCGTCTCAAACACCCCCATGGGAGCTATATAATTTATCCCCGATATCAAAAAAATAAAATAAACTTGCCTCCTATGGAATAATATGGGATCTAATGTGAAAGTTTGGTAACTCTAGCTCTTACCATCTCTGAGATCTAGGCGTTCACACGGACGGACAGACGGACATGGGTATATCGACTTCTCTATTCACCCTGATCATATTTTAGGTAACTTTGGGGTGTCTCCGACGTCTCCTTCTATATGTTACATACATTTTCGGCTTGCACAAACTTAATATACCCTTTTACCATACGGTACAGGGTATAAAAATCAATTGGTTGAAAGTCATCAAAGTTAATTGATGCCATTATAAAATGTGTTAATTAATGAACAGAGTTCGTTAAAATGGAGGCACTATCACTTAACACCGGTTCGAAACTTGAAGAATAGTCTTTGAAGACTTTTGAGCTTTGGCTTAGACAAAAAAAAAGTGCTGGTAGGCTGAATGAACTCACAGAAACTGTGAACAAAAATGGTCGACATCTCTAAAAGCCTTTGGAGACCTTTTTTTTAATTTTTGAAGAGATTAAATTCTCTTCAAAAATTAAAAAAAAAATCATCATCATAATTAATTCCTATATCTACCAATGTATCATAGGACTTCAAATTTCTCCTGAAAAAAAATTTTAGGAGTCTTTAGAGATTCCTTTTTTTAATTTTTGGATAAAGAATTTAATAAAATCACCCATCATCATCAATTCCTATATCTTCCCCTGGATCATAGAGCCTCAATTTAATAATGTAGTATTTAATAATTCTCCTGAGATCAATCCTGATATGCAAAACATTAGTAGTACATTATATGAGGTGTGGCCCTATGGATGTTCCACCTTGGAACTCTAGGAAATATATATATGGGATGTCCTTCCCGAATTTTTGTATGAAAATTTATGCACATAACTTTTATTCTTTAATCCGCCAATTTTGGACTTTACTTTTTACTTTTCCATAAAAAGTGGGAACCATCCAGTTAATTTACATAAAAAAAAAATTTCATATTATACAAATTAATTATAAAATATAAAAAAAAAAGTTCGCATCAAACTTTTATGTATCACAGGCTGTGAAGAATAATATGATAAAAGTGTTGGAAAGTTATTTTTTATTTTCTGAAGCTCTTTCACGCATTAATGAGACACATTTTATTGGGGAATAAAGAGAGCTAATAATAATAAAAAAAATATCATTAAAAAAAGAAGGAAGATAAAAAGAATATTAAAATAACATTTGTATCCTTTTCCATACAGTATGCACGCACACACTTTCACCTTAAAGTCGACATAAATGCTGTACAGTCGAACTTCCCTTTAACGAACTCGTCTAGAGCTAAATTTTTTTATATTACGTATCTTTTTGGTCAGGTAACGAATTTATGTACTACAAATTTTCTATAAAATGTGCAAATATTCTTTTCCTCAAATTCGTTCTGACGAAGCTTCCACTGTATGCGTATTTTTTTTCTCTTGTTCTTAAACTTCCCCTTAACGAACTCGTCTAGAGAAAATTTCTCAGGTAACGAATTTATATACATTCTACGAATTTTTTATATAATGAACCAAATTTCTGCTCCCAAATTCACTCTGACGAAGTTCCACTGTATGAGTACTTTTTATCTCTTGCTCTTAAAAAACTTGTTTATGATAAAATGTCGAGTTGATGGATATTAATTTATTTTCTTTTAGCCACGAAAACTTTTTCAAGCGCTTTCTTCTTTCGCTTATATGCGAATTCGTTATGAAGAAGTTCCACTGTATCAGTATTTTTTATTTCTTGCTCTTAAAAAACTTGTTTACGAGTTGATGGGAATTAATTTATGTATTTTTATCCAAGAAAAAGCGGCCTAGACTATCATCCCAAAGGTAATGGATTCGAATCCCACTTTAAGAATGCTCCTGCACTTTTCACTTTTCCTATTTCTCAAATTTTTCCTGTCTATTTAATACCCTTATCTCTTAATCCCATTATAGGTATCTTGCCCTAAGTGAGTTGGGGCGCTAAGTTCCAACTGCCGTATTAACCTACCTCTCTATCCAAGAAAACTTTTTCATATTATACAATATATTATGAACATTCACCCCTTTGGGGGTTGACGGTCCCAGTTTGATATATTTTTGTTTTAATCTCTTTTCCTATATTGCTGCAATTCTAATATCATAAATCCTTGCCTGACCCCAGTCCTCCAGCGCTTCAACTTTTGCTAGCTCCGCTAGTTTTAATATAATTTGAAAACTTTTAACCGCCTCGATCAATAATTGCATTTAACAAAATTGACGTCTTGCGTTATTACAATAAAAGCTCCATTATAAAGCAATCAAAATATTTTGTATCCAATTAGATCCCATACCAAAAACTTTATACTTTATACTGCAGTTGTAAGGCCTTTCGAGTGTTCACTTCATATTTTGTACCTTGATTATTGTGGTATAATAATGACCAATAATATCGCGTAATTGCCCCAATTGGCTTTGATGCCCAATTGAAGCTCCCCCACCCCCCTTGCAACAACAAACCTAACAACAACCACAACAATAACAAAATAGCAAAAATTACAAAGTTTTCCAACAAGTTTTATCCTTGTTTGCAATTTTATAATTAAATAGTAGCTGCATGTTTTCAGCCTACCCAGTATTTGTAGAGTTTAAAGGATGTAGTTAGTTTAGACTATAATTTGTTTTAGGGGAAGGAAAGGCTTATGAACTTATAGAGTATAGGAAGTTTTAAAATGTCGAGTTATTATACAAGGTTTTGTCTTTACGTCTGTGGGTAAGAGATTCTTTGAGAACCTAGTCCCTAAACATATCAAGTCCTTTATCTATTGTACCAGAATTTCGTTGTTTTCAGCAAGACTGTTTATTTCCAAGGGAAATGAATCAAAGCAGATTTAGACATTAAAACTTAAAAACTATGAGTCACTTTAAGGACTACGTATACGAAAATATTATTATATTTAAAGATGAGTCATCATGTAATTCCCTAAGATAATATAGGGCTAGTTTTCGAGAGGAAAGTACTACGCAAGATCTTTGGTCCTATTCGAGTTGGCGATGACTACCGCATCCGCACCAAGCAGAAGCTATATGAGCTCTTCAACGACATGGACGTTGCTCAGCGTATCAACATCCAGCGGCTTCGCTGGCTCGGACATGTCGTTAGGATGGACGAGGATGCTCCAGCTAAACGTGTGTTCGATGCGGTAGTCAGCGGCCGTCGGCGGAGAGGACGACCGTGTCTGCGTTGGAAAGACCAAGTGGAAGGGGCCCTGTCTTCGCTCGGTGTGACCAACTGGAGAAGGCGCGCGCAATGCAGAGGCGCCTGGAGAGACGTTTTAAGGCAAGCCGTAACCCGGTAATCGGGTTGTTATGGCCACATAAAAAGAAGAAGAAGAATATAGGGCACCTTTCTACTCTCGAAAGACTAGAAAATTAGCTCAAAATTTTGATTCGAAGCTGCATTACATTATAGCCCCATATACCCTCTACCTCTTCGAATTTCAATCGCATACATGAACATTTCTCCTTCAACTGAAAAAAATGTCCAATTGAAGACTGCTTGGGTGACTATGAGACTGTTAAAAAGACTGTCAGACGGCTTAAGAGGCTGTGACAGATTTTTAAGTAACGATAAGGCTGCTTAAGGGACTGTTCCGAATCTGCTTGCAATGACATTGTAGCCAAGTGTAGTCATGGAACTTCGAAAAACAATGTGGAGCCCCTTTTCCTCTTGAGCAACTGCGAAATTAATTGGGAACTTAAATTTCTAGTCGCATAAAAATCTCCAATTGACGACTGCTTGAGAGGTTGCGAGACTGCTTCAGAGCCTGTGAGCCGGCTTTAGAGGCTCTGAGACTGTTTGGAAACTGCTTGCAATTACGTTGAGAAATTTTTCCAAAGTACTAACTCTAGTCGCATAAAAATCTTTAATTGAAGACTAAAAGTTTAAGTTTAAAAGTGCATAGCATTATTTTACCGAAATAGCAAGAATGACAAAAGATATCGGTAAAATTTTTCAAAAATGCGCCTTTAGAGCAATATGAGCAAAATGAGCCCGAAGGAATAGCTCTGGCCTATTTCCGTCTTGCCTGATTCGTAAAGACCATTAAGCGCTAAACTCAAAATTTGGCCATTCGTTAATACGATGTAATACATATTGTCATCTTGCGCCTACTTTTTCCAGCATAAACCTTTTTTTTAAGCCATAACGCATACGCACTGGTTTCATTTAGCTCGGTTGGAAACTTCTGGAGTTATAGGAAGAAAATTAATTGCAGGCACTACTTTGGCAACATTAGCTCTAAAATTATCCTCAAAATGCTCTTAATCGATACCACTTCTTATTTCCCAAATTACTATCCCAAACTCGCACAAACACTACTACAAATACTAAGAAAATTATAGGGTATATGAAAATCTAAAAGTCTTAATCTTACATTCAAACCATAATTACATAAAAATCAATAGACTTGTAAAACATATTTTACATAAAATGCCCCTCTGTTGCATTTCTGTTGAGTTCTTTTTTGGGAGCGGGTTTCGTTAGTTACAAAATGCAACGAAATGCTGCAAGTAGCCAATGCAACACCCACAATTTGCCCCCCAAAAGGCTCATAAATCAGTGCTATATGAGCAGCATGCATCATCTATATATATCCGTGTGTGGGTGTGTATCTGTGTATGGGTGTGTATCTGTGTGTGTGCGTGGGTGTATGCCTGAACTGCATCCTAGCAACAAGAGCAGCGGCAGCCATTTTGCAAAAGCTCTGTCCAAATGCACGTACACGCCCACGCCCATGCCCACCAGGACATCCAGACTTTATGGGTGTACCCCTGCTGTGTGTGTTAGGCTGATACTTTTGGTGCTGCTGGGTCTGAACGAACCGAACCTCTGTTTGTCTTCACGTTTCAAGTTACAGGCTGACGACGACTGACGGCAACAAACCATTATTTATTGTTGTTGCTATGATAAATTTCGTTATTTTACAAATTCACAACAAACGGACGGGCAGCATCATCAAATGGACGCCGAACTGACATGGTGAAGAAACCGATGCCATATGCACACACCCACACGCATACACTGATGAAGCAATATCCTTTGAACTTTTGACAGAATGGGCATCCTTTGAATCAACAAAAATTGCCATTAATTGCGTTTAGGGTTTCCGTCTAGATGGAATATTGGAAATGTTGTTGCAATATTCTGTTTCTGTCGTGACTAATAAGTTTTTCATCCGACGCTTTAAAAAAGAGCGTTTTGGTAGTGAATATTTTATAGCAACATTTCTTTTGGTTCACGAACTTGTCAATAAGTTAAATTGGCGATTATCAATTGAGTTGAATAAAATAAATAGATCGAATACGAAAGAGTGCTCTATTTCTTAACATCTCCAAGATTGCTAAACCCCAAAAGGTTGGAATAAAATTCGTTAGGGAGATGAATGCTAGGACAAAATTAATCTCAAAATGAGAAACTTTAATCTAAAAGTACTCGCTTTAATAATCTTCAATCTTCTTGTTACATAATTTTCAAACATTAATACAAAATCAAATTGCATTTCCAAGTACTCGGCTTTAATTAAATCATTAATTACAATTTAATCCTATAAAATCCCAATGGAATAACTACTTTTGCCTTGCATACTTGAATTCTAATCAATTTTCATTAATAATCAAAATGTAAATCTCTTGCAACAAAGTTTTAAATTTATGCATAAATAACTAGATATATATATATAGTTATATAATTGTCATTATGTACTTTGGGGTCTTATGTGTTTTTGTAGTATTTATTAATTTATTACGCCATAAAACGAATTAAATATATTTCTGTTTTGCATAATTTAATTAATTGCATCAATTTGCTTTGCATTTCATTCAAATTCATTTGTTACAGTTTTATTTTCAGGCCCCAAGTCTACGAACCCCGCACCCCCTCCTCTTAACCAATCCATTGGACACACTCACGACACGGCCTGACTGCAACACGATTTTCTTGTTGTCGTGACCCAGCCACATCCAACAACAACAAAAACAACTAACATGCCCCGTCATAGTCCTTGGTTCATTAAAATTTGTTTATATGCATATAGGGTGATTTTTTGTAGTAAAAGGTTTTCCTTTAAACTTGAAGCAGCAGCAAAAATGTTAAGAAGAAGTTATTAAATTATAATAAATGAAAAAATTATTCAACAATTTTATAAAATTATAATAAATTATCCAACAAATTTATAAAAATAATAATATATCATGAAAAGGTCGCTGCATGTTGTGCCCCAAGGCTGCAATTAAATTTACGTAGAGCAAAGACTTTACAATGGAGCTTACCAAGACCTTGGTTCACTTTTATTTAGGTGTATAAGTTTATTATATTTATTACATATAGGGTGATTTTTTTAAGAGATTTATCTTTAAACTTCAATAAGCATTGCTAGTAATAAGCAGATGTTGCTTTTCTTAGGTTTTTCCGTAGAAAAAGGTTCACAAATTTCGAAAAAAAATAAATATCTCATGAAGAGTGCCGTCGATACCAAGGCTATAATCAATCAAAGACTTTATAATAGAGCCCACCAAGACCTTGGTTCACTATAATTTAGGTATAAGTTTATTATATTGATTACATATAGGGTGTTTTTTGTAAGAGATTTATCTTTAAACTTTAATTAGCAACACCAATTGTAAGAAAATGTTTTTTTTTTTATTTTTTCGGTAAGTTCCATCATTATGAATACCTCTGTCAACGGGTGACATTTTTTTCAAAATTTTCAAAAATAATATCTCACGAATAATGCTGTCGATATTTCGTTCCAAGGCTATAATCAATCAAAGTCTTTGAAAAGGTCCCACCACTAAAACTTAAGTATAAATGTATTAAATATAGGGTGATTTTTCAAGAGATTTATCTTTAAACTTGAATTTGCAATAGTAAGCAGCAAGTAATAAGCAGAAGTTGCTTTTCTTATTTTTTCGGTAAGTTTCCCGATGGCAAGGGGCGACTTTCTTCAAAAATTTCAAAAATAATATCTCATGGAGAGTGCGGTCGATATTGCGTTCTACGCCTGTAATCAATCAAGCAATTATGGAAAACCAAAGTATTTAAATAACCCCACAATATCAATCAATCAAAACGAGTGCATTGTATAGGGTGATTTTTCAACAGGTTTTTCTTTAACTTGAATGTGAGACCCAATTTGGCAACGCAGGTGCTCATCATTAAGCTTAAGCAATTGCCTTGATCATAAGACCAACTTTTTGAATAATTTCGAGAATGAAAAAACCCAAATCTTGGTCAAGGTTCAGATTAATTTCTAAAGCATAACTCTTAACAAACCTATTATTAAATCTGATACTTATAATAACAATACCCGGAAGGAATTTTGATAAAATACATATTTTTACAAAATAGGGTTTAAATAAATCGACCTATCTATCTATATATCCATCTAAATCTATCTATCCATGTAAATCTATCTATCTATCCATCTAAATCTATCATCTATCCATCTAAATCTACCTTGTATAGTAACAATATTGAAATGCGGCTCGATTACAGAATTTCCAGTGCTTTAAGAAGAACTTCGAAACTTTTAATAAAACACCTCTTTTATTACGAGGAACTTAGCTTAAATTTAAAGTCTTTTTTTTCAAAAGATGAAAAGTCTTTTCTACCCTTCGTGTAAAGGCTATACAAAAAAACCCACATTAAAAACCACCCTATATGATTCTACAACTTTGTAGCTGTATAAAATTATAACTCGATTTAATTAGTCGCAGTGGGTATAAATAAATTAAAAGAGCTTTTGGGAATTTATGGCCCTACAATGTGATGACCGATTACACACAAACACATCCATTTATAATCGATATACTAATCTGACGTTTTTGCATTGCTATTAGGAATAGGAATTTCCAGCAAGTTGTATGCCAAAAGCAATATGGAAACAAGATTATAATTAATATGACCGATTGTGCTTTTTGGCAGTAAAAACCTGGGGGGCCCCCAGTGCAATCTATAGTTGTCCATCTTTCGACTGTCATAATGCAAATTTATGATTAAAACCTTTATGCTGTCGTTATTTTAATTTTATGCAAATAATCGATTTTTATGCCAACCAAAACTTTTATTTTTATGCAAATAACCTTTATTAATATTCAAGCCATTATTTATATGCAAATGTGCTTTCATCTTTTGTATAAATAACCTTTTTAATACCCTTTGCCGATAAGAGAAAATGGTATATGCATAATAATAATGTAACGAAATAGAGAGCATAGTTAGAAGAAAATGAACAGGACTATCAAATGAATCAATACAGCCAGGTTCCTTAGTTTGTAGCCTTTGCATTCGTTTTGAGCAGTTTTTATGCAAAGAAGAGATTTTATGGCAAATAACCTTTTCAAAAATATGTCGTCTGTCTTTGATTCTTCTTGGGACGCCTGATTCTTAGAAACTTAAAGGCACAACAGTATAAAATTTGCTGAAGATTCTCCCTTTTTCTTTATTTCTTGAACTATTCCCACGTTTTGAAATTCTAGAGAATATCAGTATGTTGAAGAAAGCGCCACGGAGAAAATGAGAGTCGTCTACATTTTTAAGACATTAAAAAAAAAAAATCCGAATATCTGACATACTATATTTGGTTGCTTATTCTTTTTATTAGTCTGTACAATTTTGCAAGCCTTCATCAAAATTGGTGTACTAGATTATATAGCTACCATACAAAAATTGAGCCAATATTTTTTTTGGGGTGAAGACACGAATAAAGGACCTAAATAAGCACAACGACAATATTAGATGAGCAACTCAAAGGTCTACCATGTGGATCACTAAACATCCCCTTCCAAAATCCAACCAACTATCCGACCCATTTTTTAAAGTAATGGGACTTTCCTGGTTTCCCATCTAAAAGCTGGCTGGGTTTTTCTAATCTAAACTATGTAACCAAAGGTATTAAGTGTTGAGCAATGTTTAACTCATCATTCCTTGAAAGAATGTTTAAAGATGAGGAAGTTTTTATTTGGGGAGTTTCCATGATCTCAACCGATATACCATATTAATTTAAATGAATTATACAGGGTGCGCCATTTGAATGTGGTCGATGGAAATATTGAATAACTTTGACAGATTTCAACCGATTGACGTCGTCGAACACATTTTGGAAAGGTTATTGCATTACAATTTTAACCATGAATCGATTCACGCCCAAAGAACGCGCGGAAATAGTGACAATGTTCATTAAATGTAAATGCCCGATTTTTGGGAGCGAATTTTAATGACTGATGAGGCCCATTTCACGCTATCTGGCACTGTAAATAAACAAAACTGTCGCATTTGGGGGAAAGAAAATCCTCATACTATCCATCAAACTCCACCTGATGATCAGAAAGTGACTGTTTGGGCCGGTGTCTACTCAAAAACCATCATCGGTCCGTTCTTCTTCAGAGTTGGGGACACTGTCAATGGGGATCGGTATCGATGGATGTTGGCACACTCTGTTTTACCAGAAATGCGTGAAAAAGGTCTTAAAGGCTTTTGGTTTCAACAAGACGGCGCGACATGTCACACCGCGAAATCAACGATGAACTTCTTGCGTCAAAAGTTTCCATCGACCACATTCAAATGGCGCACCCTGTATATCGGATAATCACAAGAACAATCCTAAGAATCAAAAAATCACGGTTAACTATATAACCCTATAACATTTTGCATATTAAAGAGCAAATTTCTTTAGAGTTGGGCGGGCAAGGCACTTCCAATGAACGTGGTGGAAATTAATAAAAAAAAAAAGAGCTGGGGTAATGTTGGAATGTCTCGAAAGAATGTATAGAAGGCTGCAGGAGGGTTGGAGGGCAAAAATAAACACATTGCGGAGCTCTCATAAAATATAAGTATTTTTCTCTTTTTATAAATTTTTTAATTTTGAAATGTTCTAATTTTTTTATTAAAAATTTAATTACTTTTAAAGTAGCATGTGGTATTTAATTTAATTTAACGATTTAAATAAAAACTCATATCCTTTATTTCTCGGTATAGAGATTTGAACCGAATCATTTCCACATAAATAAAGAGTCCGCAAAGTCAACCAAAAAACTCCATTAACTATTAAGATTTAGTAGCGCGCGTTCCCAGATAAAAAACAAATCCCCTTTATCACTATTGATTTTTCTAATGGCCACAATATAAATCGCTTTTCGCAATAAATATCGCTTTCAAGTACATTAAGCACTAAAGTTGTAAAAATGTCAGAGAAATTAATGATTTTATTTAATAACTTTGGCTTTTTCGCTGTCGATGGATGGCCATTAAATGCAGAAAACTTAAAAACTGCAACTGACTATAAAGGTCAAGAAATAGTAAAAAAAAAAAAGTTCTGAAGAGAGTGCAAGTAAAAATAAATTAGTTTTTGGGTGGGAAGAACTTCCTAGCGACTTGTTAGGAACGAAAGAGAAATTAAAAAAAAAAAAATATTTTTTTGTTTTCCTAAGAGAGAGCTCTCTTCCAGACTTATAGCAGCCCACTGTCTATTGGGAAAGCTATTATCTGTTTTTATTGGTTTTTATACCCTGTACCGTATGGTACCAAGGGTATATTAAGTTTGTGCAAGCCGAAAATGTATGTAACATATAGAAGGAGACGTCGGAGACACCCCAAAGTTACCTAAAATATGATCAGGGTGAATAGAGAAGTCGATATACCCATGTCCGTCTGTCTGTCTGTCCGTCTGTCCGTCCGTGTGAACGCCTAGATCTCAGAGATGGTAAGAGCTAGAGTTACCAAACTTTCACATTAGATCCCATATTATTCCATAGGAGGCAAGTTTATTTTATTTTTTTGATATCGGGGATAAATTATATAGCTCCCATGGGGGTGTTTGAGACGACCTCGACAAAAAAAGCGTTTTAGATGAATAATTCGTTTGTTTATGAAGGTATTATAACCAAATTTGGTATTCGAAAGTTTTTTATAGTTCCCAATTACTGTACCAAATTTAATCCAAATCGTTTGACTAGATTATATAGCTCCCATAGGACCAATCGGTCCAAAAACACGTTTTTTATACAAAATTCGATGTGTTTTGTTTGTTTGTAAAGATATTGGAAATAAATTTGGCATTCATATCTTTTTTAAGGTATTTAAGAACTGTGCCAAATTTTATTGAAATCGGTTGACTATATCATATAGCTCCCATAGGAACGATCGGTCAAAAAAAAATTTTTGCTTAAAAATTCTTCTGTTTTTGGTTTTTTGTGAAGAAATCGGACTTTATTACAAGCTAGTGGTACAGGGTATCCTAAAGTCGTCCGCGCCCGACTTTACGTCCGCCATTTTTTTGACGTGACAACGTCTTAAATTAGGTTTGTATGGGAGGCACCATTGAAAAAATCTAACGATAACCATAACGATAAGTCTAGCGATAAATAATCGTAACGATAAGTGGCATTAAGTGGCATAAGTTGGCAGCACCAAACTGGCACTGCTCAAAGCGGTGGCTATTTTTAGTTTTGAGTGAGCGCAACTGAATAACTATTTTATTTTTGGTTTGCGCTCTGCTCTTATCTATAAACGAACCAGCGACTTTTTGTGAATCGCAGCAACAAGCAACGCACAGCGTCAGCCGCACCGCTTAGCGCTCAGCACCAAACCGACACTGCTCACAGCGGTGGCTATTTTTAGGTTTGAGTGAGCGCAACTGATTAACCCCAGCGGCGCATAGCCTCTGCGGTCTGCCGAAATACTGCATTACCTCCGCAGAAAACGTAATTGATTACAAGCGCTGCGTTTCGTTTGAGGGATTGTAAGCGGAGGCAAATAGAAAAGCAGTGATCTGCCAAAAATCTGCATTACAACTGCGGAAAAAGTAATGCACAAATAGAAACTCGCACTGCGCTACCTTAGCAACACAAAATTTTGTTATTTTGTTTGCATGCTAACAAGCATAGTTCGGCCTTTCTTCTGTCAAACCATTCGTTTATACCTTTTTATTTATTATCTACTGCCGAGAAAATTTTATTTTATTAAGAGATACGAAAACGTAAAGTCTGACAACTCGTTTCATAATTTCATGAAATATACGTATAATCTTGATTGCGTATCAAACGTTTCTAAGTCAACTACGTTAAAAGAAACAACCATCGACTTGACTTTCGCAAGACACATTACAGCAGAAACACTTCCTTTCATTTCCTATTTCTCCTATCATCGTCCTATCCTCAACAAAATCACTCAAATAGGAATTATTATTGTGCAATTTAATAATATTCATATCAATAAATATTCTACCGAGAAAAAGACGTTGTCACGTAAAATCTTCGCCCGTAAAACCGACTTTACAGGCAACAGTTTTTTATTGAGCTATGTAGAGAGACTATTCATCTGAAGAAAAAAGACATCTACAATAAATAACATTCTTTAATCAAGTACATATATCAAGGACAAGTTAGAACTATGGGTAGTGAGTGGATACTGTAATCTTTAAGCGGTTTTAATTTTATCCTGCTCTTAAAAAATTACCCTTTATCTGAGAAGGGGCAGAATTATCTTTTTTATTATTTATGAGATTCCTCACAAAACCATACGAGGATCCGCCACTGGTTCGGTCTTTTATTTAATTTTACTGCTGATAACCAATGGATCAGTCAAATCCTATTTTCGTAACTTTCATCGATTTGAACTAATCTGTCCTAAGACAAACCACTTGTTTTCTTTGCAATTTCTTATCATTAGTTAAAAACGAAGCTTTCTACTGACAGTGTGATTTTTAATTTAAAAATTTCTATCAACCATAGTAAGCTAAAATTTGGGTTTATGGTAATCTATTGTTAAGATAGACCCCAGTGCTCAAGTTGCATCCGTGCTATCACATGACACTAGCTGGGGGGAACCAAGCATCAAGGCAGAATGCTCCCCATCATGACTTCTGTAGAAGCTGTGGCGATGAGGAGGAGCTGGAGACAGTGGAACACTTTTTCTGTCGCTGCCCAGGGCTAGGCAGGGAAAGATTCCGATTCCTTTAGTCACACTTTCTTGGTGAAGTATCTCAGCTCTCCGAACAGAGTCAAGATGCCTCTTAAGGTTTATTCAGGCTGCCGGATGGATGTCTCTCCTCATATAGGAGACCTGTTGATTAGGGAAGAGTGGTGAATGGCCCACCGTAGCGGTATCACAACGATCCTATTCTTGGTCTAAGAGAGCCTATCCCAACTGACGCCCTAATCTAGCCTAGTCTGTTCTTTCCACTAAGCATTATCTTGCCTATGTGTGACTTCCTCAAGGGGTTTTGAAATCAGCCACTTTATTCCTGATCAGTCCCATATGGGACAAAAATATTTTACTTATGACATTCTTAGGCTCTTTCAAGAGGACTTAGATGCTTAGATATGCTATTTAAGACCGAAATAGCATTGTCTTTTGTAGCTTCATTTTTTGTTGCCTTATACATATTCGCTTTTACGAGATTTCCATCACCGCGCCTCTTATTTATAAGGGTGTGGCAATTTGGAACAGTCTTTTCGTCAAAGTTTACAAAAAATACATCAACGTCAGTACTTAGGTAGACTAAAGTATGGAACCTGCTGAATACATTAATGAGTTAGTTTTTTGAACCAGCTCTCCTCGATCGCTCAAAAGAAAAAAGAAATACAATTCTTCCAGCTCACAAATTTATTTTTATAGTTCTTTGAATCACAATTTTACGATTTTTGCCCAGTAATATTAAAAGTTTTATAAAATAAATGCTTCAAACCAGCTCAATTAACGTCGAACTCGTTTATGGTTTTAATTGAGAGTTCCTGTATACAAAACGAGGATTACCAGCAATTTTACCAAAAATAAAATATAATTATGCAACTTTGCTAACCGGAGTCGGAGTCCTTTGCATTAACTGTGTGTGTTACCTTAATGGGTGCTATCGATTTTTATATTTTTGTTTTTTACTTCTTTTTTTTTATGTCAAGCACACATAAAAACTTTTGCTTTAGTCCTTTGCGTACCATTTACGATTTCCATGCAATTAAATCTTTATGGCGCTACGACAAGGATGTCGTCTGTGCCGTAAATTCCTATATAAAGTGCATATATATAAAATATACATTGTATGGCACATCTGATATGCAAACCACCCTCAGCCGGCCCAAAAACACAATTTCAACTCAACTTTCTATACGTTCGTACAGTTTTCGGACGGAGGAATCTGATAATCCGCCATCAAATATAAATATATGTACAACAACAACAGCGACAACGATAACTTTTATGATATCATTTTTGAAGCAATTTATTTCATTTTTTAAGCTTTAATTGCATTATGAAATGTTATGGTTGGTCATTAGGGCTGTCCATTTGAGGGAGTGCGGCGGTGTGAGGCATCCCTTTGCTCCTGGCCAGAGCGGAAATGGCCGAGACGCTGCCGGATATATCTCTGCATTAAAAACAAATGGCCCCAATTCAACTTTTGTATAAAAAAAAACATGCACATATTTAAGCATTTCTAGATTTCAAGTGCCTGATTTTATATTTTTTGGTTTGGTTTGGTTTCCTCTTATTTTTAATGCTTTTGCTGTTGAATATTTATAATTTTATTTATTTATGCCGTACCCTGTGTATGACTTGTACTTTGGGGCGTTGTTCGGCCCATTAATATTTATTATTTCACTTTGGTAGGGTGCAACCAAAAACCGATCGAGCTAAGACTCTACTCCATTTTGACCTTGTCTGTTGTTCGTATCGCTGACGTCATCAGGTCGTATATATATATTTATTTAAATTATGCCAACCTTTTGCTCGAAGGTACTACAATCAAGTTTCTCTCTTTTCTCGTGTTTTTTTATTATAGGAATATAAAATATTTTATATCACCAGCTGCTCTCAAATTGTACAATTTATGACTGTAATTTTGGACGTTATGTCTTTGCCATTTTAGTTTATTGCCTACGCCATAAATATTTTTAAGACAGGAGTTTTCCCTTTCTCACCAACACCCAACCCAACCCAACCCAACCAACACTCTATAAGTCAATAACTTTATGCGTGCGCGTTCCGCCAGCTCCAGGTCCAGGTCGTGAGTGCGTGAGGGTGAAAGAGCACGAGAGAGCACATTACCAATGGCGGCGGCGACGATGGGGCTTTATAAGTTTCGTTTCATCGTTGAAGTTTGCGGTTGGGTTTCACACCTGTGCCCTAAAAGCTTTTGATTTATAGAGTTTTTTAATTATACGACCTAATGCAGAAATATTGCGTTTTTATGGGCTGGTTTCTGTACAGGATCTATCGCGGTCAGCTTTTATTACGTGCATTTTATTGCACTGATCTTGGCCGCGGGGCATTAAACTTTTTATACCCTGTACCGTATGGTCCAAGGGTATATTAAGTTTGTGCAAGCCGAAAATGTATGTAACATATAGAAGGAGACGTCGGAGACATCCCAAAGTTACCTAAAATATGATCAGGGTGAATAGAGAAGTCGATATACCCATGTCCGTCTGTCCGTCCGTCCGTCCGTGTGAACGCCTAGATCTCAGAGATGGTAAGAGCTAGAGTTACCAAACTTTCACATTAGATCCCATATTATTCCATAGGAGGCAAGTTTATTTTATTTTTTTGATATCGGGGATACATTATATAGCTCCCATGGGGGTGTTTGAGACGACCTCGAAAAAAAAAAGCGTTTTAGATGAATAATTCGTTTGTTTATGAAGATATCGTAACGAAATTTGGCAATCGAAAGTTTTTTATAGTTCCCAATCACTGTACCAAATTTGATCAAAATCGGTTGACTATATCATATAGCTCCCATAGGACCGATCGGCCAAAATAAGTTTTTTAAAGAAAAATTGGCTATATTTCGTTTTTTAATAAAGATATCCTAACCAGATTTGGCGTTTGGAAATTTTTTAGACCACTTAAGCAATGTGCCAAATTTGAACAAAATCGGTGGACTATATCATATAGCTCCCATAGGTCCGATCTTCCAAAACATCGATTTTTTAACAAAATTTGTTGTGTTTCGTTTGTTTGTTAAGATATTGGGACCAAATTTGACATTCGTGAGTATTTTATAGTTCCTAAGCACTGTACCAAATTTAATCCAAATCGTTTTACTAGATCATATAGCTCCCATAGGACCAATCGGTCCAAAAACACGTTTTTTATACAAAATTCGATGTGTTTTGTTTGTTTGTAAAGATATTTGAAATAACTTTGGCGTTCATATCTTTTTTAAGGTATTTAAGCACCGTGTCAAATTTTATTGAAATCGGTTGACAATATCATATAGCTCCCATAGGAACGATCGGTCAAAAAAAAATTTTTGCTTAAAAATTCTTCTGTTTTTGGTTTTTTGTGAAGAAATCGGACTTTATTACAAGCTAGTGGTACAGGGTATCCTAAAGTCGTCCGCGCCCGACTTTACGTCCGCCATTTTTTTAAATGATATTTTTTTGGAGTCGGTAGGAACATCTCGATTATGCATAATTTGCCCTATGCATTACGTAATTGCCATTACAAAAGCTTCGTTAGAGGAAGTTCTCTAACTCTTGAATAGTTCGTTTCCTTTACAAGGTTCTCCTCCTGGCTAGGAGTATATTTAACGGAAAAAGGCTTAAAAAAAAAAAATGCAACTGTATTGGTGATAACTAGTGCTGGAAGTAACATCGATGTTATATCGATGCATCGATTTTTTCGATAATCGATATTTTAATACCTCTTTATTCCTGCAACATCCTCAGAATTCTAGTAGAATCTAGTGAGCAACACGGAGTTCGCTTAAATCAAAAAACCATGACATGAATTTTTTTTAATAACCATAATCTATGGATCTCAAATCATTTCAAAGATTATGGGACTGCAATTCTGGCTGGAAGAAAGCATTTTTTGTTATAACTCAAAGGGTCACAAAAAAAAGTGGTGTAAACCTTACATGTGACAGAGGCACCCCTTACGGACTTTGGGCAGTTGACTACCAAGTTCAAAAAAGATCTAAATGCTGAATTTGGTTCAAATATTTTTATAAACAAACGAAACACAACGAATTTTGCAATAAAAATCGTTTTTTTTTTTTGTACCGATTCCTATGGGAGCTATATTTTTATCAAATTTGGTACAGTGCTTGGGAACTATAATTAATATTATTAATTACTATACCTTCATAAAGAAACGAATTATTGATCTAAAACTTTTGGTTTTTTTTTTTTTTTGAGGTCGTCTGAAACACCCCTATGGGAGCTACAGTTTGGTAGAAGAGTATAATAAATGATATGGCAACGCCATGACGATGCTCCAGTTCTCTGTGCTCTCTCTTAAATTTATACGCTTCTAAACAAATCTATTATCAAAATAAATGAGAGTTAAGCTCGAGAGATTAGAAACTACAGCTTCCGGCGTATTTTGGGAAGCAAAGAGGCTTTCTCAAAAGTCAAATAAATTCGCAGATTCTTAAAGTGACCTACTAAAGATTTCCGCATACCCTTTTCTTATGAAGATTGTGCAAAAATTTAATGAAATTATTAAATATGAAAAAACCGAATCACATATCAAAATGCTATTTCTTCCTCTACCGAAATCTATAAAAAAAATTGTCAGTCTTAAGACATTTCCCTCAAAATTGTCTCGCAACTCCAGTTTAAAAAGGGTATACGGAAATTCAACACTTACAAATTGGATATTTGAGCCGAGCTAAAATATGATACTTTTTGTAGAACTATTTTAAACACTTGGGGCGTGCTTTATCCAATTACAAATATTATTACTGAAAATAAATATTGAAACCAGAGCCATAAACTAAGCTCATCTGACTTTAAGTTCCGCCATATCGCGTTTCGTTACCGCGTACCTTAAGCCTATAATTTCAGCTGCTTTATATTATGAGCTTTCACTTCCAAGACTTGAATTTTTCTTTATAATTATTTGCTTAAATTATAATAATATTATTTTTAATAACAATCCTGAAATTAGCTTGGGAAAAATGTTGCATGTTTAGCATATTTGCTATTTATGCAGCTTAAAATTTTTATATATTTTTTATTTAAAAATATCTTATACAGGAGGTATCTCAAGGCTTCAGGCAAGTCTTATGGCGGTCTTGTATGGAACACATTAAAAATCAATTGACTGCCTTATGAATAAAAATGACCTTTCATTGACCTTAATTTTGTGAAACTTCAAGGCACTCAGTTTTGGTGTTTTGTGTACAGATTTTTTTTTTGCTGGAAACCAGTTTTAGGGGTTCTAATTTTCAGCTTGAATTTTTTTATGATTAATGGCTTGGTAGAATAAATGTATATATTTACTAGCGGGGGGACTCGCCCCCTGCTCGCTACGTATGGCAGCCACCGTGCTTTGTGTTTCAAAGTTTCAGTTCTTTGTTTACTTGTGCAGCTTTTTTGATGCTTATTCCTGCGTGATGAAGATGTAGATCGATCAATTGATTTTCATTTGACTGGTTTAATTGATTTGATAGCGAAACTTGTTATTTGTAATGAAATAAATTTAGGAAATGATGGGAAATTAATAGTTATCAAAAAACAAGTTTTTTTTTTTCACAGAAATCAGCTTCTGGTCTAGAAACAGTTTTTTCCCAAAAATTAGGCGCTTCTACTTAAGAAATAATTAGGCCTTTATTTAGCTCTTCCAATACTAAACTTATGTTGGCAATTTTGCAAATATTTTTTGTCGACGCTTTTTTATTGGCCGTAACGACAACTGTTTAAATATACAAATAATTGCGGCATTTATATTAGATCTGTATTATATCACATAATATACAATGTCTAAACATAATGCCAAAGTTTGTCAACATTTGTTCTCACGTATTTTTATAACTCAAAAATAAGAACTTGTATATAAGATAAGTTATTCCTTGAAAGATCTGCTGTAAATGGACCTATCGGTTGCTTTAGAGTGAAGATTCTATCTCAAGGACAATGAAACCACCAGACACATTCTCTGTGACTACTCATTCCTAGTGTGGGACAGAGCCTATCCCATGGGAATGGAGCGGATTAGACCCTCCCATCTTAGATAAACACTCTGGTGAGGGTGCTTAGTAGCTGCAATGACTCTAAGAGCAACGCCGGCGGTAGCATAGCTAATGGTAGGACCACCCTTGTCGGTAAGGTCTTCGAGGAGCACTGAAGCGGAGAGCGATTCACAACGTAGCATCTGTACTCAGAATGAGCGGCTGCAAAAGGTTAGGGGCGACCTATTTAAAAGTGACCTGTCACTGCAAGCAGAGTTGTCAGGACCGACTTTAAGCTTGTAACTTACTGTCAGAGCCCCGCTAATTCACATATTTCTTTATAATGTTTTTTATAATGTTTAAAATAAAACATGAGAATAAACACGAGGAATATGCATTATCCATGTGGTACCCGTGTTCCTGTGACAGCATGCACGATGGAGGTGCAAACCCTGTTTTAGAATTAACAATATAACGGAAACCATATGTCCCTATGCTCCACTAGCAGTAACAGGACATAAGAAGAAGAAGAATCCTAGATCAACACCAACAAAAGATGTACTGCCGAAATCGCAGTCTTTTGTGAGTAACCCATGCGGAGTGAAACAAAAAGATCTGCCAGACTGGTTTAAGAACTCGTTACTGGCTTAGAAATGAGCATAGCGGGCAAAAAGTATTGTATCTTTATAACCCAAGTTCTATTAAAATAAATATGTGTGCTTAGAGAATCCTAGAACTGCTTTAAGAGCAAATATGTCCACAATAATAAACTACTTTGTGCATATAAAAACATATCCTGGACGTCCCTTCTTAATGTTCAAAGTTAGAACTAGAAAGACAGGTTCTGGAGAAACTAGCCACCCTCAGCTGATTATAAACGTAGGGGAGAGTGGGGCAAAGCGGGCCACTTGGGAAATATTCAACATGAATGACTTTCCTGAAGGTAATAGCTGGAGTAAGTTTTTGCATACATGCTTTGATGGAGAGCCACGAACCATGCGTTACCGACTTGAAAAGGTACCCATGGGGCAAAACGCGCCACTAAGCATGGATCAAAGTAGGATTTTTTGATTTTGGCTCGCGCAAACTTTACGTCGGTGCCAAAAGTCTCGCGTTTTCTGCCATGCTTACCGAGCCCGAGCCAATGAAAGCTCTGGCACAGGAGGAACACCGAAAAAATCGTGGCCGCCCGCGTTAAGTCACAAATTGAAGAAATTTCCAATTTTCTTGACATTTTCAAAATACACTTTCTTTATAAAATTGCCAATTTAATCTCTAGTTTTATGTTCCCTACTATTTTTCAGCAGTAAACCCCGCGAAAACCACATATGGCGCGTTTTGCCCCACCCTGGGGTTTAAAAAAGTCAACATTCAAGGCAAAGCAGCTTGAACTGAACGTTTTTTGACATATATGTGGGCTGCAACATAATGCCTACCCCTTCACCCCTTTGGCTGCCACTAAAATGCAATAATATCAAAAGCTTGAGCTGCACAGTTCTGGCAGACGAATGTTATCTCTAAAAGCCTGAGAATTTTCCGTCTCCTTACAGCTCCTACAAAATATCTTTTATATTTACTTCGAACTTTAGCTCTTTAGCAACCCCTTTTTACAGATTACAAAGTCCTCTAACCCTAAATATTTCATGTTATGAAAATTAAATTTTAATTTCCTTTTTTTTGCAATTTCATTAGGAAAATAACAGAAAATGTATTCGAAAATCTTTCACGATGAGAATACGCTGCCGACTTTCAAGCAAGAAATGAACAGAAACCAAGAAAACCGCAAACTAATGAACGGGAGGGATTGCTCTACGGACTGGCTATGGCATCGGTGGTTTTGACGGTCGACGTTCGGTTGGTCGGTCTGTTGGTCGGTTGGTCGCTCCCCCAACCGAGCGGCTCTGTTACCAGTGCCAAGCCGCCTGGCTTTCTGGTAACGTCGTCGACGTCTACGTCGTCTCTGGAGAGCTTACCGCTGGCGACGCTGCCTCTGCTGCTGGCTCTGGTGCTGCTACTAGTGCTGTGGTTTGCGGTTTTCTGCGCTTGATGCAATTTTTCGTGCTTTCAGGCCATGACATCAACAGAAAATCCGCACACAAACGTTGCTACATATACATATATGTACATATATTATGCCAAGGTGTACGTGTATATAGAAAGCCGTTTTCCAAAATGGCGTCTCTACGAACAGATACATACACATAACAAAAGTAGAAGCAGAAGAAGAAAAAAAACGTTAAGCCCTCTGGGTAGCTAAAATCGTGTTGTAGAGAAATATCATTTTAAGACTTGAGCTAAACTTTAAGACAACTTTTTGGTCGGATTGTCTGTTTCGTTCATTTTTTGTTCTTTGAGCTAATACAGCCCACTGTCGCGTCGTCGGTTGATATGGGGCGTGGAACGGAACGGAGCGCTGCTCTGTTCGTTCTATCAATGCAACATGAGTCAGCAAAAAACTTGTAAATCTTCTTATGACTGCACTGTCTTTTCGAATTTATAAAGCTTTTAAAACTTTGCATCAGACCAGACCAAAACCCTCACTACGACTATGACTCTGGACTCACCCAGTGTTGGTGGCGGCGGCGCAGACAAGGGCAAGTCATGATGCTGATGAACGTTCCAATTTAAAGTTACGTCAAATGAGTTTTTCGTTGTTTCATGCATTTATGTACAAAGTTCTTGCTTGTTGTTGTTGTTGTTGCTGCTGTTATTGTACGTTATAATCCGCTTTTTGTGATCGGATTATGTCCTGTTGCGCCTAATCCCAAGCACAATACCAGGCATCACGTGGCGGTGGCGTCCAAACCAAGCCAAACCAAGCAACCAACCAACGTAGGGGGCTCTGAACTGATCCGCTCTAGCAGTCAACTTTAATTACGCACGGCCTGACGGATTAGGGCGGCAGTCAAGCACACGCCCCCACACGCCCAATCGTTGCCCGGAAAAGTAATTAAAATGTGTATCTGTCAGATACACACACACCAACACACACACCGAAACATTTATTGAGGCAAAACGCCTGGAACAACTTTGTTGGGTTCGAAGTGTGCGTGCGTGCGACAGGTGCGGGGAGCGCTCAGGTAGCGGGCAACGGGCAGCGGATAGCTCTCATAATACTTCAATACATAAAGTATATAACACTCACTGACTGGATACATAAAGTGCTACAAAAAGTGAAAAGCAACATTTTCCAAGATCTCTTAGAAAAGATTGCAAGGCAATAAAGTTAATTAGAAACTTTTTGTGCATTTAATGACAGCTAACATGTATTTTGCTTCTCCCTCTCTCTCCATCCGTCTCCTCCGTCTACGTCTATCTCTCCAAAAACTCCGGACATTTTGCTTTGCTTGCATATTATATCTTGAAATTTAAGTTAATTGTACATCATTAAAAGCAAATTCTTAGAATTAATTTTACGTTTCGTTGAAAGCAAAGCAAAAAAAACGGTAATGAACAAAATGGCCGCCCGTCGTCGACGTCGTCTGGCCACCTCTCACCCCTAACCCCTCACATCTCCTCCTAACATTTATGTATTCTGGTGTCAAATTCTAATTACAACCTGCAGCTTTTTATATAGTGTGAATCTATCGTGACATTTTGTATATTATATACTATATTGTATATATATATATTTACTATATATGTTGGTAAGCAAAGCGCCAAAGAGTTGGGGTAATCAGTCAATGTGACACTTAAATTGGCTCTCTGTCAGTTGAGCGGGGTCATAAAAACCACTCAACTGTAATGTGGCTTACCAAAAAAAAAAGCTTGTAGTTAGTTTCCTTTTTTTTCTGATTCTCCTTTGTATCTTGAGACCTTTTTCTTCGAACTCAAGTATTGATCTCTTCTCATTATTAATAGCAAACGGTTTAACTCACTTCTGACACAGCTGTCGCTTTTGTTTAGAGATTCTTAAATAACAGTTGTTAGCCGCCATTTTAGACAGTTTTCTTGAACCTTTTTTGAGCTCAAGTACTCTGATCTCTGCTCATTTTAAGTTCAAAAATAGTTTTATTCATTGGAGCACAGCTGTCAATCTATCCATATCTATTCATCTCCATAATGCTTCGGAAATTCTTGAATAACAGTTGTTAGGCGCCATTTTAGACAGTTTCCTTCTTTCGTCTTTAGGTCTTGATCTCTGCCCATTGTTAATTGGAAACAGTTTCACTCAATTGTTGCACAACTGTCGCTCAGTTCATCGCAGTGCCGCTTGAATAATTACCTATTGAGAAACTCTCCAGCAACAGCTGCAAGACGCCATTTTGAAAAAACCAAAGATTTCATTGATGGACAGACTATTTACATTTCACTATTTATCTTCAATGATCCGTAACATTACATTTCTTTGTATATCTTATTTCTAAATTGATTGGGAATGCAATTATTAGGAGGAATTAGAATAAATGCTCCGAATAATGATTTTTGTAGAAACTAAGATGAGGAAGAGGTAGTTAGTAGAGTACTTCTTCTGTTCCTGTGAAGCTCTAAGTAGACGCAGGAAGTATCTAGGAAAGTATTTCTTTCACAACCCAGATCTTGAGCCTATCTGTCCGAGGAGGATTGCAAGCAACATCGCATCAACAGGCTGGGACCTCTTTAAAGAATTGCGGAGTATAGAGATCAGAATAAATGCTCCGTATAATGCTTTTTTTAGAAACTAAGATGAGGAAGAGGTAGTTAGTGGAGCACTTCTTCTATTCCTGTGAAACTCTAAGTAGACGCAGGAAGTATTTTGGATACAACTTCTTTCACCACCTAGCGGATCTAGAGTCGATCTGTCCAAGGAGAATTGCAAGCTACATCACAGCAACATAAATTTAAGAACACCATTTCTGAATGGCATCATTAACAAAGAGGCTAGCCAGACAACGAATATCGACAGTATTAAAAAAAAAACAAATCTCTCCCTACAGTAGAGAGTCTCGGCAATGCGCCTAATCTGAGGTTGAGGTAACTAAAAAGCGGTTCCCTACCAGGATTCCGCAATTTTTACCCTTATTAGCTTTCTAAAAGGCGGTCAAATCGAATAACTTCCGAAAAATCTAACTTTAAGAGAGTGGATACAATGGTAAACGTATTCTTCAATTTACAAGCACGTAGCACCTTTATCATCAAGGAAGGTATACTAAATAGACTTAATTAATAAAATTTTATGAAGTACAAAACTACTTTTAGGAAATAGGGAAGGCGGTCTAAATCAGTCATATTTGTAACTATAACTATTAAAGTTAGTATTCGATATTCTTAAAGTCCATAACTGTCCTACGTTTTGATCGGTTAACTTTTATGATATGGCCATAAACCGAGATTTACCGCTACGGCGAAGGGACAAGATATCGATACACACCATCAAGTTTGATATGCGTAATAAAAAAAAAAAAATATAATAATATAATAAAAGAAGGGTAAAAGACGCTATTTGCCATAGAAAGTCTTTCCTAGGGGTCAGTCAGGTAATTATTATTATTGAACAAAGGATCAAAAATTACGTCTGCTAGATAAAAAAACACGAGTTTATCGTATTTGTGAGAGGGAGGCGAGACTTACATCATCAATTGGACAAGACTAGAATTTACAATAAAACAGATAAAAAGGAATTGCCTATAAAAATATAACAATATCTTGGGAAAAAGCCAAAAGAGAACCTTCGATCAAGAGCTCGAAGAGGCAAGTCAAGATGACAGAGGATAGAAGAAGTGTTTTTATACAGTCAATTCGAAAGAGATGAAATTATAAGGTCTATTGTAATGGGGGTATAAGCGAAATTGGAGCTACAAAGTTGTCGGGTTAAGGTGAAAAAATTTCGAGTGATTTTACAATGCACAATAAATGTAACATTCGATGAAATATACAAGATCAAGTAGCAGTTTAGCTCTACGCCTGTTTAAGGAAGGCAATTTTATAAGGCGAAATCTGCCATAAGATATTCGGATATTGGGATCCAAAGGAAGAATTGCTTTCCAATCAGACGGTACTGAAGACTCCGAATGCAGGAACAGTATTCCAGAATTGGGTGGATAAGAGAAATATAAGGATTTGTTCGTAAAAGGAAACGTACACACGGTCGATCTTTGAATTGTTCATCCTGAACTGGAACTAATTTGAGAGGTCTGTATCGACTACTTTCGACCTTTACCTTTGTAAGAAGGGACAGAAAAGCGTATGTGAGGGAGAGTTGAATTAAAAGCTGCTTTCTACAAGGGACCCATGAGCTATCAATTAATGTGGGGAAAAAATATTACCGATTGTTGGCTCTGCTGTTATTCTAATAACTCTAAGGAATCGTACTAAAGAGATTAGCTTATGATGGAAGGACATTTTAAGTTAAAATTAGCATTAATAAGGGTAGGGTCTTAAATGTGCTTATAAAGGTATACTCTGACTACAGGTATATGCCGTTTATGTTTCTTGTTGTATTCATTTTTAGATCTATAAATCGCTGCAGAACGATCGAAATTCAACTCCGTAAGATACCGAACTATTCTATAAATTTTTCAAAAAATCTTAGAACGGTTGTCAAGTAAGAAAAAAAAGCAGCTCCAGATATTGAAACTCCGATAGGCCAAAATAAATCGCTTGAAAAGCTGCTGTTTACTGGCAACGAACATATGAAGCCTTAAATTAGGTCAAAATCATTCCACTTCATCTTCAAATAGGCACCCAGCGCCACAGAAGCCACTTCAAATTTCTAAAGGCCATCATAAATTGTTGCGACCAGCACAGCAGGGAATGTCTGACTTGTCTGGGTTGTCTAAGGATCGTTTGATTTATGACTGTAGCACGCCATTTTGCAAAGAGTAGCCATTTTTAAAATATCGTAACAAATGGCTGTTCACATTGTAATAGCTATACTCAATTTACCTTGAAAATTTCCTGCTTATACAGCGATTTTTAAATCGCATTTTAGTTCAACCTTAATTGAACTTTCAGCAAGATCATCAAAAACTGAGTGTAATAAATATACATACTAAAACATATATACCATCGTACTCGTAAAGTACATGTCAAAAACGGCTAGCTAAGGGGGGAAGGTCATACAACACCGAGAGACAGAGCAAAACGAGCAACAAGATCGTCAATCGACGGATACTGTCCGTGCCAGACCTGCCAGGCTTTTATCAAGTGGTTCCACAAAAGCAAACAATCCAGTCCAGCGAAGTGATTGACAGATGGACTCAATGAGCGACGAGTGTGTGTGTGAGTCAGTGTGTTTGAGCGAGTGTGTATGAGTGAGTGTGTCCGTGCGTCAGAGTGTTGCATACTACTCGAATGGCACTCGAACAAACATTTATTTGCACATGCTACCAAAAAGCAACAATGTCTGGCCGTGCTCTGGCTGAAAACTTGTATTGCTGAGGTTTTTAGAAAACTCACGTTCATACAGTGCCGGACTAAAGTCTACGCACGAGTGACTTTCAGCTCTGTAAGCAATCCCAATGAGCGTTAAGCTTATTTTCAGACAATATAGAGAGCTTCTTAAACTATGTGCCAAATTGAAAGTTCTTAGTAAAATATACAAATTAAATTAAATCTGCAGTTGAAAGCACCATTTAGTTTTAAATAATATATATTAAATACAAAAACAACCGGTTCCACTAAGGACTATGCAGTCCATGTGTGACTCCCCCAGGGGTCAATCGGTATAAACTAACCCAATCTATAAATTTTCCAAAAAGCCTATAAAAGCATATCAGATTTGTTTTTTTGGTTGTTTTCGCAAAATCTTAACGTGCAGGAGTTCTTTGAATCTCGGTTTCATGAACTCAAAAACCATAAGGGCAGCCCTATGAAATGTAAAATTTAGAACACTTTTTTTGATGATAGAACAGATTAGAGATCAATAAATATAATAATATAGGTGGGTATCCAAAACCACTTCAAAACTTAAACATATTATGGATTTAGTCTTTCCATGCTTCTATTTATTCTTTTCCAGGGGGGCTATTTTTAGTTGGAATGTTTTTGCTACGAATTACTATCAATATAAAAATCTTTAAGAACAATGTTAAGTGAGCTATAATAAAACAATACAATGTGCTATAATTATTATACAATTATTGCACGAAACGATCTTGAAGGTCAACAAATTTTTTCAGACGTCTAACGTCCAAACTATTATATTATATAGTAAGTTATTTGCCAGCCCTATGCTTTAAATAAGAGCGACAGCACAGACTTATTTAATTAAATTTTCAAATAGATATAATTCTGTAAACTCAAGGAAATAATAATAATATTTGCCAGTGAGTTTTCGTGATTTGATGGTCTCTCTATTTAGAGAGCTATTTGCTTCGCGATGATTTGGATATATCGTTGCTTACAAACCAAGGAGCGCCTGCAATATTTCTTAAAGTTATAGATTGATATCTCTGAAGGATTTGAATGTTTGAGGTGCTTGCCATACCCCAGAGTTGCATGGTATACGTTCAGACTGCCTTAAGGACTGTCTTGTAAAGCCATACTTTATTCTCGAGGCTGAGTTGAAAGTGTGTTAGATGAATAAAAATAAGATCTTAAAACAACGGCAAGATTGCAGATCCTTTTGACGAGACTCTGGAGAAATATCGAGTTTATTTCCATGCATTGACTTACAGATAGATTTCCGTGATAGATCAGAAAGTCTTAAATTCAGATTAAACATTAAAGTCCAAGCGCTTTAGGAACTTCGACTTTTGCTGCTAGTTTCCTTTCGCATTTTTTTATAGAATTTAATTTTTGAACTAAAAGCAAATTTAAAACTGATATTATTATTATTAAATAGCTGTTGATTTTTCGATATAATTGAAAAATTAAAGTGCAAAACGAAAATGAATAAGTTTTCTAAAAAGTTCGCTGTAAAGTTTAGCAAGAGTGTTCGAAAAGACATTCAGAAATTTAGCTAAAAGAACAACAAATTTTTAAGGTGTATTTCTATGAAATAGGGCAGGATAATATAGTTTAAAATCAGAGTTATGTAACATTTCAACATTTTTAGGATTATCGTGCAAAACTTTCGTAACTTAAATCAAAGCCAAGTGCTTAGAATCCTTTGATTTAATTTTTTAATAATATTGCTACTAAGGTGCATTAAATAACGCTGCTCTGCGACTAATCAGCTGCTTTTGATCAAAACAATGTTGCCATATTCAAAAAATGCATCAATTGCTGCAGCGTTACCCACTCGTTGCCATTGCAGTGTTGCAAAACCGCCCACATAATTTATAATGTACAAGATCAAAACTTATTTATGGTTTGCACTAAGGGCGCATAAATTGAAACCGTGCGCAGAATTTTCTACAGCACTGTAAATCACTCAAGCGAGACTCGAACAGCAAATACAGCCAATGTGCCGCGCGTAAAAAGCTACGAGTCATTCGCTGTTGCAGCTGATCTTGATGGAGAGCCTCTTCAGGAAAAGACAAAATGAAAAAAAAAAAATCTTTTTTTTATTTTGTTTCGCTTTACCCCAACATACGGCGGAGTAAGTGAGAAGCGTGGATTGTGCTCGTATCAGTGTGTGTGTGTGCGATGTGTGCGTGTTTGCACACATTGCCTTTCACGCTACAAGAAAAACGAACTGGAAACCAGAAACCGGCTATGGATGGCTCTATGCAAACAGCACGAGACTTGGAACACGAAAGTGAAAAACATTTTAGCAATGTCTCTGAGTGCCGTGCCGTATGTGTGCGCATACTTTTTTTTTTGTGTTGTGTTTTGTTTGTTGTTACTATAAATACCAATACATTGGCCGTTGGGAAAAGATAACAAAGCCGCACGAGACTGCAAGCCAAAACTGACAAACGTATTAGATCAATGCGCGCATTGTAAGCGATAAGCGGCAACCACTGATAAGCACACCACAAGCATGTTGCACGTGTGTGTGTGAGTGTGTGTGTGTGTGTGGTTGTTGCACGGAAAGTGAGTTTAATGGTGAAGCAGTCTGAAACCAAAGCAACGCGTTGGCACAATTCCAAAACTTCACAGTAATGTATGACAATGTGACAGGAATTGCGTTGGAATGAAATCCTTTTTACCGGATTAACATGATATAAATCTTGATTATAATGATTGTTACCAAAGATAGCAAGATTAAGTAAAGTTTTCTAATTTTCCGCTCAACTGCACAGAGCGATCTGTGACGCTACTAATCGCATTTTCGAAAAATAAAAACAAATAGTAAAATGCTTAATTTCTTTTGATTCACGTGTGACAAATTCTTGTTTACTTTATGTGCACATCTGGGCACTGATTCATATTTTGGCTACTTTTTAGCAATGACAATGTAAACACTCTTACAGTGTAAACATAGCATAATAATTTACAAATTTTTCAGCATAGTAGCTTCTCTTAACTTACCCGCTTTTCAGCACTATCGCATGGATTTCCTACCGACGACGATGAGGATGTTGTGGCGGCAGCGCCACCGCTGGGCAAGTGATTTAAGACTTCCGGCGTCACAGAGTCCAATTGTTCCTGTTTGATGCCGCTGAGCAGTGGCAGAAAATCATTTTTAAGATTTTCCAAATCCAAATCCATTTTGAGTATTACTATGGGCTTTATTATTAAATTGCGACACTAACGTGTAAACTATGTGGGGGCTTATTTAAGCGCGAATTTTTCCTAGTTTTAGCAATTGATGTTTGGGGGCATTGTTTTGTTTCAAAACTTGCTTTACTTAGAAATCATTTTGGAGCACTTTGGATAATGGCAACAAAAACACGCACAGCAACATTTAATGCATTCGATATTTTTGTTGATGTTTGTTTTATTTCACATTTTATGCGCGCACAAAACAGTTTTTATTAAATTTGTATACTTTAATTTGATGTTTAATTCATTTCACCTTCGCTGCAGGGCCATTTTGCATTTTGCTTGCAAATTTGGCTCTCATTAAATTTTTTTTTCAGCTTTTTGCACAAACCTCTCACAGAGCCAGAGCAGCAAGCAGCGAAAACTTTCATTAATTTGTTCACGCTTTCGATTTTGCTGCTGGTATCACAATAAACTGCACTAGAGCACTGTTTTTTGCATTTGTGGCATGTGTATGGATTTGTTTATTTGCTATTTTAATCAATTTAAGTATTTTATTGCCGTAAATTGCAAAGAAAACACACGGCGTTTACTCTCGTCGGACGCTTCGTTTGTACAAAAATTTTCTACTCGCGCAGCCATTTTGGATTCAATTAAGTAAGGCGGCGTTGCCAGACTGCTGTTTAATTGAGCGGCCTATACACGTTCAGACGGCAAATAGTTGAGCGCTCAATTAATTTAATTCAATTATTAATAAATATGTTTATAATAAGTGTATACAATTTTTAACAGATTTAAAACATGTTTCTTAAAAATCGTGTCAAAAATTCAGCATGCAGGTAATCATTTTTTTGCTGACTTGCATATGCATTGCATTTCGTTGTAAATTAGCATTTCATCTAAATAAATGCAATTATTGTGCATTCTTACATCTGCGTTTATAAACAAACTCTTATTTGTTTTACATCTTGTAATTTTTATCTTATATTGCACATAATTTTTAAATGAATTAAAATGAAATGTTCATCATGCAACAGCTGTGCGTCTTGTAAGAAGAAGCATTTCAGACAACACACGTGTTAGTTTTATTTTGCTCATATTTTAACCACTTAAACATAAACTAATGCTAAGACATCATAAACTGTTACATTACGCCAAGGCAGGTGAATTTAATATACATAAATCCAAAGCAGTGCATTCAATTACATATCACCCCATCCCATCTTACAGTGAGCCTTCGATCGCTGCTACAAACTTCAACACGCCACAAAAGTTTCGCCGCCGCTATGTCAGAAGCACTGGACAAACTAGAGCTGGAGGCTGAGGCAAAAAAAGCGGCCAAAGAGGCTGAGGAGGACTCTACCAAGGACACGAAACGGCTCAAACGTGAACTAAAACGTCGCAAATGGGTGGACTGGAAAACGCAGGATGACCATGATGCGGCAAATGGTGTAAAGCGAGCTGCTTTCGATCCTGCCGATCGTGTAAAGCGTAGAAAAAATGCTATACTTTTAAGCTATTGCGGAGCCAACTATTTTGGCATGCAGCGTAATCCGGGCATGCAAACCATTGAGGAGGAACTTTTTAAAGCTATGCGTAAACACAATTGGATCACAGAGGACAGCTTCGAGCAGGCGCAAATTGCGTGTTTCCAACGCGCTGCTCGCACGGACAAAGGAGTCTCAGCAGCACGCCAAGTTTGCTCCGTAAAATTGCGTAAGTTTGCATAGCCAAATACTTGAGTTAAAAAATTCTTTTAATCATTTCGTATTGTAGCTGATGAGTTAAATTTGGAGGCATTTAACAATGATTTACCGCCAGAAATTAGACTATTTGGCGTGGAGCGTGTCACCAAGGGTTTTAATGCCAAGGATCAGTGCAATGCACGCACTTATACGTACACGTTGCCTACAATAGCATTCGCCGACTGCAAATCTGAAAATGAACAGGATTCCTATCGCATAGCTCCAGACTTATTAGACAAAGTTAAGCAAACATTGCAGCTCTACGAAGGCACAAAGAACTTTCACAATTTTACCAGCAAAAAGTAAGACAAATGGCTTTTTATAAAGTTCAGCTTTAACATTGCTCTTTTTAGAAACTTTTTGGATCCCTCTGCAAAGCGATTCATCATGTCCTTTACATGCAGCTCACCTTTTCTAAGTCCACAGGGTATTGAATTTCTTACGCTTAAAGTAAAGGGACAAAGTTTTATGCTGCATCAAATACGCAAAATGGTTGGCTTGGCCATAGCCATTGTACGCGGCAATACCACAACAGAAACCTTTGACCGTGCTTTAACTGAAGAGCGTCTGGATTTGCCAATGGCGCCGGGTTTGGGCTTGGTCTTAGATACAGTACACTACGAGCGTTACAATGATCGTTATGGTACAGATGGCATACATGCGCCGCTTACTTGGGAAAAGCAAAACGCTGAAGTTGAAGCATTTATCGAAAAATATATATTTGCAAATATATATAAAACCGAAGCAGAGCAGCGCAATATGCTAGATTGGTTAAGTACTTTGCATTTACACTCATATGATACGAGACGTGATGAGCCAGCGCCTCCAATTAAGCAAAAAAATGCAGCAGACGATGATGATGAGTAGAATTAAGTTTAAAGTGCAGCGTTTCCCTTGCAAATCCATTTATAATATATATTTGACAAAAAATTTTAAGCAAAATAGTCATTAATTAGAAACGACCGCCCTTCTTCTTCTTGTGACCGCCCTTGCGATGTTGTTGCCTGGGTCCGGGTGTTGGCTCTTGGTAGACAGGTGTGGCGGGCGAATTCTTGGCCAGATTGACGCGGTTGGACATATCGCTGTAAAAGCAGTGCATTAGCATTCAATGTTAATTACTTAAAGTTCTAAAATACTTACTATTGATCGGCTGCGCCTGTGGCCATGCCTTGTGAGCCCTTAATTATATCCTTGGCACGTGCTCCACCGCGCTTCTTTCTAAAGCCGGTGCGCTCATATTTGGGCAACCAGCGTTCGGGATCAGGTGCTACTTCAGCATTATAGTTCTTGGGCAGCTTGCCCTTGCGTTTGCGATTTTTGCTCTTCTTTTTGTCACCTATAGGAGTGCTTGGTGAAGGTTCAATCTTGGCGTTAGCGGTTTTCTTCGCCGCCTTTGTAGACATGACCCAGTTGGCAGCTTCCAAAGCATCAATCTCTGAGGCAGTTGTTAAAGTTTCTAGCTTAGGCAGCTTGCGGCTAATTTCCAAAGCGCGTTTGGGATTAAACTGCGCATATGCTATAACCAGCTGAGCCAAAACCTTCATATCGTTGGGGTTTAGTTTGAGTAGCTCCTCCAGAGAGCTGGCAGCCGTCTCTGAAGCACCACCACGCAAATGGAATTCAGCTGCCTGACGCCACATGTCCGAAAGATCACCGCTGCTCACATTATTCTTCTTATACCAATCAACGGCAGATTTAAGTAGATTTGAAGCAGCCGGTTTATTATCAGTGCCCAAGTACAGAGAAACGAGTGCGGAAACAACACCTGGCTTGTATTTTGCCTCGCCCAGCGAGAGCAACGTCTCAATAGCGTCTTTGCGGTTGCCCTGGACGTTAAAAGCTAATTAGTAAAAGTTAATTGTATAATTTCTCCAACTTTAGCTTACCTGCAGCAACTGCAGTTGTATAATGGCAAACTTGCTTACAAACTCGTGCGTTTTGTGCGCTGCTGCAAACTTTTGCAACTGATCAATAGCTTCCTTGTGTTTCTTATCCTTGGCCAATTGACTGCAGCGTATGAGTAGCGCCTCAAACTCCACCTTTGGATAGTTTTGTGCCAGTTTCTGGCTTAGCTGTTGCACCTGATCGCTGGCGTTGGTGTACAAAGCCAACAAACAGTTGTTAACAGCAATTATTTGCTTTTGGCGCGAGTTCAGCTTTGGTTCACAAGCTTCTGCCATGGCGGCGCGTATCTTTTTTTTAGAATCAAACACGTTTTGATCTTTATTGATCACAACTGAGTTGTTGCTGGCGACGGCCACTAGGGCTGGGTCTTTAGGTTTATGTCGCAGACAGTCAGCGTAAATAACGCTGGCTTCCTTAATCTTACCTTGCAATTGCAAGCAGTAAGCCAACTGCACGCGTATAACGTCCAATTCTTCAAGTATTTCCTCTTCAGAGGCGCCCTCCTCTTCGAGAAATTCACGACAGAGCTTTTCGCTAGTGCGCAACTTGCGCTCGGCATCGACGTATTTCTGGCGATTGGATTGAATGCAAGCGCTGTTAAAGTACTGCTCATAAGTGTCCTCCGGCACATCCGGCACTTCCTTGGTCTTGTCTACGGCCAAATTGGCAGCTACTGCGCTAAGATTGGTGCGACGCTCGTCTTCGTACTCATCGCTGGTATTCTTTATGATATCCTTATAGGAATCTACACATTCTTCGTATCGCTCAAGACGGTACAGAATTTGAGTACGCAATTCCTTGAGATTGGGCGGCAATGGTTGTTCTCCACCATCATCAATGGTTTTCAATGCTTGCAGCTGCTTGTTCAAGCGATACTCGCAGTAGGCTTTTTCAAAAACCAGCGAGGACAAACGATTCTTTTCAATAAACTTGTTTGCTTCATCAAATTTAGACAGCTGTATAAGGCAGACCACTTTGCAGTGCAAAGCCGTTTGATCATCGGGAGCGACACCAAGTACTACAAATTTGCACAAAATCAATTTTTAAATGGATATGAATAAAAGAGTCTGGGTCTTTCAACTTACTGCGATTCACTGCTTTGACGGCCTTATCGAATTCACGATTGTTTCCAAACTTGTTTACATCCGCGTAGGCGGCTTTGATTAAAGCCTCCTTAGGATTTGCATCTTTCGACATATTGGCGATGAAATTTTAACTTTTCCAAGCTATTTTCAATAATTACAAACGTGCAAATTGTGAACTTTTGTCTCTCGTATTGAACTTTTGACAGCTGGCTGTGTGTCAGACACATCACCAAAACAATGTTGCCATACTACGTTGATACTATGGCAGCTCTATAAGTTAGTTCAATTAAATGAACTAGTTCAGCGGTTCAATATCGGCCCATGAATTCGATTTATAAGGAGTAGTGATAAGCGTGCGAAAATTTAAAAATATGTTGCTTAATTAAAGCTCATCTCATGTATGGAAAAATAGATACGATTGCTTTTGCAGCAGCTGAACCAAGGAATTAATTTTCCCATAAGGGCTGAAGAATATTCTATTCGATTAAATATTGCATGATAAAGTTATCGGGACATCGTATGTTTTGATCGCATTTTTACGTTTTTATTTTAAGAGTATTTGCATTTGAACACTTGTCTCAGGCAAACAAAATTTTTATTTCAATGACTAATATTTGTGTAACTATATAAAAAATAGTTAGTTCTCAAATCATATTTTTTTAAGCTGATAAACATTCCACAGCTGTCATCAAGCATGTAATATTTAATAGCGTTGATTTTTCAAAGGAAATGAAAAACTATTAACGTTTCCATAGAGCTTAAAATGACAAAATGTCGTTATTTTTATAATTTTTATAATGCTACAAGGAAAATAAATTACATTTATCTAAAGTAAATGTTTGGTAATAATTGCAAGAAAAAATTTAAAACATGCGATGTATCGATAAAATCGATAGTTCCTTCGATATTACTCCATATTTTTCGATACATCGAGAGTCTCGATGGTGTTTTATAACATTGCTGCTTATGCATATATACGCTTGGAAATAAAATAAATAAATATATCTGCTAGCTAAAGTCGATTTACGATTTCGCGGGATATTGGATAATGATGTCAAAGTATGTTTTAAGCGTATAATTAAATTTTGTTATACATAAGGGTTATATTTCGTGTGCTCCAATATGCGGGCGACCATTTTGTGACTGTACGGATAAGCTATGTATAAACAAAACAGCAAAAAAAAATATCATATCTTAACTTTTGGCGCAAGTTTTGTATACAAGCTTTTAAACTTGGTTCATTCAATTTAAACATTTAATTAAAATTACATTTCATTAACTTATTTTGACTTAGAACACTACGCAGGGAAAAAAGCAGCTGCTGGCGCTATTTTGACAAAATAGACACAAACTCAGCCAAGTGCAGATTGTGTCGCAAAATACTTCGAACAAACGGAAACACTTCTAATATGCAGTCACATTTGAGAGTGCATATAAAAATGCAAAAAGAATCAAAAATTTTGGGTGTACAAAAAACCGCGATGACAAGCTTACTGTCTGACGATGATGTGAATGGTGAATGGACAAACATGGTAAGTAGTCGACAGTCCACTTTAGATAAATGTTAATAAAAATAGTCGTTAACACTGGCCAATTTCTATTGCAGGATATATCCAATATAAAAATTGAAAGCGTGACTTCGGAAGCCGAAAGCGCGACTTCGGAAGCCGGTGAATTTCATAGTACATTTGCAGATGCTTTAGAAAATACATCAACAATAAGTCATCTTACAGTGTCACCTCCAATTCAACAACCCACCGAAACATATTGTATGGAGGCAAAAACTCAACAATTCGGTGAATACGCTGCAATGATGCTAGATAACATATCCGATCCAGCCATTGTTACCCGCACAATGCTGCAAATTAAAGTCTTATTATCGAAAGCCATTATGGAGGATGCCGAATCGTTATTGCTTAATGACAAACCTCCAGAACAAGAATAAGATTTACTTCTATTTCTTTTCCTTATTTTGTATTGACAAGCTCAACAATATATCCATTTTGCTATAATAAAAATCAGAAATAATTGTCTTAATTTTTGTGTGTTTTGCATTTGATACTTTTGCATATTGTCGAGATGTCTAAAAGAACTTGGCTACTCTAGTGCATTATATTTTGAGAAAAGGCAGAAGTTACCTTCTTGGTCTAAGACTTTTTGGTTGGACCGCAAAATATCCAGCGAGAGCAATTCAGTCCTATGTGAAATTTTTTCCCGAATACATTTTGACTGCAGCATATCTGCTACCGATAAAAACATATGTAAAATGAACTTATAGATAAAACGAACTAGCTCAAGCTAGTTTTTCAGTTTATTTCAATGAACCTGTTCACATGCACTTTAGCTGAATGCAAAATCAAAAAAGTATCATACCTCACTGTTGGCGCAAGTTTTGTGAGCAAGTTTGTGAACTTGGTTCATACAATTAAAACATTTACTCAAAATCACATTTCATTAACATGTCGTTTTGATTTGTTTTACAGCACTACGCAGGGAAAGCAGGTGTCGGCGCTATTTTGACAGAATAGACACAAATTCAGTCAAGTGAACAAACGGAAACACTTCCAAAATGCAGTCCGATTCGAGACTACAAATAAAAAGCGACAAGGAAATGAAAATTTTGCGGGAAATGAGTGATGCTTGGCAAAGCATGGTGAGTAGTCCTCAGTCTACTTTAGATAAATATTAAAAAAAATAGTCGTTAACACTGACCAATTTCTATTGCAGAATAAATCCAATAAACAAACTGAAAGCGTGACACCAACAATAAGTCATCTTACAGTGTCACCTCCAGTTCAACAATTCCCAAAAACAAAAACTCAACAATTCGGCGAATACGCTGCAATGATGCTAGAAAATATATCCGATCCAGCCATTGTTACCCGCACAATGCTTCAAATTAAAGTCCTCTTATCGAAGGCCATTATGGAGGATGCCGAATCGTTACTGCTTAATGACACACCTCCAGAACAGGAATAAGTTTTAATTCTTTTGACAATTGACAAGATACACAATATACCCATTTTGCTATAGTAAAAATCAAAAATATATTTATCTTAGTTTTTTTTTTTTAAATCTGCCCTTCCTGCTCCTCATTATGAAATCATAAAATCATTTCTTGACATTTCTGGACAATCGATCTTTCAAAGTTATGGTGAAAGGTGAACTCTCGGAACGACGGACCATTAAAGCTGGAGTGCCGCTGCGCTTACTTTAAATGGAGAGATAATTCCAATGAAAACATCACACCCGTAACTCGGAATTCACCTCGACAAAAAATTGTGTTGGAGGGACCAAATTAAAATAATAACAGCAAGATGTAGAACCAAACTTGGCAAAAATGGAGCGGCTACTTGGTAGAGATAGCAAGCTATTTTTGGATAATAAAAGAATTCTATATAAGAGTTTAATAATGCCAACTTGGTCTTATGGCATTCAAATCTGGGGAACAGCTGCCAAGTCAAATATTAAAAAAATCCAAATTTTACAAAACCAAACTTTGCGCAAAATTGCAGACGCCCCGTGGTATATCCGAAATCGAAACCTTCACAAGGATCTAGGCATTCCCTATGTGCAAATTGAATAAACTTAGCGACCGTTACGCTGATCGCATAAGGAACCATCCGAACTCGCTTGCATGTGCCCTGGCCGGTCATAGACCAAGAAGACGCCTAAAAAGCCTTCATCCAAAAGACCTCAGAAGGCGTTTCATATCATAGAATCTACTCGCTTTTTTAAATATTGTATACATATAGAGTAATCTAAATGATACCACACAAAAGGTTTTTAAGTGTACAGCGACTTACTTTTTGATAAATGTTGAATTATAACTCATAAAATCAAGGGTTGATTTCCAATAATAAATATTCGAGAAAAAAAAAAAAAAATCTTAGTTTTTGTGTGTTTTGCATTCGATACTTTTGCATATTGTCGATATGGCTAAAAGGAGCAAATCTGCTTCAAAGGGGAGAAGTTACCTTCTTGGTCTAAGACTTTTTGGTTAGTCCATAAAATATTTTTTTGAATTCATTTTGACTGCACCATATCTGCTGCCGATAAAAACATATGCAAAATGAACTTATAGATAAAGCGAACTAGCACAAACTAGCTCTTCAGTTCATTTTAACGAACTTGTTCACATGCACCTTAGCTGCATGCAAGTTGGCAGAGCTACTATTTTGGACTCGCTGGCGACGCCTTCGCAAGTGAAATTTGTTCGGTGTTTTAAGTAAATTAAAGAAAAAAATGTCTGTTGAAGTGGATTTTATTAACAAAAAAGAGGTGCACCTACGCACCCTTAAGCAGTCAGGACATGTGGGCTTTGATAGTCTACCCGATCAATTGGTTAACAAAAGCGTACAGAATGGATTCGTTTTTAACGTAATGTGCATAGGTGTGTGTATACTCAAAATCAAATCTGTGTGTATTTGCCTGTGTGTGTGCGGTCTACTCTGTATGCACTGAAAATGAATCAACGAACGTTGAGTTTTTGTTGTTGGAGGGAACAGTGCTGAGAAGGGTGCTCTTTAAGTGCATTGCACATAAATTCTTAAACCAATTCAAATGCCCCGCACCATGACTCACCTCACGTCCGTGGCGCAAACAATTGAAATTGGTGCAGTTGACAGACAGTCTGTGGACTGATATGTTTAGTATGCATGGCGTGGCCGCTACGCATCGATTTTGCGGCAGCTTTCTACAATTTCACCCTGACATAGATTGCGTTTTTTGAAAAGCATTAAAATGCATGTTTTTTTATACCATTGCAGGCGAAACGGGCTTAGGCAAATCTACATTAATGGACACCCTATTCAACACCAGCTTTGAGTCCACACCCAGTCCTCATACTCTACCCAGCGTCAAATTGAAGGCTCATACCTATGAACTGCAGGAAAGCAATGTGCGCCTTAAGCTAACCATTTGTGACACGGTTGGCTATGGCGATCAAATCAACAAAGACGATTCCTTCAAGGCCGTTGTGGATTATATAGATGCACAGTTTGAGAACTACTTGCAGGAGGAGCTTAAAATAAAGCGTTCGTTGGTCACCTGTCATGACAGTCGCATACACATTTGCTTGTACTTTATTTGCCCAACGGGCCATGGCCTCAAGTCGCTCGACTTGGTCTGCATGAAAAAACTGGACAGCAAAGTGAACATTATACCAGTCATAGCAAAAGCAGACACCATTTCAAAGGCGGAACTGCAGCGTTTTAAGGCAAAAATCATGCAGGAACTAAACAGCAACGGTGTGCACATCTATCAGTTTCCCACTGACGATGAAACTGTAGCCGAGACCAACAGCAGCATTAATTCGCACATAATACCCTTTGCTGTTGTGGGCAGCACAGAGTTCATAAAGGTGGGCAACAAGCTTATTCGTGCACGTCAATATCCTTGGGGCACTGTGCAGGTAGAAAACGAAACACACTGCGATTTTGTTAAGCTACGCGAGATGCTCATACGCACCAATATGGAAGATATGCGTGAGAAAACACACACACGACACTATGAGCTCTATAGGCAAAAACGCCTGGAACAAATGGGCTTTAGCGATGTGGACAGTGACAACAAACCAATATCATTCCAGCAAACATTTGAAGCCAAGCGTTCCAATCATTTAGCAGAGCTGCAGGCCAAAGAGGAAGAGGTGCGCCAAATGTTTGTGCAGCGCGTTAAAGAGAAGGAAGCTGAGCTCAAAGAAAACGAGAAAGACTTGCATGCCAAGTTTGAAAAATTGAAGCGTGATCATGCTGAAGATAAACGAAAACTAGAGGATTCTCGTAAGGCTTACGAAGAGGACTATCTAGATTTCCAGAGACGCAAGCAACAGCTGGCCACAGCACATCACACGCTAACGCTGGGCAAGAGTAAGAAGAAGTAATCTAGCTATGGTTAACTTCTTTAATATAGGGGTGTTTACACTAGCTTAGCAGCAGCTATAAGACAAGATTTTGAAATCTGTTTTCTCTGTTATATGTGTCAAAATTAGAAAATTTCTTGATCCGTTTCCTTAATGCAATATCTATTAAGTCTTAAACTGATTACCCGTTCCGGAACTGCTATCTACAAAATAAGAATTTAAAAGATGTAACGCTGCTTACAGCATAAAAAAAATGCCAATCGGCTAGAAAATCGCAATTTCCATTTCTAAACAATTTCTAAGTTTACTAGTATTAGTTGGAGCAGCTGTATCCTATAGTTTGTCCAAAGCTTAAGGTAGTGTAAACACCGCTTATCAATGTCTTGCGAGTATTTTGTGCTTATTCCAAAGTAATTATTGCTTTTTCATCTCGTTGTATTTCATTTATGCTATTAAGTTTACTTCTCAAATATTAACATATACACACATATATATATGCATACATATATAATGATTATTTACAACTAACGAATAAAGCGAACTTAGTATTTTAAAAGTATAAAAAACCCCATTTGAGTTGAATTTAATAAAAGCTCATAAAGTCAAAATTTTAACTACTTGTGAGACAAAATATATGCTTATAATTTATTTAAGATTCGTGGAATCCAAATCTAATTTTGCCGCACAATATGCTAAAATTCCACCGTAAGCAATTGCTATTCTAGATTGTCTGCCAAAGTTTTAGCCAAACGTGTGCAGTAAAATTTTTTGTGTCCTCGTGGGAGCCAGTCAATCAATCAGCAGTAATATATAAAAATAGATATGTCATTTCAAGCTGCACACGCGCTTTATATATACTTATAAAAAATCCTTCTTAAGGCAATAATGAAAATGTTAACATTGTGGTATGTGTTGCACAGTATATGGAATGCTTGGTTTTTTTGTTTTTAAAATAATTATGTATAAATTAAGAATGTTTATGAAGGACTGTGATTTAAACTGGAGCTTAAATAGCTGGGTGGATTCATAATCGATTATACTGCTTAACAAAATTTAACATTGCAGTTCCAAGCTTGTTTTAAAGCAATACGGTTAAGCTTTGCATCTAGTTTTTGGACTAAGAACATTAAGATGGCTAAAGTGCGTTTTCTTTTTTTTAAAGTGTAAGTATTTTGTTTGAAATATTTTCAGTTCTTGTATTTCTATCTTTGACTTTTAGACTGTGGTTGCACTACAAATTTTTAAGATTCTTTTGCCACAATTTTTAGTTTGTTTTAACTTTAAATACACCAAAAACAGCTCAGCTTATCCGATTTACTTGGAAAGCAACTTGGAATTGTTTGCTTACTTTGTTTTAAGCAGTGTGTGTGTGTTACTATATATGTATATATGCATGTGTAGTTCATAAGGCTGCCGTTTTTTTTCAGTGTCTGCTTTTCGTTTCTAATGCGCAGATTTATTAACGCTTCAAAGCATCTTCACATTGAGAATCTCTTTTACAAGTGCAGCACGCCATCTTTGACATCGCTGGCCATAACAGTGGATGCATTCGAAGCGGCCTGTTGATGATTGTGGGTCGTTGCTGTTCCTGCTGTTGCGCCCTCATCCAGCGCCATGCCTGTCAAGTCTACAATATCGTCCTGATCATCGTGTTCTATCTCATCGGATGTATTTGTATGATTTGTATGATGCGAGCTGCTAGACAATTGACTGTTGCGTGAGAAGCTGCCGCGACGTGGTGATGTTAGGGTGCGTTGATTGGCTGGTTTTACTGTGATGATCAGATTGGAGCTGTTGGCAACCATCATATCAGTGACCTAGTTGAATAAATACAGAATTAGTGCTCAATTCCATTCTTTATGTGTCTCAGTCTTAAATACCTGGTCCAATGTCTTGCCTGCTACCTCTATTCCATTAACTTCAATAACTTCATCGTTTACAGCCAACAGGCCTGTGCTTTCAGCTAAGCCACCTGGCACCAGACGTGAAATGAATATGCCTGGCTGTTTCTCCAAACCACTAGCAGTAACGCGCACCGAGGTGCCATCGCGTATATAAAAACCTAAGGGCTTCTCGCTGCCATGCTTGAGCAGACGCACGCGTCTATGTGTTTCAGGCACTATGTCCACGTCTATAATTGCTGATACTTGACGAAAATCATGTGGTATTGATATTGAAGGTGCTTTGGTTTTGACGGGCGTGTGACCCATTAAGATGCTGCCAATAAGGTTTCTTGGTTTCATGGTGCCAAAGCCAGAATATTCATTTAGATCATCTAAAAACATAAAATTGTAAGTCTTGTTGTTGTTGAAGCCAAAAACTTATACAAACCTTTGCGTTGTACAATGACCCTAAGTAATGGACGCGCTGTTTTCAGAGCACGCCCAAAGTTATCATCGTTGTTGATGGGTAACAAATCGTTGTCGCGCGGATCAATATAGAGTATTAAAAATTGTATATTGGCCAATTTGTGCAACTGCTCAATGAGCGCTGCAAATTTATCAAAACTTTTCGTTTCGGCTTCATTTGTAAAACTCCAGCGACGAAATTCCGCATCAAACTGTTAACAGACATAAAAGAAACATAATCATTAATTATTCCAAAAATTTCGAACCTAAAGTAGGGATATACAAATTGTCTGATGGTGTTCAGAAGCTGGACACTGTGACTTTTCAAAAAATACATGTTGACACCGTCAAAAAAAATTGAGCCAATTCAATGGATAGTTGGATATGAAAATTTGTCAATGGAAATAATAGTTCATTGCAAAACCGTAAATCACGAATAAATAACCACGATGTGGAGCATTGCCAAGTGATACAGCATCGAATAGGGAGTCAATAATTTGGTGCCCTAGTTCTTATCGTCTACAAGATCTTCTCTTTAGTGTAGAAAGAGAGATAAATGTACACCGAAAGGGGTTGATCAGTTTGTTATGTACTGTTCGAAGTAGCAACTGCCTCCTTCGTAATATACCTTTTTACCCTGTGAGCATAATAACAACTGTTGCGCATTTATAGGCTGAGAAGTGGCTGCCTGTTGCAGGGTCCTGAACAAGATATTGTTTTAGAACCCGTTTACATTACAAGACATACAAGTATACCCAATGTATGGGTGTACATTATGAATCAGCGTTGTAGCCACTGCCCCTTACTATTTAAGCTCATTATCCATGCAAAACTTTAAGACTTCAACGGCAGCATAAAAAATAAAAATAGAGCTCACTTAACCCACTTTGGCGTAGACAGAGCAAGCTAATGCACTTGATAATTATGATTTTACACTTATTCACCTTGGATTTCACCTCAATTAGATTTGTATTGGCATTTGCCAAAGCTGCAGTTGTGTTTATTTTATTTTTCGACATTTTTTTTAACACAATTATTTACGCCAACACGTAACTGTTACGTGTGTGTGTGTGTTTATACGAATAGTGGTTGCGGTAAAACACACAAAAACCAAAACAAAAACTCGCACAATAAACTAAAACTTTGTTAAATGTATGACAAAACTTAAAATTAATAGAATAATTAAACAAAATTAATGAAAATGGGAGTATAAATCTGGTACAACACGTAAGTGTTGCGAAATGCACCAAATCGTTAGCTGCTTCTTCTAAGTGGCCAATAACAGCGAAATATATGACTAGGTGGCAACACCTGAAAGTAATAAATTTATTTAAAAATTCATTAATTTTCAGCTTTTAAAGGCAATAAATAGGTCAGCATTGGTTGTAAAATAATTTAAAAAGGCAGTAATATACGCTTTAAAGTTGAAAACTGCCATAAACTATAAAACGCTATTAATTGCACATTAAATAGGTATAGATACATACATAGCTCAATTATTAGGTCATGCTGATTTTTGTAGACGCTACTTACAGATTGAAATATTATTAGCATAGTCAGCAGCATATAACAATTATAAAAATATTAAAAAGACGCCTGCGAAAATTCAAATTTTAAGCATATAAAATAAATAGCTATTTAATATTATAGAGTTGTATTTTTAAAGCCATATTGATGAGTAGCTGCTGTAGCGCATAAAACAGTCACCATAAACGCCAGACCAGGGCTGTCACAATCCAAACTGTGTTTTCTATTATGCGTGTTGTTGTTAAACGTAAAGTGTGCATTTTGCTAGAAATTGTTTTAATGCAACTAAAAATCAACAACGATAAATACAAGCGAGTGTTTGTTACTCCAAAAAGAAAGCAACATTTTTAGTTTTTCTAAAACAATCACAATAATCCTAGTATTTTCAATATATAAACTAAATAAAATATTTTTTTGCTGCTTATGACAGCGCAGCGCTGGTGTTGGTTCAGGCACTGGGACGACGACGCTATTTGCTGGCGGTGCTAAAAAGAAAAGCCATTTATTATATTTTTTATTCGTTTATTAACAAAATTGCCAACGATTGAGCTACAAAGTGCAAGCATCCTGCGGGCAAGGAAGCAGCTGCAGAGGAAACCTTGAAATCCATTCACCTACACACATAGACAAACACACACACATATATATACACATAGACGTTTACGCACAAACGCAAGCCAGAAGCCATGAGTTCGGTAATGTAAACAAATTTTCTCAAGAGGAAGATGCAGCAGACAACTAACTCCAATGATTTCTTCTTCTTCCACTTATTTTAGCAGTATTCCAATGTTGAGAATCTCTCACCCCAAACAATACGGCAGGTTATGAAGGAGCTACAGGATATGGAGACCACACCGCCAGAAGGCATCAAAGTGCTGATAAATGAGGGCGATGTAACGGATATACAAGCCCTTATAGACGGTCCGGCTGGCACTCCATACGCTGTAGGTGTTTTTCGCGTTAAACTAACGCTTAGCAAAGATTTTCCACAAACGCCGCCCAAAGCTTACTTCCTAACAAAAATTTTCCATCCAAATGTGGCCGTTAATGGTGAGATTTGCGTAAATACACTAAAGAAAGATTGGAAACCGGACCTAGGCATAAAACATATTTTACTGACCATCAAATGCCTTCTTATTGTGCCCAATCCTGAATCGGCGCTTAACGAGGAAGCGGGCAAAATGTTACTCGAGCGTTACGATGACTATTCGCAGCGTGCGCGCATGATGGCGGAGATTCACGCGCAGGTAGGCAGCTTTACCAACAAAAAAAAGGCCTTTTTAAACTATAACTACCTTTTTTAGCCCCCCAAATGTGCTGCTAGCGGTGATGCCAAAGATGATGATGGACCATCAACAAAGAAACATGCGGGACTTGATAAAAAAATGCAAGATAAGAAAAAGGAAAAGTTGCTCAAGGAGAAAAAGCGTATGCTCAAAAGATTATGAAAAGCATAAGAAGTCTGAGAAGCTGAGAAACTACTATGACTAATGCATTAGACGGTCAAAGCTAAATTTAAAGTAGCAAAATAAAATAAACATCGTAATATTGAAAAACAAAAAATCATTAAAAAAAATCGGAGCGGGCGCGCTATGGAAGTTTACACTGATCTGATACTACAGAAAGAAATGAAAAAATGTTAGTCATATGAGTTGCAGTTCAAAAACCACAACACCAACCACTCCAAAGAAATGTGCATCATCCAGTTTAACTTTAAAAACACCAACATATTGTGGTCTGACGGAAGTAACGAGTTTAGTTATAGACAACACGGGACTTTTTATTTCTAATTTAACTCTCTCTTTTAAACATTTCGCATTACTTAACCTAGGATAATTCATATTAGCATACAAAAATTTATCTTCTGCGTACCAAACTCTATGTCAACATCACTAAGCTATGCTAACACTTAAACGCACGCGTAGAGCTTTTTCATAGAAACGTAGTAAAAAAACACATTGGCCTATTGATTTGATTTGTTCTATTTAACGTAAATTAAGTTCAAAAATTCTAAATAAAATTGTCCTCCTTAAAATAAGTAACACACAACAAGAAAACATAACAAAAGTTAAAATTCAATTTTTAGAAAAATACTTTTGTGCACATACTATATAATTTAAGTAGAATGAGAGCGTTTTGAGACCACTTAAGGCTATGTGCCCTGTAATTTCAGCAATGATGATAATAAGAAATGGATATTCCAGTATGTATATACAAATATGCATTAAAAACTGCATACACATATGATTATTTACAAATAACGAATAAAATTATGAAACCTTTTGACTTGAAATGCTGGCCTTGCCATATCAACGTTGCGCTGCACTTATGGGCAGCACTTGTCGATTGTCAAACGGCAATCGAATTGTGCGCCTAATGTTGCCACACTGTTATCATTAATACGCTGCGATTCACTGCAGTTGGAATAAAACGCAATAGAATTATTAATAAAAACATTTATAAATGTTGTGATACTAACTCAACGCAAGCAATAAGACCAATGCGCAAATATTAGCTATTTCATGCATGTTACAAGCGTTTAAATTGGGTGTATATGTGTAAAATTGTGCAGAGTTTTTGTGTTTGCAATTTGCTTCTGGGGGCGGGGAACATACTAGTGCAAAAGTGATTTTTTCATAATCAACGTAAACGGAAATTCCATACGCCAGTTTCAAATTACTTTGCAACGCGAAATGTCTAACTTGGGCAGTAAACTAATAGTTGCACTTGTCTTTTATGGAATTCTGCAAACAGGTTAGTAGTGCAACGCCAACAGAAGAAACACTCTTTGTGCTGCAATCAATACTTGTCTTTAAAATGTTTGTTCTTGTGTCCATAGCTGATGCCTCGTTTCATGTGGAACTAAGTGTGCCGCCTATGGTGCTCACCGAATCCACAGTAATCTTTAACGCTACGCTTTACGATGGCAGCAAAGTTGCACCGAAAAACACCTACAAGTTTACGTTGAGCTATAATGGCGATGAGAAGGTAACTAACTTACGAAAATTGTTTGTAGAAGAGTATACAAAAAAGAAAGTGCCGCTTGGTAAAGCATAGAACAAAAGCAACGCAATTATTGTGACTAATTTTTGCAATAAACACAAGTTAAAATTTCAGTTGATAAACACAGACGTACTTATGTACACACATACTATGTATGTACATGGTATGGCAGATTGTCTTTATGCATGAAAAAACTGAACCCTATTCTCTACACTGTAGCGTTCAGCCTTATCGGTTAATGCATATGTATGTCTTAACGTTTATTTGTATATCCAGTAAACCCTTTGTATGACGCCATATCTCTAAAATGTAAAATTTTAATAGTACTTCATTTATACGTGACCAAGTTATTGCATATTTCCAACATTCTAGACAATATTAAAAGTTTTACGAAGCAGTTGGGGGAAAAACCAATAACAAAGAGTTTATAAATGATTTATTAGAATCCATATAATCTCAAAAGTAATAACATTTCTAAAAAGAATGTATTTGCAGTTCAATTTTTAGTAGGTTAAACTATTTTTAGCAGTAAATACATTTATTATAAACAGTTTCATTTTCCAACGAATTTGCAATGCAAATTTTAAATCATGTCTAGCTAGATTTTACTGCCGATTTGCTTGTGCGGAATACCCCAGCCAACTACTTGTGCAATCAGCTTTTGTTTAGTAATCTACGTCATAAATGCGACATATACTTCTATTGATTGTATTCATTGTTAACCCGCAGGTAATTGACACAAGCGAACCTAATGCAAACTGGACTATTAACTATTCTAAGGAGCACATAAAGCCGGGCAAATATAGGGTGAATTTAAAGGTACAAAAGCCAATTGGTATTTTGAATTTTTGGATTGATGTCGCAAATACGGAAACAAGTATTGAATTGCTTGATCAATTGGCTGGTCAATTGGAGCTGATACAAAAGGATAAGCAACGACCTCAGGACTTTGTGTCCACACAAGAAACAGTTAATCATAGTATAGTCCTGTGGCCAGCAATTGAGCAATACGTTAAGCAAAATGCCTACTACGTGCATACATATTGGTTCCAAAATTGTACATATCTTGGCATGTCTGAGGGTTACGACTATGAGGCATTATATCCGACAGCTGAACAATACTACGATATTGAAGCATTGGTCGTGGCCTCTTTTGAGCCGCTGCCAGAGCCAACAACCTCCACAACAACAACTACTACTACCACTACCACGACTACAACTACGACTACAACCACTACTACAACCCCAAAACCTACCACTACCACTACACCCTCTACCACCACTCCGTCTACAACAACTACGTCTACGACACCCGCCACAACACCAACAACTACGACTACGCCCAAGCCCGCAAGTGCTGTTTCAGCAATCACATCGCGCTCCAAACGTGACATAAACGAAACCATGCACGCCAATGCCGCGATACTTGGTCTAAATTTAACTGCTTCGGTGCAGCAACAGCAAAAAGGCAGCAGCGACAATATTTCAGTATCTCTTATCAATCCCAAACTAACACGCCCCATAATGGGTGTACGTCAGATTTCGCATTTGAGTCTGCCAGAGCTGCCGCCCTATAATTGTGTTAATAAGAGCGTCATAGCGCAGGATCCTAAGAAAACCTATGGCTATTTTCAGCGACGTGTTGTAACTAAGAGTAAGTTTGTTAGGCTTTAAATTTATTAAATTTGCTTAACGTCATCTCTACTGCAGATCCCATTTCGAATTTCGGTACAAGCGGCAAGAACTGGCTGCAACATTGGGAATTGCTAAATCTGCATGTCTCCTGCAACGGCTCCGCACCTTTTGAAATTTGCTTTATGGTGAAGGAAGGTGCGTATGGCAAACTGTATAATATTGAGTATAGCTTATAATTGTTGTCATGATTGTAGCTCCTTATAACGCAACAGGCAATGAAACCTGCGATTACTATGCCAAGTACGATAAATGTGAATTGCGCGTAGATCGTTACTTCAAAGAAAGCAAAGCAATTCTTTTCTTTATACGCAATGATGTCTCGGAGAGCGTCAATCAAGTGACCATCAATATCTATGAGGGTAAATATTTTTGTTAAGCAATATTTTTTAATTGAAAATTAAAACTTATATATTTAACATGCTTTTGCAGCTAAACGACAGTCCCAGCTGTCTGTTGTAGTTGTTCCAGTTTCCTGCACGCTAGTGGCTGTTATTTTGATAGTCTTTGGTGTCTCGTTTTATATACAAAGTCGGAATCGGTAAGTGAACGTTGTATATATATTTATTCAATACTTATTTCTACATACTCTTTAGATTTACGGTGGAAGTTGCCGACTTCAATTTTGGCGATACTCAATCCGTGGATATGGAGTATATGACATTCCAACAACGCTTAATTGATAGTATACGCAATGCCTGGCCAAGATGGCGTCGTCATTCGCAGTCCAGCGCGGATCTTATACCCGATTCGCCACATCAGAGCGGATACAGCGGCAATGCCGGCGATGTGGACAGCAACTTGCGATACAACACGCTTAACTGAGACCCGGCGCTGTTGCAATATTGTTACCTATACGAATTAACCAATTTAATTTAATGTATATCAAATTTAAGTTAACAATTTGTTACACTTGGATATTTACGTGATTTTAGTCATACCCTTAAACCTTTTTTGTATTTGTCTTAATCTTTTGGTTTTTATATGAGCTCTTTACGTTTTATGTTTATTTTTTTGTTTCGTTTTTTCTATTCTAAATCATTTCGTCCACATACAACATACGCACACTTGCTCATTAACGGCCAAAAGTAAAAAAATAATCATAAGTAACATAACTTTGCCGTAAAACGTAAAGAACGAAAATCTCGAAAGATGTTGTAAGACTGTCTTTGTTCTAAAGCAAAAGAAAACAAAACAAAATTTAAATCATAAACTAAACTAAAGAAATTGTTGTAACTAAATGGAAAAAAAACAAAACCACATTCATTGAATGTTTGTAGTAAATCTAAGCTAAAAATTGTTTATAACACAAGTTTGAAACTTTTGTAACAAAACCACAGCTCAAACCCTCACAACCGCACACACACACACACATATACACAAATGCATAAACGCACGTACATTGTATGTACTACATGGAAAAAAAAGAATATTCATAATTGTAATTGTGATAGTTAGTAGAATAAATCATATGTTTCAAAAAATTATTAAAAGTAAAAATAAAAAACAGAACAAAGACAAAGTTTATTTATAATGTACACTATACTATGCTAGAGTACACTGAACTTCTTGAAAGTGCATCAGATCATATACCATAACATCACATTATCTTTATCAAGCGTCATTTTATAAGTATTGTTGCTATTGTTGTCTATAACATTTGTCCGAAGAAGAACTTTAAAAACAATCTTTATATATTTTTCACGTTTATATGTGTACCGAGAGAGTCAACAGCAATTACTTAAACTAGAAAATCAAATATGTAACGAAAAACATTTCAATTTGATGCTAATTCTCTAGCGCATGCTGTGAAAGCATTATTTTTACTTGATGTCTCTATTATATAGCAAAGTATATTTGTATTATGTATATATTTGCATAAAGAACATCGATATGCTTAAAATGCGCTTATAAATTGTATAAGAAACACCTTATGGTAATATTTCTTTATTGTATATAAAATTTATATGTATTTAAAAATAAATAATTAAATTATACGAGATTGCATTTTTTGTGTACATTGAAAATCAATGGAAAAGTGGAGTAAATAGTTAGAATTTCCCAAAAAAATCAATGGAAAGTAAATAAATAGAATCTGTTGGCGCAAGTTTTGTGAGCCAGCTTTTGAACTTGGTTCATACAATTAAAACATTTACTCAAAATCACATTTCATTAATATGACGTTTTGATTTGTTTTACAGCACTACGCAGGGAAAGCAGGTGTCGGCGCTATTTTGACAGCATAGACAGAAATTCAGTCAAGTGAACAAACGGAAACACTTCCAAAATGCCTGCAGAGTCGAGACTACAAGTAAAAAGGGATAAAGAAATGAAAATTTTGCGTGAAATGAGTGATGCTTGGACAAACATGGTGAGTAGTCCTCAGTCTACTTTAGATAAACGTTAAAAAAATAGTCGTTAACACTGACCAATTTCTATTGCAGGACAAATCCGATATACCAACTGAAAGCGTGCCATCAACAATAAGTCATCTTACAGTGTCACCTCCAGTTCAACAATTCACAAAAAAAAATGCTATGGAGGCAAAATCCAAACAATTCGGCGAATACGCTGCAATGATGCTAGATAATATATCCGATCCAGCCATTGTTACCCGCACAATGCTGCAAATTAAAATATTATTATCAAAAGCCATTGTGGAGGATGCCGAATCGTTACTGCTTAATGATAAACCTCCAGAACAGGAATAAGTTTTACTTTCTTTCACAATTGACAAGCTAAACAATATACCAATTTTGCTATAGTAAAAATCAAAAATATATTTATCTTAGTTCTTTTTTTTTAAATCTGCCCTTCCTGCTCCTTATTACGAAATCATAAAATTATTTCTTGACATTTCTTGACAATCGATATTTCAAAGTTATGGTGAAAGGTGAACTCTCGGATCAACGGACCATTAAAGCTAGAGTGCCGTAAGGTAGCGTTCTATCTCTATTTTTATTCACCATTTTTACTATGGACATGCCGAGCTCGACGGGCAGTTCTGAGCTTATAACGGCAACGTATGCTGACGACACTGCCATTCTTTCGTCTTCCTCCAGCGTTCAAATCGCTGCTGAGACCTTACAGAACCAACTGGACATTATAGCAACTTGGGCGAAACGCTGGAACATCCAGCTTAATGGTGAAAAAACTTTCAGCGTTTTATTCTCGTTAAGGAAAGACCCAAGTCCTGCGCTTACTTTAAATGGAGAGATAATTCCAATGAAAACATCACACCCGTAACTCGGAATTCACCTCGACAATTCTGTTGGAGGGACCACATTAGAATAATAACAGCAAGATGTAGAACCAAACTTGGCAAAATGGAGTGGCTACTTGGTAGAAATAGCAAGCTATCTTTGGATTATAAAAGAATTCAATATAAGAGTTTAAAAATACCAACTTGGTCTTATGGCATTCAAATCTGGGGAACAGCTGCCAAGTCAAATATTAAAAAAATCCAAATTTTACAAAACAAAACTTTGCGCAAAATTGCAGATGCCCCGTGGTAGTATATCCGAAATCGAAACCTTCACAAGGATCTAGGCATTCCCTATGTGGGTGATGTATTGAATAAACTTAGCGGCCGTTACGCTGATCGCATAAGGAACCACCCGAACTCGCTTGCATGTGCCCTGGCCGGTCATAGACCAAGAAGACGCCTAAAACGCCTTCATCCAAAAGACCTCAGAAGGTGTTTCATATCATAGAATCTACTCGATTTTTTAAATATTGTATATATATAGAGTAATGTAAATGATACCACACAAAAGGTTTTTAAGTGTACAGCGACTTACTTTTTGATAAATGTTGGATTATAACTCATAAAATCAAGGGTTGATTTCCAATAATAAATATTCGAGAAAAAAAAAATCCCAACTCTAAAATTTATTTACGATATCTACATAAACAAATTATATCCCGAAAACATTTTTTTAACCGATCTTATGAGGTTTGTTTCCGATTGGTGGAGGCCCTGGTGCCGTGGCCCCTTTGGTCCACCTATATTCAGCCCTTAGGAATGCAAAATAGCAGTTAAAACCTTTTTCCTTAGACGTCGTGAGGTAACGTTTTGTGGTCGACTGAGCTACCCACCCTATGCAGGCTTTGTCAGTCAGGTGCGCGGATCCATGATTTGATCTTAGCGGGTTCTTCAATAGGAATTGTACAAAAATCAAAGCGTTGGCAAAGATGTTCCAAATCTGAAGAAGGCATTCAGTGAATCAAAGCGGTGGACTTACATCATGGCATAACATGGAAATCCGGGAACCTTACTAGAAATCAATCAACCTCCAGGAAGGCGTCTGATCTCAGATTAGAAATGGACTGTACTGAACCATTGTTGCCATCGGGGGTTTCCACAGGGGCTGCCATCAGCCCAAGTCTCCCGACTGGGGAGAAGAGATCTAAATTACCACCCTACAATCTCAAAAAATTTGTTTCCTAACGAATCGTTATGATACCCTATGCTACAACAGGAGATAAAGGAAATCATTCTTTTATCTCTTCATTGACATGGTCAGACGTACCAACAATAGTCAAGGTTATTATAACTCGAATAGGTAAGGAATATCTGCCAACTGGTCAAGAATTTACTTAATCTCGGATTTTAGCACCTGCCGGATTTATGGGTTTAAGAAGGCATCCTTCCAACACGTTCTTGTTGAGTGTGATGCTCTTGTCAGCAGGACGATTTTCCTATTTTTTGAATATTTGGGTGGATCCGCCACTAATCTCAGCTGTTCGAGCTTGCGATTTCGTTAATTGAAAAACCTTTTTAATTGCCAACTAAACTAAATTTTAATAGAATATATAATCCCAGATCTAGGCGTTCAGACATATGGAAGGGCATGTCTAGATCAATATGTTTTGTTCTCCTGACTAAGCTGGCTGAGGCGTCTCCCAGAATCACAAAATAGTATGCCGCGCAAGTTTTTGATGCTTGGGTTTTGTCTTTGGTGCCTGAAACCTCCGCCCATTAATAAAACAACATCGTTTAAAATTTCGGGACGTCATACATATAATTGATAATGTATTTCGGTATGTGTTTAATGTAAGTATAATATTTTGATTAAGCAGTGGGGCAGAACATAAACTTTGGATAGTACATAATTTATATGATTTTTGAGGTTATATCGAAAAAGTAACTTTAGCATTTAAAGATATTTATTTTTTTTAGGTGCTGAAGGTGTAAATTATTGCTTTTCTTTTTTTTTTAATTTTGTTACATTTTCCCGAAATATGTACAGTAAAATTGAAATTATTTAATTAGTATGCGTTGAAATAAAATATTCGTTTCTCTGTTTTTATATAAATGGGGGAGAGTTTACAATACATAACTATGTATTTAATATGTATATAGGTTTCATAATATTCGTTCTATATGTTTACATTATATGAATCACTAGCAATACTTTTTGATAACTTCTCTCTATCAATTGAATGCGTTTCGTTTGTTTATTTTTGTAACTTTATAATTAACGAAATTAATTAAAATGTGATGTGAACTTTTCATTAAATATATATATATATACTATATATTTTTTAAGTATATTGAATATGCTAAATTAAAAACGTTTTTATTATAAATCTTAGTTAGTTGCTAATTTTAATTGCTGTGTTTCCATTTGTAGCACATAATATTAAGTTTATGTTTTTAAAATAATTAATTGATAAGTTTTAGTGTGTTTTTTTTTATGTTAATTTGTTTTTGTTGAATTAAAGTTACTTTAAACTTACTTAAGCATAGTTTTGTTAATTTAACATGTTTTGTTTTGTTTGTTAGTTTGTTTGTTTTACTTATCAACTTTTTGTTTTTTGTTTTTGGTATATTCATTAATTTTTAATTTTATACTTGCTATTAATTGTGTTTTTTGTTTCGTTTTTCTTTTTCACCGCACGTTCCTGCCTACGATTTGTTCAATATCATCTTCTTTATATATTTATGCATATATAATTTCCTTTGTGTTTTGTTTGTTGAATTTATTAATTTGCTTTTCAATTGTTGTTGTTTATTTTATTATTATGCATATTAACTTTGGCTAATAATTGCAATTGTGTTCTGTAATTGTTGATCAATTCATTTTCTGCGTTTTAAAGAACGAAAAGCTAATAGAACAGATATTTTTAACAAACTTTCAAACAAAGGCAGCCATCTTGAAAGTGTGGCCAGACGTTGCAAAAATTCAAAACTTTGGCCAGAAACAATGTAGCAGTCATAAAAGAAAACGAAAGTTGCTGCTTTATGATAATTTTGAATTTGTATAAAGTGGAAAATAAGTTTTATTGATAGTTTGCTTGGTTTGAAGCGGAAGACTAAGGATATTTCTGTTTTTAAAGCAGCTTGAATGCACACAAAAAATGCTGTACAGTGATGTACAGTGAGTGCAGTAAATCAACTCATAATTTTTGGGCACATTCAGGCATAGCTTAAGCTTGTGTTGATTGCAGAACAAAAACTTTAAGATTGGCACAAAAATTTATAATAATGATTAAAAACAAAACTACACATAAGCAAACTTTTGTTAATCAAAATTTTTAAAACTAATTGTAAGTATATTTAGAACTAAATTGCTAACTTTATGCTTAAACGAGTATTTCTTTAAGTAAGAGAAAAATAATTGGTATAATTTGTATTTGTAAAAATAAATCATTAGTATTTTATTGTTTGTCAGTTGGAGTCTATTATATGATATGTTTGAGGGCTTGGACTTTTCAACTTTGAAATTGTACATAAATGTAAAATTATTTAAAATTAAAAAAAATTAAATTAAAATTATGACTTAAATTTAAATTGAACTGTACGGAGGTTTGAGGCAAGTAACTAAACTATATTACAAAAGTTACAAAATCAGATCAGTTTATAGTAAATAAAATATTCGAGTACAGCTATAAATAATGAGTACAGTCAAAGGGCAACAAATAGGAAGGGATTACAAATTATATAGTTAAAAGAAAAGTTAAGCAGTCAAGTTAATTGGGAGCAGTTTTTGGAAAAACCTAATCAACTGTTGTTTGAAAGCGTAATCGGCATTGAAATGATTTTGGTGCGCGTGTGTGTGAGTGATTTGAGTGATATTTTCTTCAAATTTCAATTACAATTTTCCATATATGTTATTAGTTTTTGTTTTTTATGTTAGATTTCTTCATTATGTTTAGCATTTTACGAACTGAAGCCAAATACGTACGTACACATATATAATTTTCAGAGTTTTTCTAATATTGCTCAAATTTCTAAAGTTTTAATTTCTTTTCAACGTGTGTGGACAAACCATTTATGTAATATATGTATGCATATGAATTGCTTTAACTTTTTTTTGGTTTTTGGAGTTTACTTGAGAGAGGACTACAAAACTGGAGACATGAGTATATATGTTGGCTTGGGTATATGAATATTTTATATGCGTAGAGTACAATTTTGTTAATGTTTGTCTCATAACTTGTTTTTCTACTAAAGAGCACACTAAAGATTGGCTACAATTTCGTGAAAAATTTGCTGACACGACAATACAATACATATATGTAGTTTAAGTGATTTTTGTTTACGTTCTTTAACGAGTATGTTTTAAATTTTTTCATTTTTTGTTATGAGTAGCATAAATGGGTGTATGTATGTATGTGAGAGTATGTAGGTATTGGAAGATTACCTTTCAAAACAAGCTTGAAAACTAATGGAAAATTATTACTAAACATATAAAGTGTTTTTGGGTTTCGTATTTGTGTGAATTTGGGGGATTTGGTCGAAAGTTTTTATGACACACAATTATAAGGTTAACACATTTGTTGCTGCATATTGCTGTTTGCTTTTTGTATCGAATCGAAATCTATATATGTTTATATATGTGTGTGTTACTGTGTGTGTTGGTTGCTATTTACTTATGTCTAAAGAACGACGTCAGGCAGGTCGTGCGGCCTTGCCTAGGCGCGCATTTGGTTTTCGTGTACAATTTTTCTTTCCTTATAGTAGATCTCCTCGGATTCCTTGTCGCAGAGCAATAAAACTACTGCACCAAACAGAAAAATGGCAGCGCCCCAGCCAACGCCATAGGCCCAGCCGAACTCCCAAATCGGTCGATTCGCTGTAAATAAAAGGCAATGTTTTAAGTAGGCACATTAGGATAAGCTTATCGCTACTTACCCAGATTTAGTTCGCCTGCAAAGCATACCGGGTATACTATCAAGGCGGATAGCACGGATAGCACTAAAAAGGGGGACATAAGTTTTAAAAGCCAAACTTAGATAGACAGTGCTACTTACATGATACAAGCATTACTAGGACCGCTATGCGATAAAATTTATATTTAATATTATGATTCTGGGACTTTAAACCGAGGCCAGTGAGTACCGTGGCAATAACATCGGTTATCAATGTGATAATGCACAGCGCTGCAGTGGCTTTGATGTAACCTGTAAAAACAGAATTTGTTTATTAGAACTCCAACTCCATTGCCCAAAGAGCGTAACGTTACTTACCCACATCACGGCTCTCATAACAGCCAGGTGGATCCTGTATGTTAAATGGCAGTGGCGGCACTACATCATCCTCAATGCAGTGCGCAAATAGACCCTGACGCCAGCCAGCTGCCATCAGCCAATCTGTGGAAGCCAGCGCCATGATCATGAGTATCACCACAATGACGCCACATATAAATGCAATGACCTGAAAGTAAACAATCATCAATGAGCTGTGCTTTATCGACTTTATGATAAGATATGCGCTTACCTTCAGCGGCCTCGTGATTGTTATGGTTTCAATTGTCGTTGTTGGCGCCATTTTATCCGCTGGTGGACGTTTTACGCTGTATAAATATTTCGAAATTTTATTATAAACCATATAAATAGAGCGGATTAAATGATATGCCAACTCACCTTAAAAACTAACAGGCAAATATTGCTGCCCGTGAATACTTATTGAAATGCTTTATGTGTTTGGTTTTTTTTTTGCTCGAAATTGCTTTTTGGTTAGTTTGTTATATTAATTATAATATATATATATAGGGAGTAAACTCTTGGCTTTAACTTTATTTAAATGCTTCAACTTGCGTTTATTGCTTTTATTTGCGCGTTTAGAGATAGATAGAGCGGGTTTCCAATAACTTTCAAATTTGGAATGCGGCGTTTTTCAGTTTCTCAACATCTATTTGGAGTTTGTTTTTTGGGAGCAAAAATATGGTAACATTCGATTAGCTTAGTTTTGGGCTGGTTAATTAAAATCTTTGTGTTTTTGTGTGGTTCCAGCTTAGTGCGTGCAATAAAAACAGATTAACAACAAACAACAATTTTAGGCAATTTAAATAAAAGCAGCAACAACATGCATGTGTATAATAACAACAACAATGGCAACAACCAACAACTAAACTGAACAACAACCGACAACGACAACGAATTTTATTGTACTAATCACAAAGCCATAAAATTGCAAAACATTTCTGCAAGAGAAATTTAAACAAAGGAGAACGATTTGTTTATCCAACGCTTGAATGACTTTTGATAAAAAAAAAATAAATAAACAATTCGAAAAATAATTACAAATACACTTTTAGTGGGGCTTATTAGCTGAGTCATTAGTGGCAACATAGGCGATGCCCTAACCGGCCGGTAACTTGACAAAGGAATCCAGCTACATAAGAGCTGCAGTTTATCGACGAATCTGAGGTGCTATTCCTTAAGGTTTTCGCTACAACACTGTTCATAATCATAATGCAAGATCAGGGCCAATTGGTTAGAGCAAACATCAGAAATGTTATATTCCTTAATGGTCCAGATATGGGAAGACGAGAAAAACCACCATGGGCACGCTCATCAAGATCCCAAAGAAAGGCGACTTATCTGTATGCTCCAATTATCATGGAAAAATAATTCTCTTCATACCATCAAAGATTCGAAGCAACTGACAATTTAAAATATAAGCTTTTTGATAACGACTAATATTCCAAGAGAAATGACAAATACATCACTTAATGGTCCAGATATGGGAAGACGAGAAAATCCCCTAAGAATGTATTATGCGCCCATAATTATCAAGATCCCAAGAAAGGCGACGTATCTGTATGCTCCGATTACCGTGGCATAATGATTCTGTCCATATTATCGAAGGTTCGGACCAACTGACAATTTGAAATTTAAGGTCCTTTATAACGACTAAGAGTCTAAGAACTTTAACTCAACATCTGGTTTCAGGCAGGGCTTTCTTTTGTCGTCATTACTATTCCTAATAAACAAAATACCTGCTATCTACAAGTAAGAACACGAAACTACGAAGAATATATAGCAACAATTTCGAGGTTGTAAAGGATTTCGTGGGAACGAGTATTAATGACACTACGTCAGCATGGAAATACCTCGATAGAGTAATCTTGCTAACCGATGTTACTTTTGACTAAGTAAGAAATTCAAGAGTAAAACCATCTCTCGACACACGAAAATAACCCTTTACAAATCTATTATCGTACCCGTGCTTCTCTACGGCGCTGAATCATGAACATTATCATCATCCGATAAGGCGATTTTATTGACTTTCGAGAGAAAAATGCTCCGACGTACCATTGGACCGATAAGTGTGGATGGTGACATCCATATTCGAATGAACCACGAGCTGTATGAGCTATACGGCGACACTGATCTAGTTCGGCGTATATAACTACAATGTCTGCGCTGGCTAGGCCATGTTGCACGAATGTATGATAATCCAAAAAGCCAAAAAGGTATTTTAGCGGAGATCACTGGAAGGTCGACGTTGACAGAGACGCCCGCCTCTGCGATGGGAAGATCAGGCAACGGAGGATCTTCGCAGCCTGGGGATTGGCAATTGGCGCCAGCAAGCACAAGATAGAAACCGCTGGCTTATGATAATTTTCGCGGCCAAGACCTATAGCCGGTTGTAATAGCCACAATAGTAGTAGTACTATTCCTAATTTTTCCTAATTGGGCGAAAACCTTAGAAACCTTAGAGCACATCATGAAGATCGAGATTTTGGCACGCTGATATGAAAGAAAAAATTGACGATATGAATCGTACGTCCAAGAATGTGGGCTTTACCACCAAAGCCTTCCACCGCATTGGACATTTGGTGCTCCATATCTCCGACAACCGGTTTCTAAGGCCTACGTCCACTTCAAATACTTTTAATTTTTCTGTCGTTTCGCCAGGTTCACGCTGTGGGTTGTCAAAAAAATCTTAGCAAATCCAAAACATGTCTGTGCCAGCGTCCAGTACGGTAGATCCTTTCAAACTCGGAAATAAATGTGGAGGTGGAAATCAAAAGCGTTATCTTCGGCCACCAAACCACGTGAGGTCTGTATGACTGCAAATTCTGGTTGATGACTGTTACCTTCTTCTTCTTCTTCTGTCATCCTCGACTCCCAGTGGAGCATAGGGCCTCGATCGTCCTCTTGTAGCGAACTCTATTACAAGATTCACGACAGATATCATTCCATGAGTAGCTGGCGGCTTGTAGTTCATGGTCAATAGATCTTTTCCATGTTTTTGCTGGCTCACCAAAGCGACGACCTCTCCCCTGAGGGTTCCAACGAAGTGCCTATCGAGCGAGGTTCTCGTTGGATCTTTAAAGGGTATGCCCACTCCATCGCCACTTACGCTCGCATATTTCCACTGGCAAAGGTTTCTGATTAGTTCCAGAGATCTACATTAGTAATACGGTTGGGTCACCATATATGTAGAATCTGGCGTAAGCACTTATTGCAAAAGGCTTGTAAGCGTGCGTCTGTTCCTCTCGTGCGTTTCCAAGTTTGGCAACCATAAAACAAAATAGATTTGACGTTAGAGTTGAAAATTCGTATTTTGGTTTTTGTCAGGACATATTGTACCTGAAGTCCTGGCAGGTAAACTTCATGTGTTTATAAACCGCTGGCCAAGGACTATCTCGAATTGGAAGCTTTTGAGCAAAATATAAATCGCGTCCCTCATATACTTATTTGAGAACGTTCTCTACGAAAGAAATTTTATTCCGCTCTGTTTTACCCATCATAGGCATAGAGTATTTAGTAGTCAGTAAGCCCCAACTAAATTATTATACGTGCCTTAATTTAAATAGTTGAAAAACAATTCAAAAACATACAACTATAGGTCGAATAACGCTTTGGCTGAGCCGGCAGACCAAATAAATATGCATGCAATGACATCAACAGCAATTCCGACGAAAAAGCTTGAGGAAAATGTTTCAAATTAAATAGGAAAGCATTGGAGAGGGAGGACTGGGAAAATTGAGTACACTTCAGAAGCAGCCATAGCAATGCATACAGCTCAATGCATCATTAATTATGCGTTGACTTTGAAGCCGTCGATATTGTGGGTTGGGATGGCTGATGAAAACGGCTTCAACTTCATACACACACTTGCACGTGCAACCATATGAGTATGCTCAGTGGCGTAGCGAGCAAATTGCAAAGGGGAACATTTGAATTAAATATTTAATAACATGCACACTTCTTTGGAAATTTTTTTTCATATCTTGAAAATTTTTATTAATGGGTTTAGATGTTACATTTTTTTGTGAGTGGAACTAGAAGATTTTTACGATTTTTCTGTCTGGTCTATGTAAAGGGTGTTCTATAAAGCTAAACGTCAAATTGTAAGCCTTAATTTTTTTGTCGTTTCTATTCACCATGAATAAATTTTACAGGTAAAATTTTGAAATGTGGAGTGGATTGAATTTAAGGTATGAATTATAATCATGTTTCGTGAAACAAGTCTCACGAACCCATCGAATTATTGATACGATGAGCATTTTTTTTTCATAAAACGAATCTGTCGGTTGACCTCCAAGATTATGGGATTTGTCTATGTCTAAGTCTATGATTTGGGATTTGACTTCTCTTGACCATTTTCTTTGGAACTACATTATGTCCTTATGTTATTGTGACAAACCAATAATTCTAGATACATTTTTGGTCCATATAAATATTATCAGATATTCAAAAATTCAATGAACAGAATGCACTATGGAACAGCAAGTCGTAAAGATCATTTTTCAGATTCCATTTATAAAAAACAGAAGAATTTTTAAGCAAACATTTTTTTTTGTGACGTTCGTTCCTATGGGAGCTATATGATATAGCCAACCGATTTTGATCAAATTTGGTACAGTACTTGGAAACTATGAAAAACTTTTGAATACTAATTAATAATTTGGTTACGATAACTTCATGAACAAACGAATTATCCATCTAAAACTTTTTTTTGTCGAGGTCGTCACAAACAACCATATGGGAGCTATATAATTTATCCCCGATATCAAAAAAATAAAATAAACTTGCCTCCTATGGAATAATATGGGATCTAATGTGAAAGTTTGGTTACTCTAGCTCTTACCATCTCTGGAGATCTAGGCGTTCAAACGGACAGACATAGGTATATCGACTTCTCTAGTCACCCTGACCATATTTTAGGTAACTTTGGGATGTCTCTGACGTCTCCTTCTATATGTTACATACATTTTCGGCTTGTACAAACTTAATATACCCTTTGTACCATACGGTACAGGGTATAAAAATGCCTTGGAGTTTTCCTCCGAGCTAAATACAAGTATTCATTCACTTCATATTTATGTACCTATTTTTCCTTTCAAATAAACGTGTTGCTCTTAAAAAAAACACCCCTTACTTAAACCAAAAGTTTCAGATGGATAATTCGTTTGTTTTCGAAGATATTGTAAACAATTTTAGCATTCGGAAGATTTTTAGACTTCCCAAGCACTGTGCCAAATTTTATCAAAATCGTTTGACTATATCATATCTCCCACAGGAACGATAGGTCAAAAAAACATTTTTGGTTAAGAATTCGTCTGTTTTTGATGGTTTATGAAGGAACCTTATTTGGCAATCAAATGTCTTTTGGTATTTAAGCAATATACCGGATTTTATTGTATGCTAGTGTTACAGGGTATCCCAAAGTCTTTCGCGCCTGACTTCAACGTACGCCATTTTTTTTTTAGAGTTTTCTCGGGTATGCAGACCATCTATAAACATTTAGGCAGCCTAATAATCAAACAGTCCATTTTACTGTAGCACGAGTAAAAATAAATACTTTCTAATTCTTTCTTTCTCTCGATTGAGGTGAGTCTAATAATGCATATCTACAGACAGTGAAGTTTTGTGACAGCTTATATTGCCCACTTCTTTTGAAGGTTTTAGCAGATACTTTTCGAAAATAGTATTCTTTATAGAAACTTGTATAACATGGCAGGGAATCCCTAAAATCGTATAGGGCGACACTGAATCAGATATAATTGGAAAGACAAGTACAAAATTTCATTCGTGCAATTCTCTTCTAATTTGTTTTGCTCTTATATGGAGGAGGAAGTGCACCCCCATCCCTACGCCTCTGCAAATACTCATATGCTTATGCTAAGCAAGTGCAAATACACATTGATATTCTATTTATTGCTGTGTGTGGGAGTGAGTGGGAGTGGATTGCATGTACTCGATTGTAGACACGGGGAGGCGGCATGCAAGAACAATCGAATGGCAAGACAATAGAGCGAATGTTTTGGGTGGGTTGTTGGGGGAGCAAGCAAAACTTTTGATGCCGTTCGGAAATTTAGTGACACAGACAGCGGCCAGACAAGGCAAGTCATCTGTGTATGTGTGTGTCCGGGTGTTTGTATATTTGGGGTATTTTTAGCTAACAAAAAAAAACGACTTTAGTTTCAGCCGTTGAGAGAAAGCGAAAGAAATTTGCATACAAAGATATGAATGGCCAAAGGCATGAGATTTCTTGATATGTCAAATTTGCTTTATGTCTATGGCATGGCAACAGGATCAGCTTTTAATTGCTATGAAACGAACAAAAAAAAGCAAGCAAAACTGGGCCAAATATGAGAAAATAGCAATAACAACAACAACTGCGCAAAATAAAAAAAAAGCACACGAAAATAAAGACGGCACGGAACGAAAGCAAAACAAAATACAGGCAAACTCAACACAAACACACACGCAGCCTGCATACATACATAGATTGTATAATTTGGCAAAGAGGCGTTGAGCTAAATGAATTTGTATATTTAGAGTTGTGGTGTCTACCTTTCCTTGATATAGTCCAATGTAACCGATTCGGAATCAAATTCGGAATAATCAGGCAAGGATTCGGCATCAAATGAGCTCATTCCGCTCATGGCATAATGTGGTATGTTATTCATATAGCCGCTGCCCTGTTGTTGTTGTTGCTGTTGGGGGTGCTGCTGCTGCTGCTGGGAAGCTGAATTTTTCTCAATTGGCAGCATTTTGTTTATGCGTTTTAAAACAGAAAAAATAAAAAACAACTAAACTGCACACACACACACTGAGAAACCTTTAAAAAGTGTCTTCGTTTCTTTTTGCAACACAAATAAGTTTTTTCTCTATTTGTTTTTCTTTTCTACTTTTTCACTTTCTTCAGCCAAGGTAGCAAAAAATTGCGAAGATGGCGTAGTTTTCACATACAGCCCACACTGACTTGGGTCACTTTTTTCTTTGTGCAGCTGCCGAGACTTACACTTTGCTAACGAAAAACAAATGTTTAACTTTTATTTTGCACATTTTTAATTAAGCAGCATTTACGCACCAATTTAGTTGAGCGAGTTTTTCACATTAAAAATAAACAAAATCGAAATGATAAAATAGAAACTGCGCTTGCCATTCGCCACGATTAACAAACATAGTGATGGTATTAATCAATTGTCATTAAAATCGATGCGCCAGCTATCGCCAGTGGCTGCGTGATTTCAGGTACATCGCTTGTTAGGCGTCGTGTTTGTTGTCTTTTTGTTATAAGTTCTGCTGTGACAAATGCATATTTAAATCGTTCTGTATCCGCGAAATCCAGCTGTTTAAATTAACAAAAGTTAAAGCCACCGCAAGCTCTAATGCATATGGTCATAATTGATATAAAATAAATTCGCAAAGTGCTTTTAAAATATGGCCACCGACGCCTTGTCTAATGCCGAGAATTTTCTGCTAAAAAGTGGTGATGACGATGTCATATGTCCAACTTGTGATGATAAAATAAAACGCAGCCAGGTTGCAGACCACTGCCAGGTGGAAGTGGAACGTTTGCACAGCATGCAGCTACGCTCGGCTAGCACGGAAGCGGCCACTGCCACAACGACAAATACAACACAGCCAGGAGAGGCTAGCGCTGCTGAGGCTGGCAGCAGGCGTAAGCCTTGGTGCGTTTTTCAGCGTGTGCAACGTAACCGCCAGGCAAGACAGCGCCAGCGCACACGTAAACGTGCCACAACATCGCCCCCAGCAGCGCCTGCCGCCACCGAACCAACTTGTCCTGTATGCAACAAGCATTTTCCGCAGTCTGAAATACAGCAGCATGCAAATGAGTGCTTGCGCAATAGTCGTCGCAATGGACAAACAAATGGGGAACGCCATTCAAGTGATGATGATGATGACAGCGATGAGTACGAGGAGTATGAATGGGCTGGCCAGAAGCGCGTACGAGTCTCCACGCTGGTACAAGGAGGCTATGCTGCATTAAGCTTAGGCCAGACCAGCAAGTACAATGGCAGTCAGCAAACGCAGGATGACGAGGAAGAAGATCTCAATGTGGACGAGGATGATACACATATTTATGGGCCCACGCAATATGGCGAGAGTGATGTGATACCGCTGGTCAATGAGGACACCGATGGCGATGTCTCGGAAGCCGATGTAACCAGCTATGTGCGTCGACTGATTTCCTCCAACGATACAGTTAAGACAAATCATTCCACATCGACGGCGGAAGCGCAACAAACGACTGAAACCATGGACGTTGAGGAGAACAACAGCCCTGGGCCCTCCACATCCACAGCGCAGGCCGCATCCACTTCCAGAGCTGGCAAAACTGCGCAGAATCAAGAGCAAATCATTGATTCACTCAAGGCTAAGCTGCGTTTATGCGAGAAACAAGTGCAGAGCAAGTATAAATGTCTTATATGCATTGATGACTACAAGAATCCCGCCATTTCTGTATCCTGCTGGCATGTGCACTGCGAACATTGTTGGTTAAAAACGTTGGGAGCACGCAAACTGTGCCCGCAATGTAACTCTATAACGACGCCAAAGGATTTGCGGCGCATATACCTGTAGATGTTGCTGCTAAGTGGAGGCGCAAGAGATTTGAGCATGAGCAGGCAAAGCAGCATTGTTTACATTGTAGAAACCTAGCCGGCTAAGTTGAATATGTAAAGCGAGGACAGCATTTTTGTATAGTAGAGTATATAAAAGCCGGCACATTATGTATACAAATTGTAAACAGTGCTTTATTTATATTTATAAAATATAAAAGATACATAATCCCAAACTGCGACAAATCTGTCTAGAAGATTTCTGCAACGCTTCCGCACTGCTAGGGTGTTAAAAGAATGTTGTTAAAATTCCTTTTCCTTTATTTTTAAATACATTTAACTGATCAAATTATTTATACCCAACAAGTTAGAACGATGCTATGATTATATACCATACGTGACATAACAATAAGATTATGTAATAATTACAATAAATAAATACAAACCTTAAAATATAGTTGTACATGCTATTTAATTCAAGAAACTGGAAAGTTAAACGGTTTCATTAAATTTGGAGTCTGTATTCAAATTTGCTTTTTTTCTTAATACATTTTTCGAATTTATGTTTTCGTGAGTCACGATGTTTTCGTGTGTGAACCATACGCCGGCATGCGGCAATATTTGTGATATTTTCGTATGGCACATAATTTTTTGCCAGATATTCATATAATTCCAAATATTTCGAATAGGAGCAGCTTTATCGGTTTCTAGACGCAAGTGACGAGTTCGACTATTATCAAAACGTAAATATCGTGATATTAAACGAAGGCGTTCAATTTATGTGAACGCCACAATTCTGATGAATTTCTCTAATTATTATGCGAAGCGCCAGCAGCCGAAGTAAACAATGTTGGCATTGACTTCAGTGCTGACCAATTCCTGCCATAGTTTTGGTTTTGAGTCTGGATTTTCTGCACTCCATATTTGCACAGCGGTTTAAGCACAGCAAGGTGCGGGTGATGCGGGATTTAAAAATTCGAATTTCATTATGCTATAAAAGAAAAACCGTCTGAAATTTTTCAATACTTTTTATTGGAAAGGTTGTTTCATGACATATAGTGCATATATTTACGAAAAACTATTTCGGCCCAATGACCACCACGGCTGACCACACAATTTTTGAGTACATTTTCGATTTTTTCGGGCCTTATGTCAGCAATAGCAGTTAGAATCTCGTGCTTGAGGTCTTGAATTGTATCTGGATAGTTGGCGTAAAATTAATCTTTAACCGCTCCCCAAAGAAAATAGTCCAACGGTCTCAAATCGCAGCTTCTCGGAGGCCAATTCACATCACCGTTTTTGCTGATTATGCGATTTTCGAAGATAGGGCCCAAAACATCGATTGTAGCGTTGGCTGTTGGAACCAAATATCGTTCAAGTCTTCCTCTACAATTTGTTCGAAGAAAAAATTAACATTGCGCGATAGCGATCACCATTGACAGTTATGGCGGCTCCTTCTTTATTTTCGAAGAATAATGGGCCGATGATGCCAGCAGACCAAAATCCGCACCTAACAGTCACTCGTTGTGGTTGCATTGGCTTCACTACAACGGCGAAGAGTTTGTTTGTCCACTGCGACGGCTTTTGGTGCCCCAGATGCGACAGTTTTGATTTTTAACATAACCACCAAGGTGAAAATGAGCCTCGTCCGAAAAGATGATTTTTTTTGTAAAATTCGGCATCATCGGCCAAACGATTTTTCGCCCAATTTGCAAATCGTAGAAGGCTCGAATGGTCCGCTGGCTTTAGCTGGTGTACCAAATGAACTTTATATGGCTTCATGGCAAGATCTTTGCGTAAAATTCGCATTAAAAAGTGCGTGAAATGTCCAACTGTTGACAATGATGACGAGTTTATGTTGGTGGTTGGTAACGCACGCTTTCAGCAACAACAACATTGTTTTGTTTTCAGTTTCACGCTTCACAAATATCCGAAGTTTTTTAATATGATTTATTTATTATTATTGTTAAATTTTATCAACAATAAAATAATTTAAATCGCATAGCACTGCCAACTTCGCAACAAGTCCTGATATCCATTCAAAGTGTTGACTGCACCGATTGTAAACCTATCGAAATCGATTAAATTGTCTTGGCGCGTAATCGTTTAAGTGTCCACTGCACGCACAGCAACTCAAGGAAACTGTTGCATTTAGATTGAATTAGGCTACTTTTTGATAAACTTTTTTATTCCACGTGTTTTGTTTTTGTATTTAAATAGTGCCAACAGTAAATTATGTCTTTAGAAAAGACACATGCAGTAAAATTAGTGGCTTTTGAACAATTTAATGTTGAGCGGTTAAAAATCATCAGATAAACTCAGAAAGTTGCTGCCTTTTTTGTAACAAACTTAATTTGCATAAAAAAGAGCTCTCAAGCAGTTTACATTGCATAAAATGCATAATTGTTTGGCATTGCAATCTGCAATATACATAATTGGAATTATGTAACGAAAGGTAAAATTGAACAATAAATAAATACTAAAAGCTTTATTGATTCAGTTCAGATATTCGGTATTTAAATTGAATGTATATAAAAAATTTAAAAAAAATTGGATAAAGGCAACACTGTTGGATTTTATTTATTTTTAAACGAAAATTAAATTTGGCAAGCGTTTTGCAGAGTGACCCTGCCAGTTTGAAAGCTACTGGCAAGTCTGGTAGCGCTGCCATTATTTGACATCGTCATAAAACTATCGATAGTTTGTTGAGTAGCGACACATCCCTGGTGCTGTCAGATTTGCCAAACATAAAGTGAAAACTTGAAAAGTTGCTTTTTTGTCTCCCGTGGACTTTTTTCCTGGAATTATTAATTCGCAAAAAACGCGCGATCGTAAAAAGCGTGCCATTTTGTAGTTGAAAGTGCAACGCGTAACGCTTACCATAAAATATATATAAGCACAATTAAAGGGCACGCGCTGACGTTTCGCAGTCGTATGAAATAACTAGCGACGACTGTGGGATCAGCACAATCATAGCGCCTCCTCCACCGTCGCCGCCACCGTTGTCTTTGTTGCTGCCGCCGCCGCACTGGGGACCTACGGACAGGTCCAGTTTATACACAGAGCTATTGCAAGTTGCATACGTCGCGCGTGGATTATGTCATTTATTTATAAAAAACGTCTAAAAGTTGGAAAATATGAAAAATAATTTGCATTAAACGTTGTTACTTAAAAAAAAAGCGCAGAAGAACCTGCAAAAATGTAGACTGTGTGCCGTGTGCGAGTGAGTGTGAGTGTTGCAGATAATGGATGTTTAGTTGTAGCTGTATAAAATTTATATAGATATATATATATATACATAGTTATAGATACATATACATATGTGCACATATATTTAAAGTATATGCGCCGCAGCACGTCGCCGCCATTGCCAGCGCAAGCCCCCGGGGGCATAATGCCAATGTTTGGCTGCTGCGATGATGCCCGACGCTAGAGTTAGCACAACCACTTTGTCAATACAACTACGTATACTCCCAATTTAACAAAACGTCTTAAAAAAATAAGAGAGAAAAAGTTGAAAGAAAAGTAAAACACAAGTACCAACACCACCAACAACGACAACACCAACAAATGGCCACATTTAATGCAAATCCAACAACAAACAACGCTGCGGATGTCTTGAGTTCCTCAGTCGCCGCTGCCGCAGCAGCGACATTTTTAGTGCCCTCCAATACAACGTCTACAGCCGGAACAGCTGGCGGCGGCGCTGCTACGCCGCTGCATTTGGAACAATTTGGTGCTATACCTGCCGCACATACACAGTATATGAGTGCGACACCTTTGCATCATCATCATCACCATCATCAGCAGACAAACTCCTCCTATACATTTGTGCAAATAAAACGCGAGCCTTGCCAAGTATCTGAAATAAGTTCCAATAATTGCCATCAGCCGCAGCAGCAACACCACCAACAACAACAACACCACCACCACCAACAACAACACCAACAGCCACAACATCAGGCCTCTACAGCTTTGGGCACAGTCTCGTCTTCTTCCGTCACAGCATCGGCCACTTCCAAGACCATGTCTTCATCCACGCTCACAACGCTTGTCAAAATTGAGGCTTCATCGCCCAAAGTGTCCGATTTAGAGAAATCGACTGGCATGGGCGTTAGCAGTCTGGCCACAACCGTGCCGCCTTTGGGTAGCACAAGTACGTTTACTACTCCCTCCCCTCTATATAATTTCACTCTCTCCTCCACCCACGAGAACAGTCTTAAACTACAATGTCCACGCATACCCTAACTATTTCTAGGCAATTCCGTACCCATTGGCATTGCAGTAGCGCGTAAGCGTACACAGGAAACCTCTACAACCACCCTGAACAGTGCCGCCGCTGCACTGCCACTGCAGCAACCATTGAACAAGGACATGAACTGCTTTGGCATACGCGTCGCCGACTTAGGTAAGCCGTAATTTAATAAAACGACTTGTGTCCTGGCAGAGATTCCATACCCTCTCACTTTCTCAAGCCTCTTAATGAACGTTTGGCTTTGTGCTCTGCCTAAATCACTCGCCGCTGCCGCCCCCCTTGTAGATATTCCCCTAGGCATCGTTATAAGCATCATTATGGGTAGCACACGGACGCAGCATGGACGTCGTCCAATTATAGCACTAATAAGATTTCAACAAACATTAAAAAATTCCTTCAGTACATTGAGAGGGTGTCGCTGTTGTTGTCCTCGTCCTCCTCCTCGACGCACTTATTCATACAGTGACGCACTAAACACCCCATAAAGTGTATAGAACTCATATGACGTTTACCGCCTGTTCCTACGGGTTGCTCTCTGACAGTCGTCTTGTGGCACCCCCCTCAGACAGTTGTTATATTTTCAATATGAAGAACGCTTAAATATTAAACCGAAAATATCGCGTTGTTTGCTCTTCCGCATTGAGCTCGAAGCCCTCTTGGTAAATATCATACGGGATAGTAAAAGAAAAATTTGTAAATTAAAGTACAAGAGAACAAACATAGTAGTTTCGTTTGGCGAGGACGATATTATGAGTGCGCTACATTTTTGGTAACTAATGCGGGAATTACTAATACTTAGAAGCAGTGACGGATCTAAGCGGGCGGTTTTCGGGTCCGGACCTGAAAAGTTACAAAAATGGGCTGGCAGTCTTTTGCGAGCTCTGGTGTATATACATTTCGAAGTGAAGAACCCCTAAGACGAAGTCCTGCATCCGACCCTGCTTAGAAGGTAGCAATACGTTTGGTAAGGAAAATATGAGTAATTGGGAATTTCTGGGACATTCTTAGGTGTCGCTAAGTTGGCATATGACAACTTTAAGAACACAATTTTTCGTTTTACTTTTAAAATTCGAATAAATTCGATATATAACCTAGACCTTCCAAGAGCAGGCTTAAGTCTACTTAAATATACCATCACTCACTTCGGCATATAAGTTATTCAGCTAGTAAGAATATTTTTTAACCGACTTCTCCTATATTCCTAAATTAAGCTATGTGACATGGTATTCGATTTCGGCTAGTCCAATGAATTTTCGTCTTAGGAAAGAATTTTAAGTGACTTTTATGTATATAACTTGAAAAGTATGAGACTCGTAGGGCAACCTTACCCGAGTGATTAATATAAAAATTTCAAGTTATTCACATTAGTTCTGAAAATAAAGTATAAACTATAAAAATAAATATTTCTTTTAGTCTAATAACAGCCAGTTTATGTGTGACCCAAACCTTTACTCATATTTCGGTTGATTTGTATTCGCAGCAAATAAAGGTTACCGATCTCTTCTATATGGATTTTTCAAACTGCTTTGGTGTAGCTTTTATGCCAGGAAAATTGATAGAATGACAGATAAAGAATAAATATATATATCAAGTTGTGAACATAATTCAATTTACTTTATTTTGGGATCGAAGTCAAAAGGATCTGACTAGCCACAAGAAAAATTAGTATATCGGTATTGACTCTATCTCTTCTACTTTTCGTGATCTCGTAACTCAGCTAACTCATGCCGATCAAAAATAAACTAAATATATTATACTTGGAAATGATTTTTTCGTCCTATTCTTAGATTTTGACAAAGGTCTTCTATGACTAAATCATTTTACTCTTGGAAATAATTCCATGCCTGATCTCCACGGAGATTGAGATTCTTAAAATTTATAAAGAGATATTTTTATAAATTCACTATATCCATTTCGATATGCTTGATGTATAAAATGTAAGCACACTTTTTAGTTGTAACACCTGCCGGAAATGGGAAGTATCAAATAACTAATGGAACTAATACGTCATCATGTAGGCACACTTGTTTTGCTTGATTTCCGTTTTAGTTTTCGATAAATAAGTCCAAAAGAACGAACTTACGGTGAGGATCTTCAACTATACGATAAAGTTGTCATCTGCTGTCTTCAGGGCCGTAGAGAGAATATCCGGGCCCCGGGGGAAATCTCGGATACGGGCACCTATAAATTTTTCTTAATTCATGAAAATACGTATAATTCTTGAAAAGTGTGAGATCAACATAAATAAAAGTATAGAAAGGATTTCTGAGAGAATTGATGATTTGATAAATTCATAAGAATGCATTTCATAAAACTATCCGACTGCTACGCAACATTCTTATTTTATACATCGATCAAAAATAATCGTAAAGAATTGTCTATAGTTTTCGAAACAATTTTTGAATTACGAAAAAACAAAATACTCTATTTTCTATAGGCAAAAAAGCTAAGGTGCACACTGTATGAGTCATATAGTGACTATCCTCTAATCAATCAGTTACATATAAAATATCTTAATTGGAGCTCCATAACATACACTTTTGTATCACCATACAAAAAAAATAATAATTTACTAGGTATATTTTTTTTAAGAAAACAACTCCCGAGTGACTCTAGAGTCCGGGCCCCTCCTAGAGCTCCGGGCCCTGGGGAAAAAGTAAAAAATCGGTGTGGTACCGATTGTCTTTATATGCGTGAACATATAGAGGTGGAACTTACACTATGTGATAACTACACAGCACACTGTGTGCACAATCTAAATTTCACATCGATAGGTAGGTTAAGGCGGCAATTGGAGACTTTGCGTCCTGTGATACTGGCAATGGGGATAATGATATTGAGTAGACAGGAAAAATTGAGAAATAGGAAATGTGGAAAGTGCAGCACCTTGTTTATCGTAGGATTCGAACCCACAACCTCTGGGATTATAGTCTAGTGCACTGTCGCTAAGCTATCGATGCTGCTCAGAGATGCATAACTATCTATTAATTTGGAATTGTTTATCAAAAGTTCATAGAATTTCGCCGATAGTTCCAAAGCTCATAGAAGAAGTTGTTGATATTTCGTGGTTATCGGAAATACAGGTCGGAACGGGACATTTTAAGCTTTTCTCACAAAAAAACAAAATTCAAACTTTACGGCAATCCATTGCCATGCAAAAGCGCTCGTTTATTCGAATATAATCGTTTTTCTACGCTGGACGATTTCAAGACCATCTCTCTAGTTTAAGACGAATTATACTTTGGTTTCTTACAAAATTAAGGCAGCTTCCACTTATCAATCTCTGCCAGCGTTGAAGGTTCTTGGTATTCTATTATGATATCTATTTCGGGGTGGAAGTGGTGCTTACTCTTTTTGAACCTCTTAAACATGAGGTTCGTATCTGAACATCATTTTTAGTTGGCCTTATCCTATGAGAGTATCCACTAGATCTTAAGATAATTTTATTTCCTTTGTAGACAATTATAAAATGTTGATTAACGATTATGCCACGACAAAGTGACAAATGATAGGAAATGACATCTGACGCACGGTACAGGAAGGATAAAATAACAAACATTATTTATTACATAACAAACATATGTTGACATTAACATGTCTCAAACGCGCCTTATGTCGCGTTTCCATTGATAATTTGTTTGCGACTCCTTTGCGACGTAGCATGCAATAAAATAATATTATGGCTTAGCACTTCATCTGCCGCAGATGCAGCTCCGAGTGTCGAAAATTGTCGCTACTTATTTATTTAACCCTTAATAAAGATACATAAGCTCAGATTTCAACAACGTAATGTGCTTGTTAACTCAAAATAGTTTCCATTTGTTGGGAAAACTCATGTCGACTAATTGGTAGTAATAAAGTCCTTATAAAAATAGGCGACTCCACCTCCTGCGTGCTTCGGGCGACAACCCTTCGGGGTACGGTTTGATGTGTTGTGTTAAAAGGAAGGTCCGTGTCGAGTTTACAGTAAAAGGCTTAGGGGCTAATAAAAAATTGTAAAAATATTTAATATACTAAAGGCTGTATTTGCCATAGAAAGTCTCTATTAATTAAAGACACCACCGTTCGGATTCGACTATAAACTGTAGGTCCCTGTTCTGTTCGAAAAGTTATTAATAGAGATCTCCATGCCCCTCCCAGGGGTCAGTCAGGGAATTATTATTATTATTACTATAGTCTACATGCGACTACATAGCAGTAGTGAAGAGTATATCTTTATTGCAAACATATTTATTTACAGATTGTTTTTTTAGGGCCATCTTCATTTTCATTTATATTTAGCGAAGTTCCCAAACGATTTTTACAAAATATGCAACCGTAGATAGTTACTAAAAGAAGGGAAACCTGTGGCAAGTTTTTAATATCCTTGGCTAAAAATTCGGGGATAAAACGAGAAATTTTATTGTGGAGCAAGAAGGATAAATATCAAAAACTGAATGAAGCCAAGTGAAGAGGTCCCTAGTGGTATTAAAATTTTACTCTAAGTTCTTTTGGCCTTCGAGAAGTAGTCAATACGGAGAGACGGGCAGACTTGCAGGCTAACTTTCCGTCTGTCTCATAGGTCGATTTGTTCTGATGATTTTGGTAAAAAGAAAGCGTTGTCTTCCATTTTCCTTTTAGTTCTTACTAACATAATTTTTTTTTTTACAAAGTTAATACATGCTTTTTTTAAGTTGCGGCGACTATGGACCTCGTATTTCATAAAAAAAGTTACGTTCGCCAATTTTTTGCTTGATAAGGCTGAGGATTGAGAAGTATTTAAAGAAAGTAGTTACAAGGAAGGGTCGGATTCGCCGCATGATTCCCGAAGTGGATGCTTTTATTTTCTTCTGTATTTCGACGATTCAGAGCCTGAAGAATTGGTCTTATTTCTACCCTAACCTCAAAAAACTTATAATTTTTTTCGAGATTTTTTTTTTATCACTATTTTTGAGATCACATCCAAAATATCACGTTTTATGGGGTTTTTTGAGGTTAAGACACAACTCTGTCGCTGTGAAGTTTTTTAAGCTCTTTCTGATTCAGAGACTTCAAAATCAATGGAAAGTATGGACTATCTGAACCTTAAAATCCATTGTTGGCTTTGTAGATGTCTCTCAATTATATGCAAAATTTTTCTTCGTTGACATTTATATATAAGGTTATATATAGTTCGGATCGCGAAGCAATTGTAGGGAGGGGCGGGGGTTGGCTACCACAGCAAGTAGGAGGCAGAGCTCCCTAGTCTTACAACAACAAAAATTTGACATTTTTGTACGCCGATATCTTCTTAACGAAACCGATGTCAAGAAAACGTAGCTTTTTGAGTGAACTTCCTTATTCTAGGGAGTTTAATGGAGGATAAAAGGAAGATCCGCTGGTCAGTCGAAATACTTAGGATATAAAACGTCTACTGACCCCGGGCCACGACCCTTTTTTTGTGGCTGAGTTATTAATGGAACAAATTTAATCATTGCTGCCGTTTGTAGGGTCACGTTTTGTGGGGTTTTTTAGTTTATGACAGAATGTTATTGACTTTATTTAAACTCGCATTCGGATTCACAGACCTCAAAAATATATAAAAATCGTGGACTAGTCTCTGAACCTACACAGTTGACATCGGTGTAGCTATCTTATCGCATAAAAAATTCAAAATATATTTGAGGCTAGTTGTCCGTTGAGGTCTTTCTATAATCCAATGTCAATCAAGTTTTCTGAGATTTTCATATTATGAAGTCTTTTTTTGAGGTGAGCATAAAAGGAAGATCCGTTGGGCAGTCGAAATCTGATCTTATCCAGGGGTACAAGATAAGTTAGCGGCCATAAATAAAATACTGCACCCGCAGTGTGCACCAATCTTGGCCAAGTCCTCGAATGTAAATGGTCAAGCTCTAAGTGAGTGACATTAAATGTCATGCAGGATTAGTTAGTTTCTTGGATAAGGTTCCTAATTGGAGAAAAGGGCCTCAATAAACTTTTTCCAGCTTTCTCTGTTTTATTTACTTTACAAACGCTTTTATTTTTCTTCAACTTTTGCCAGAAGCTTAAATTTTTCCTTCTGGTATCCGGCTCCTTGTTGTTTATGTGCTGCCGCGCTTTTTGCTACCTTGTCGGTTTCAGTCCATCGCTTCTTTTGGGAATTCGCCTGCTAGCTTGCGTAGGTTTCGTCCAATCCATTTTCTTTTGCGACGCCGATTTGGATCGACATCGACGCACTTGCTCAGAAGTTTTGAATTCGAGATGGTCCATATCCCCATTATTTGTCTTAAGCAGCATTTTATAAAGTTTACCTACCAAGACTCCAGTCATCTAATAGATGGTTTCGTAGCCATTGAATAATAAGGAGAAGCATTTGAAGAAGGATTCGCAGTTTACTGACCGTCGTTATAGCTATTGAGTTCCACCCCTTATTTAGTTGAGCAAAAGCTTAACCTTGTTGATGCGATTACAGATTTGGCGTGGTCCGGATCTTACTCTCTTAAGCGGACGTTGCGTAATTACCAAAAAATAGCCCAAGAAAAGGATTAGCAAGGTTTCCACAAATTGTGGGATTTTGCAACATATGTAAATTTGCATTGTTTTCATACCAACCCGGTACAAGGAAACAGCTGTTTAGCTGCGGCGTTCAGCCCAGTGGAAACAACGCCCATCTACGGGGTATCAATGTAAACGCGACATCAAAGATCGGTAGCCAGAGGGTAAAATTCAAATGCCTTGCTGTTTGGCATGTAGCGCAAAATAGGAAAAGAAATCAAAAGATAGATTATTCCTAGGTAGCAGTGTGTAATGGTTGGGTGTATTTTTTTTTGTCGTTTTGGGTTGCTGTTTCAGTCAAAATGCTCGCTTTTGGCTTCCCCAATCTTGTTGTTGCTGCTGATGATGATGATTATGGTGTTGTTGTTGGTGTTGTTGTTGATGTTGCAAGGTGGTGAGCGTGGTATAGTGTTCCAACATGCTCAGGGGTAAACAAGGGATGGATGCTCATGCTGTGTGGCAACTGGCTGGTTGCTCTTGCTGCCAGGACCAACGCTGAGCAATGCGACACGCTTAAGTGGTTTGGGTATATGACCATATGGCAAAGTCGCCCCTCAACATTTAGTTGGGTTTTCTATTTTTTTCGGGCATTGTGTTTATAGTTGTGATTGGGATTCAGCCTGATGACTCTGGTGTGTGTAGAGCAACAAAAACAAACGAAATTTAGGCAAAATGTTGCACTAATTGCGTTTTAAGCGTGGGTTAATGGTTATTTTTTTCACTCCAAGCTTTGGCGGCGATGTTTTCATAAGGGTGTTGCATACTTCTGGGCCGCATATCAATTTGATACACAATGTAATATAATTAGTGCTCATGTACTTACATTTTAATTGAATTTTTGTGCAATTATACACCACAACGACAGGCAGGCAGGCAACAGAGGGTTACACGTTGATGGATGATGAGTTTTTCGGGTGTGGGTGGTGGGTGATGGGTGGCGTAGGTGGTTGGCTTCGGTTGCAAGCGCCAAATGCATAGCTAAAGTTCAAGGACATTGCAATATTTTTCGTATACACACACAAAATGCTTACACACAGATACAGCTACAGACACCCACACAGCTGCATATCGTCCAGGGCGAGCCTGTAAAGCTCCACTTGCGTCCAAACAAAAAGTTTATTAAACAATTGAGAGTCATCGTCAGTCAGTCGTTCAACGCCCTTTGCTGCAACAGGACCACGTACATAATTTTTTAATTTCCTTTTTTTTTCATTTTGGTATTTTTTTGGCATTCTATGTGTTATCCTTAATAAAGTTTAAGCGCCTTTAATTAAATTCAAAAGCGTGCTTATGAATATTTAAAAAAAGAGCTTCGACAATGTGCACTCGTTGTAGAGCTTGCAATCGGGGTGAACTGCCAGCTACAGGTGTGAGCACTTCATCAAGTTTTTGACACCCTTGGCATTGGCTTTGTCTAATTGTTGATTGACCCTTTTGTTTTTGGTTTTTTTTTTTGCAGGCGCCACCAGTTGCGGCAATTTGTACTTTACGGGCAACGCCGATTTGATGACCAATTCGGCCACAGCCGAGGAACTTGCTCTGAGCGCAGCGGGCGTTAATCGTGCGCCCTCCACATTTTGGCAGTATCCAAGTAAGTACCAATTGATTTGACATCCTGCCTGAAATCATTTTCGGATTTATTATTTTTGACAACGCACAGTCACACACCCACACTCTCTCTATCTTTACTTCTATTTGACTCATCTTTTGTTTCTGTTGCGTGTAGATCCATTACCCATTGAATCAGTGATTTCCATGTCGCCCGCCACCGTGGGTTTGCAATACTCACGCGAGGCAAGTCGCGGACAGGTTGTGCTGCTGCCCGCCGCTCCAGCAGCGCTTGGTAAGTCTATGCAGAGTACGCTCTCTCACTCTCTCTCTCTCTCTCTCAGAATCTCGTTCTGTCCATACGCTCTCAAACTCATGAGTAACGTCACAATTGCATGCTATCACACTTGTTATTTATATGCTTTAAAAAAAACTATAAAAATGTAACCTTAACACTGTACAACAGGAACGTAGTTGCTTTGGGTGATTGTAAGCTAATCCCTAGACTAACACAGCAGGTTCCAAAGAGTAGACCATGAAAGCTTTCACATTAAGTTTCGGGGGCAATTTAACTAAATGTGAAATTAAACGTTGTCTGGAAGCTTTGGATAAGCTTTTTTACTACTGTGACCAAAAAGTAAGACCAATTTTTAATTTCGAAATCTCCAGCTTTTGTTAATACTATCCTTTAAGGGGGTACGCCACCTTTGAACTTTTGGAAAATGTTTTTTTTCCTCGAAATGCTTCCTTATAGTGTTAAGAATGCACGAAGAATATTAATTTAGAACAATTCTATCGGCAAAATGATTTTTGGCACTTGAAGCCATGCGCTTCCAAGCAATTGGAGTCGTGCTCGAAAACTTTAAACCGGTTTTTCTGGAAACGACGTTTTTTAAAACGGTGCGCAGTGGAACTCCAACAATACCTGACCGATTTGAATGCTTTTTAAACCATAGTTTTCATAAATCTATCAGCTTGTGCCTTACATAGGATTTTACTAACGTTATTTTTCCATTAAAAAATTCGATAAATTTTTAAAAAACACACTAATGTATACTTATTGAAGCTATTGTTATGAATTTGCTCAACATTCTTCGGTTTTCATTAAAAAAGTCCCGAATATATTCATTGATTTTTGGTCCTGAAGGTGGTCTAACCCCTTAAGTCAACACCTTGTAAGATACCATCTACAGAAAATGGGGAGGTCGATGAATCCGCCAGACACAGTCTCTGTGACGGCCCAGCGCTGGTGTGGGACAGCGCCTGTCACATGGGAAATGAGCGGATTAGTGCATACCATCTTAGGTCAATACCACCAGACCTCCTGCTATTCATACAGGAAGCGTAAAATCTATTGCATTAATTTATGGGAACAGTACAAAAGCTCTTCTGGTCGCAGCTCCCCAACTTTTTGTAAGTGACCCAGGCGAGGGAAAACAAAATCCTTCACGTCCGTGTCAAATTTAAAAGTCATTTCGGCGATTTTTATAATGTATAATGTTTTGTTCCCGAATGAATATAATAATTCCTTGATTGAGCCTTGGGAGCGGCATGGGGATCTCTATTAATAACTGTTCGAACAGCGACCCACAGTTTATAGCCGAATCCGAAAGGCGGTGTCTTTAATTAATATAGACTTTCATGGCAAATAGCGTCTTTAAGCTAGCGATGCACCAGTGCTACTGCGGGGAATCGAACCACCGACTTTCGGTTTTAGTGACGAGTACGTTAACGACGGCCACAATGAATATAGGAATGAATATATCTGATTGAAATTTTTATAAATCGTATACAAGTTCAAGGAAGGCAGAGAACTTGTTGAAGACGAAGAGCACTTGGATGGGACCTTAAACGTCGTGGCCCACGTCCAAGAAATAAACGATTTGGTGCCTTGATAATCCATTTTCAAAGACGTTTTTTCGTAAATCGTATACAAGTTCAAGGAAGGCAGAGAACTTGTTGAAGACGAAGAGCACTTTGATGGGATGGATCAACCTCAAACGTCGGGGCCCACGCCCACGAAATTAACGTGCCTTGATAATCCATTTTCAAAAACGTTTTGGGCCTCAACTCTCGTTGGTACCGAAAACACTAAATTGTGCATTGATTCTGTGAGATTTTTTCGTCAGAAACAAAACCCCTAACATTAGACCATTCTTTGAGGACCTGCGTAGTCTGGATTATGTGCCCATGCGGGCACAGAGAGAGACATAGGTGACTAGGGTTGCCCTAAAGAGTTTAATCCTCCTCTACTCCTTCCCTTCTCCAATTCCTTTTCTAATTACGTAACCTCATACTCTCAGCCACTGACTGAGCTGCCTATTCATCCTAACCTAACCTTAGGATTAGGACAAACTTTGGTATAAGTAGATTGGGTGCAAAAGGATTTATTTTGAAGGCGACGAAATACATTTGGAAGTATAAATCCAGAGTTCTCGAAACAAATTATCCTTAGTTTTTGAACACAGTAGTATCTAAAGATGATAATGTCTTTAGAAAGTAGTGTAAACCTTCATTTGGGAACTATTATGCTTTTGAAAAGTCTGGAATTTTTTAAAAGACAACAATTGTCTGGCATTAAAATGCTAGTACTTTACTTTGCATCGAGGTGTCCGGCTCACTTAAAAGGGTTGCCCCAGAAGTAGAAGAAGTACCAATTAAAATTTAAGAAGTTTGTGTTGCCAAGATTAACCTTTCCTATTCTCGACCATTTTAGATTTTACATTTTACCTAACCTAGCTGCTAAAAAGAATCTTCAGGAGAGTTTTGTTCTGTAGTTTGTTTTAAAATGTATGTATATTCTTTAATTAGTTGCTTAATAGAAGTGGCGGAACCACGAGGAGGGGTTCATGCCTGGACCCTCGCAAAAAAGTTTTTAGCTCTAAAGCGTGGGACACCTACTGGTTTAGTTGGTAAACTCTAATAAATCCCGTGGCCTTCCCGTATCCCGCCACTGGTTAAAGTTATATATTTAAGCTAAGTCTACAAAATTGGGCACTCTTAATTCTTCTGTAATCAAGTTTTTTGGGAGTATAAAATTTTGTTACTTAAAATTTTCAGTTCGCAAAAACTAGTCCAAACAGAGCACTTACTTTAAGAGGGGAGAGGCGGTATATAACCAATAGTGTATCTTCTTAAAGTACTGCTCACGACTCCCTTGTTGTTCTCTTTGTGAAGACCATATGGGATGGCTTTCTTTGCAATCTTTAAAAGGATGTTACGCTTGGTTTCTTCGCTTCATACGAACAAAGATTGCCAATATTAGCTTCTGTATGAATGGTCAGAATTGGCCAAAGTACTTTCTTTAAAATTGCGTTTATAGCCCAAAGCTGAGTTAATATTCTGCCATATTGTCTGTAAATGCCAGGACGTGGCCAGTCAGCGCAACGAGCGCTTCCGGCTTGCCTTCATCCACCCGAAGCCAATCGGAAGTATGGCATGCCGAAAAAATGAATCATATCCTACTTTAAAAAAATATTAAATCAGTTTTGTCAAAGAAATGTCTAGAGGCACAAAAGATCAACCCTATACGCAGCGTCTCTATTCACAACATCTATGTGAGATACTTTGTGCGGGGATTTTGACTCTACGACTCACCCACCATGTCTTGTGTCTAAATTGTTAAATAAATAAAGTCGCCCTCGCCCCATTCGCTTTAAAACCCACCCTCTTTAGTTCTATCCCTTTATGACTTTAAAGCAAACAACTGTTTTTTGACTTTAATGTAGCAAGGGTGCAAAAAATGAAGGAACTTTAAAGGACAGGTGCAGAACTGGAGCGAACTTTGGTAGCTTTAATTAGCTTATTATACTAAGTTCTTTGGAACCTAATACACTTTCTAAGAAACGAAGCACTCAAGGATTCCTGTTGTACAGTGTTAATTACTATATTACACCATAGATTTATTTATTTATTTAATTGATACTTTACTTCGCCAAAAAAAAAAAAACAAAAACTAATTCATGCTTTTATAACTGCGCTTCTTCCACGCCTCAACCTCCAAAAAACCAAAAAAAAAATTATACCAACCCAATCCGAAATACGACAAAATAACAAAAAAAAACCATCCACGCCGCAATCCGCCACCTCCAACCAATAACTGCAAATACCGAAAACGCACAGGCATATCAAATTTTCCCATCTTAACACCCACAGATCCATTTCAACAGGCAGCGGCGGCTGCCGCCTTTGTCTGGCCTTCTGCCTATATACCACAGGCCACAGCCGCCAATGGTCCAGCCGCTGCTGCTGCCGCTGCACTGCAGCCGTCGCCCAATTTCATATTCCCCTCGATGGGCGCGCACTCCACGCTGAGCGCGACGCCATCGTATGCCTCCACGCTGCAGCTGTATCTGGCAGCAGCTGCCACAGGCAGCTCAACGCTCTGTCAGCATAGCAACCAACAGACCAGCACCACAACCACCAACTCCATTAACCTAAGTCTGGCGGGCAGCAGCAGCACTAGCATGAGCAGCAGCACCAGCTCACGTTTCCTTAGCCTGGCCACAACAGCTCCGCCCGCAGCACAAGCGCCCAAGCAGCTGCCCATGGGTTCACTGTTGCTGCCGCCTGCTGCCATGAAAATGGAGGAGTTCAATGCCAGTGAGTACAAGCATTCAACGTTGGCCACGCAGCCGCTGCCGCTGTCTTTGCCTGTGCCACCGCTAGTACCGCTGGCGCCACCGCCACAAACTACGGCCTTAAATTACGCCGAGACACGTGACAAGCTGACAACGACAAGCAGCACGAGCGTGGGTACGCCTCATTTGCTGGAGCTGCAGTCCAACAGCGCACAGCAGGCTTTAAATCTAATGCGTTTGCCTACGCCGCCGACTTCGGCCACGATTGAAACATCGCTTGGCCCACAATCACATCAGCTGCTCTTCCAGTCAACAACGCCCAGTACACCCACACCAGCGCTGCTCAATCTGTCCATGCATGGTGCAGCACATGCGGCCGTTGGACCACCAACTCCGGCGCCGGCTGATGAGGTAGCTTTGAACTTTAAGTTGCACACGCCGTTGACGCCACAAACACCGCCGCGCGCTGCCGGCACTAATCCGCAAATGCAGGATGTAAATATACAAACGGACACGCCTGTGTGCAGCGAGGATGAGAACTCTTCGTGTGCGCTCAAGGCGCAGGAAGTTGAAACAGAAGCCAGCCAGCAGCCGCTGGAACTGACCAAACCCAGTGAAATCATTAATGAGTGCCATAATCCAAACAGTCCCAGTGCAGCTTACAGTGCCACAGAGCCAGTTCCGGTCCCAGAAACGCCGCAGCATGAACTACAACAACATCAACACAGTCAGCACAATCAGCAGCAGCTGCAGAACACAGCTGAAGATTTAACTGGGCTAGAGCTTTTATCCAATATAAGCACAAACAGCACGCCGTTGGTGCGTGTTAAACAAGAGCCCATGGAGCATGCTGAGCCCATGGAACATGAGCATACACCGCCGCCGCCATTGGTGCCCATAGCGCCTAAGCCGCTAGCCGCAGCACAATCCCTTTTAGACGCTACACCATCAGAGCCACTGGGTGGCTTAAAGCTGCTGTGTGCGCTGGCCGAGCAGCGTATACAGGAAGAGGTAGTGCAGGGTAGCAGTTTGTTTGCCACGCCCTCGTCACGTTCGCCTACGCCACCAGCGCCTGTACGTACGCCGCCGCCCATGTCCGAGCCCAATGGCGTGCTGAACAAAACAAGCTGTTTTAGTTTTGCGCCACAACAAACCGCTTCCAGTTTCCGTTTAGAAACCTCAAGCTTTCAAATGTCGCTAAGCAGCGCGTTTCCCTCCATGGAGGGCATAGAGCTGCCCTCCACCAGTAGCCTAAGCACAGGCGGCGAACTCACGCCCGTAAAGCGTAAAAAGCACAAACATTCCAAGTCATCATCGAGTGCCTCGGACAGTCGCAGATCATCGCGCTGCAGCAAGAAGAGCAAGAAGAAGCGTAGCAAGCACAACAGGCAGCAGCAACAACAACAACAGCAGCAGCAGTTGGTGCTGCCCACAGATGAGCTGGATGATTTGCAAGATGAGCAGCTGCAAGCCGAGCTACGTAGTGCTTTAAATACCATAGATCCCAGCTATGCGCAGCGATTTGGCCAGGAGGTGTTTAGTATTATGGACAACAGCATGCGCATAAGATTAGCGGACGTGGCAAGGCAATATCGTAAGAAAAAACGCAAGCTCGAGGAGATTTCCAAGCACAAGAAAAAGAAGAAATGCTCAAAGCTGGCGCTTCAAGCCGCTCAGGCACAACAACAGCCACAAATACAGCCACAGCCCGCCCAGTTGACGCTCAGCTCGTCGTTGTCTGCGCTGCATTCCAGCAGCGTCTTAGGGTATGTATATAGCTTTTATGCTTTTATGGTGTTAGATTTTGTATAAAATTTTGAATTCCAATCCACAGCACATCCTCGCCACTGCGTGATTACAAGTTTCCGAAATTCTCTAGCAGTAACCTGCAGGCTTCCAGTTTTTTGCGCTTCCCGGAGAAGACGCATTCATTCCCACCACCAGCCGTACAGTTGGGCAACGAGCCCAATGAAAGCCTCTTGCCCAGCTTAACAGGTAATCCCAGTAGCAGCACCAGCAGCTCATCGTTTGTACGTCTCGAGCCGAGCGCCTTGGATGCAGCCAACAGCAGTCGCAGCCAATCTGCGGCTAGCGTTAATAGTGCCTCCTGCCTAACGCCCTCTACCTCGTCGACGCTGACGCCCAGCAATGGAGCACGGCTAGCTCATAAGCATGCATCTAGCGAAAAAACTGCACAGCAGCTGGCACGCAAAGAGCGCAAGCTCATGGCTAAGGCGAACAGTCAAGCAGCAGCGAGATCCAATGAGCAGCGACTGGCTGCTGAGGAAGCTGCAGTCAGTGCGGTAAAGAACTCTATCGATCGCGAGCTGCAGCTGACTAGCGACCATTTGTTTAGGGATGAAACGCGCGTGTTGACGGACATGGGCGGTTTGTTCTATGCAGGCGTAATGAAACCATTGAGGCCGCCAGATGTGTATGCCATTACGTTGGATGGAGAGCGCGGCAACAAGTCGCATGTCATGTCGCGGGAAGATATACTTAAGGATACGGTGAGTTGAAGATGGTTGAGTTGCTAAAAAATCAGACTAATAATATTCTTCTATTGCAGATACTCGAGATAGCGCCCAAAAGCGTTGACTGCGTGCCCGTGGGCACAAGATTGTGTGCCTATTGGAGTCCCCAATACCGATGCCTGTATCCAGGTCGTGCCATTGAGTCCGAAACGGCTGAAGACGCTACAGCACCGCCGGCGAGAGCAACATCGCCGCAAGATTTCGTGACTGTAGAATTTGATGACGGCGACAGCGGCAGGATCCGCTTGCAAGATATACGCCTGTTGCTTAGCAACTATCCCATAGCAGGTATGTGGATTAAGCCTAGACTCCCAAGTCCTCTCGGGACTTTCCTACTTTCATTTACTTTTTGTGTGTGTGTGCGTGCCTCTTTATTTACTACTGTGTTTTCGTTTTCCTTTTCTTGCCCCCATTGTGTTCGTGTTTTTGTACTCCGAACCCAACCACACAGAGTACAACGATAATCCCCTCTACTCTTTAGGCAAGCCAAAGCGCAGTGGCTTTAAAAATGGCGACGGTCTGTCGGTACAGGAGCATAGCTCGCAATCCGGCGATGATCATCTTAGCCATCATAGTTTTGATAATGTGACTTCGCTGGCCGCCACCATGGAACTTTTTACGCAGCGCAGCGAAAAGAAACGCCTAAAGAAAAGTCTGAAAAAGACTAAATCACAAAATGGCAGCAATCCGGGCAATACTACCAATGGCTGTCACAATGGAGGAGGCACTGGTGATGAAGCAGCAGCAAAGGAAGGCGCAACGGAGGGCAATCGTAAGCATCATAAGCACAAGAAGCATAAGAAGCACAAAAAACATCATCGTAAGAATGCCAATGAGGCTGAAGCTGAGCAGCAATATAAGGTGCTAAGCTCGGAAGTACTAAATGAGAGCGAAATGATGCCAGCAGTTGAGGAAGAGCCAGTAGCAGAACTGGAGGAGACACCAACTGCAGTGCCCGTGGTCATATCGGAGGCCTTGAAGCCAACAACGCAACAACGTATTAAACAGGAGGCACATGCTGCTAGCGCGGCGTTAAAAGTCAAGACAGAACAATTGGACATGGAAGAGGAGAGCGTGTCCAATATGATGTCTGAAATATCCGATGAGGTAAGGAAAATAAATTGTAAAAAGTTAAATTTTGATAGGAATAGGAATAGTTTTCAAAGAGAATGTAAATAGGAGCTAAATAAAAACAATAGATGAAACAATAACGTAATTAATCTATATACATTATATTAAAGAAATTTATGTTTTACGTGTTACGGATGATTCTGATTTTTACGTGTGTTAGAAGTTGTCAATACGGAGGTTTTAACACTATTGCGATGTGTTTGTATCTATTGGTTCGTGAGATATACGCCTTTTTGTGAAAATCGTGAATATAGCTTAGTAGAAAATTGTTCAACACCGGGTATTGGACATAAAGTGCAGACTGAAGCGTAGTCGCAAAGGGGTTGAAATTTAGTTTCTGTGGTGCATGAATTTATTGGCGATGCCAGCTCTCTTAAGAAAACTTAAGCTCGTTCATACGTCTAGATATGCTAACTAGAGAATCTTAAGATACTTTAAGAGTTTTCAAGAAGTTTGGGCCGGACAACGTCTGCCGGGCCCACTAGTGACTAGATAAAATGATGGGAGTTTTGTAGAGATTGAAGATACAAATGGTGCCAGAAGACAACGTGTAACAGATGAACATGTTGGATGATTGTAAATTGTAGCGGCTAGAAGAAAAACCTAAAAAACCAATGAATTAAAAATTACCTATTTTGAAAAGGGTACTCCGACTACAATTATCCTTTCAGATGACTTCCCAACTAGTTGATAAATCATATTTAAACCAAAATTTAATTGAAAAACCAACCAATTATGTAATTTTGCTCATAAATCTTTCTTTTTGTTGCAACACAGGCCAAGGGCGATGAACAGGTTGAGCACAACAACTCCAAGGGTAGCAGCAAAATAGCCGCATTTTTGCCCGAGCGGCAGCTGTGGGGTTGGTTTGGCACTGCCTATCGCAAGGCAGGCGTCAAGGGTCGTGCCAGAAAGCAATTTTACAAAACAATCAAAAGGGGCAAGGAAACCATAACGGTAAGAAGAAGGACATTCTGTTCTAGCTTCACAAGCAAATTATATAATATATGAACTAAATTTTAGGTAGGGGATTGTGCAGTATTTCTATCAACTGGTCGACCAGATCGGCCCTATATTGGGCGAATTGAGTCTATGTGGGAGACCACAACGGGCAATAAAGTGGTGCGCGTAGCTTGGTTCTATCATCCAGAGGAGACAACGGGCTGTCCAAGCTTGAAATATCCGGTAAGTAGTAGCTATGCAAATTTTTAGAAAAGTTTTTGACTAATTTTTGTTTTACTGTGTATATACAGGGTGCTCTATTTGAATCGCCGCATGAGGATGAGAATGATGTGCAAACAATTTCGCATCGTTGCGAAGTATTGCAGTTTCCTAGCTACTTTGCCAAGTTCGGTGCCGATTCAAAGCAATATCAATCCATATACGATAACAATGATACATATTATTTAGCTGGGCACTATAACCCAAGGTTACTAGTGCTGAAACTACAAGACGATATTCCAACTCTCGAAGAGCTGCAGGATACTACTACTACTACTACAACTACTACTAATATAACGCAGAATTAAGCAAAAAACATTGATAGAAATATAGCAGACGGGAAGTGCATACAAATCTATATAAATATATATATACACGCATACAATACATATATTATATTATGCATATATTTTACTATATACGTGCAGCAGATGAATCATATATATATAGTATATACATATATATGTATACACATTTTATTTCTATATTTTAAAAAGTATATTAAAAACAAAACGAAAAAAAAATGGGACAAAAAGTACGAGAGAGAGAAAATGGAACTAAGCAACTTATTACATACAGTATACATATATATTATGTATGTAAATGCTTGAACAGCAATTTTAAGTCTAAATTGTAAAACAAAACTCGTTTTTAAGTAACTTGATGAAGCTCGCTGATTATGATAAATTTCGTTTTATATTTGGCTAAATGTTAATAGCAGCAACATGCAGCCAAGTGGCAGCTGTGTGTGTGCTGTATAATGTAATCCTTAATTTCTTTCCGCACCCCCTACAACACAAACACACACGAAACCAACAAAACCAACAAAACCACGAAACCCACAAACCAACAAAACACCCACTTAACAAACACCTACATAATTATACACACATGTATACCTTATACATATATGTTTCAGATAAAATTTAAAACATGTTTAAAGATTTTAAGCAACATGCAACATGCAGCAACTACTACTATAAATGTAACAATTCATGTGATAGCAAAACAAAACAGAATGTTGATGTGTAATGACGATGACGATGATGATTAAGAAGTAAAAAGTAATGTAACAAAAATACCAGATTATAGTAAAACAAAACAAAAAACAAAAACAATGTGTTGAATATATACAGCTCGTTTATTCAAGATTTAATAGCAACAAAAATATTAAAATCAAACTTATCTATAAAAAAAAAAATATTGTATTATTGTCGCTTGATCTTTTGAGTTCAACTATTTTCACTCGACTGTCGTGACTCCGAATATAAGCAATTGTGCGTATATCAAAACCAATCAGCTGTAACACTCCGAAAATTACGTGTTTATTAGTGTCTGCTTTTTATTTGCGCTTACTCCGAAAATTATTAATGCGTGTCTATCAATAATTTCTAATAGAGCGTGCTAAACTTTGTATTTCTCATGAGAAGCGGTCATATAAGACTTGGCAAAGTGTTTGTAACGCATTAAGCAAATCACTTTGGAACTCGTTATTAGGAAATCACGACTTTTTATCCCATCAATGAGTTTTTTTTTTTTTTTGGCAATTATACAGATTGAGTGTTTGGCGCTGATTGATTGACTGATTTTGAGCAACAGGCTTAGCTCCCTCAAGGTAGGAAAAAAAAACAAACTTTTTTATATCAAGGGAATGTCCTGTGCTGCGATGTCTTTAATTTAGTGATGCATTTGTGGTAAATGAATGGAATAACATATCGTCGAAAAAGCGCTGTACCAACTTTTTAGGAAAATCCATGAAAATGTAATTTTAATAGAGTTCAGAAAAAATTTGGAATCTAGTCCATAGCGACAAATGCTGGAAAAGAGGTTTGCTGATGTTTAGGTTAGGTTAGGGGCGGCAGTTGCTACTGACGTTCCAACTCATTTAGGCCCGTTGTGATACCGCTGCAGTGAGCCATTCACCACTCTTCCTCACTTAAGAGGCCCCCTATATGAGGTGAGACAGCCATCCGGCAGCCTGAATAAACATTAAGAGGCATTTTGGAGTCTGTTCAGAGAGCTCAGATAATTCGCCAAGAAAGTGTGAATTTAGGAACCGGAATCTTTTCCTGCCTAGCCCTGGGCAAGGACAGAAAAAGTGTTCCACTGTCTCCAGCTCCTCCTCGCCACAGCTTCTACAGAAGCCATGGTGGGGAGCATTCAGCCTGGATGCGTGATTTCCTACTAGCCAGTGTTGCTGAGTGTTGTTGACGTTAAAGGCCACCGCAGTCAGCCACAAGTTAGACGATCTAGAATCGAGCCTGAATCAGCTCTGTATTAACAGCAGAAGCGGGCTTGGAAATTGGTGTCAGCAAATTGAAACTTATGAGCAGGGGTCATTGTTCCATTCAACACCCAGTGATCCGCTGGGGGAAAAAACATTAAACATATCCAATACTTTACCTATCTCGGAAGCGTTATCAATAGTAAAAGTGGAGCTGACCAAATTAATAATACCAAATTTTATTTTGGAAATTTGGAAATCCAGCCATTTATCGATTAGAACCAAACTTCGCATTTGGAGTCCAATATAAAATCGATACTTCTTTAAGGATGTTCGAAAGCAATCGACACAAAAATTCAAAGCTTTATAAATAAACGCTTGCGGGGAATACTTAAGATTAGATGGCCCAACCGAATAAGTTATGAATCTCTCTGAAACCGGACAAATCAACAAATGGCACTGACTGAGATTACGCGCTGTAAATGATGTTGGCTCGGGCTTGGAAAGCCTGTCAATATTGCGAATCAAACACTTTGCTGGAGTCCCCAGAGGTCTCGACGTCCGGGAGCTCAACTCCAAACCTGGCGCAGAGCTATTGATGAGTGTAACGCCGCAAACTACTTACAAACCTTAAAATGCTCGCTGAGGAGACCCCTGGCTTAAATAACAAAGTGATGCCAGAAAAAACGACTATTCTGAGGGCTTATATCGCTTTTGAACGAATCTATGTTGATGGAAAAGGTAAATTTTTGCCAAATATTATCCTAAGTACCCAGCCGATATGTATATCGCTAAGAGAATTTTTTTCTACAAAAGTATTCAGTGCTAAGATTATATAGATATGGTACTTTCTGTGTTCAGTATTTCTGCTTTGTGCAAAAAAAGTTGAGTTACATAAGCAGCTCTGTCAAGGATAGGATAATACCTTTCCGAACATATCGATACTGCTCGAGATTTCAGACGAGGCTATGCTCTCTATGTCGAGTGACTTAATTATTCGGATGAGAAAAAATAATATGCCGGGACGGAAATGTTAAGTTACGACGATCAGACGACTAGCTTGCTTTTGAAAAATACTCTTGACGTTGCGGATTTCGTCTACTTTAGTACAATCGTCACAACGAAACGAATTACTCATGATCAGTTGCGGATCCACAGGTGGTTTTTGGGTCCGGACACCCTAAAAAGAGGGTCCTGCACGTTGTCGTTGTGATGACAACTACGTCATTCGATAGAATGGCAATCTATGAACTGCTAGGCGCCAATGAAAATGTCGAGCAGATTAACATTCGCGGGCTAGGTCTATGAATGGTGTGTGGTTAAAGAAGATCCTGCGTGTAAAGTTTTAAAATGTTATGGAACCAGGTAGAGGTAGACCATGATGAGGTCGCTAGCTATCTGTGGCATCATAGAGTGGAGAAGGCGTGCACAAAGTATAGGTACTTGGAGGGGTTTACTTAGAGGCCGTGACCCAAAAAAAAAGAAAGGAAAAATAGGTCGTACTAACTTTTTTCGAGAAATCACTGTAAAACTTAAAAGCGAGGGTCTGGTGAAGCGACTAATGCGGCGATCAAAAGGACTGGAGTAGGCTGGCCCGGTTTAGAAGAACTTAAAAAATGGTAAAGCATTATATCAGAAGAGTATTAACGTTTCATTAGAATGTAGCTCAGCTTTCACATACTTCTTAGTGGGTGTATATAACAATCAAACAAAATAGATTAGTTTAACCTTCCCAAATCGAATTCTTGGCCATCTATGCGTGCGTTGCCTGGCAATACGTATGGAACTAAAGAAACTTTGTTCCACCATCGATTAAACAGTTGTAGCCACTCCAATAATTTGCATGTGCAGCTGCGTTTGGTGTTGTGTGCCCCTCCCGAAAAAAAGAACGAAAAAAAAAGAATATATACCCAGAAAGCAAAACAGATGCGTGCCTAGGATACACAATAATTAGAAAGCAATTTACATACGCGCGGTGGTTGCGGCTACTCCTAAAATGAGCACGACACCAAAATGGTACTGCCGCAACAAATCGCAACCGATGCACACGTTTGCGGAAATCAGCAAATTGGGCTTGGAGCTCCGGCGTATTACCAAACGCATTGTCATCGATGTCAAGGTGGATATATTTAGCGAGCATGTAAGTAGTGGCCGACTTTAGGGCCTACTCGGATTAGTCTTATTAAAACTTTGATTAGGATACCATACTGGAGGAATGTGAACGCATTGTGGAGGTCTACTGGTGTCTCAAGGATGAAACAAAGAATGCAGATTTTCAGTCGCTGTCCAAGAGAATCAAACGAAGTCCTTACAATGTGCTGCTTATGCGCAAGTTTAACAACATTATGGAATTGAATGATAGAAGGTTCTGTCAGCTGACATTTGTCCTTAAACGCACGGTATGTAAGAATCTATGGAATGAAAACTTAAGGCATGTTCAGAGTCTCCTACCTATACCCTTACTCCAAAAACAGTTGTGGTACACTGAACCTCAATACTTTTCCCAGTCTCCAAAGGCAACCCCTTTACTCCTTGTGGTACACTGAATCACAATACCTTTCCCAGTCTCCAAAGGCAACCCCTCTACTCCAAAGACAGTTGTGGTACCCTTAACCACAATACGTTTCCCAGTCTCCGTTCGTGTATAAACGATTTCGTGATTTGGCGTGAGTGCGCACAGGCTACATTTTGTTGTTATATCTTTGGTGATGACTCGAAAAGGTACCCTCGTCAGCTCTTCCCAGGTTGATTATTCGCCTTAGAACTGGAGGGGACAGGGCATGCATGAGTTCGCGGCGCTTGGATTTTTTTTTTTTTGTATGTTTCAAAAGAGCTACCCGATACATTCACGTAATAGGCGCCCTGTGGGGCTCATCATAGGGGTCACAGGGCTGCAATTTGCTTCTTATACTAGCTTAATTCTTTTCAAAGAAGGGGGCCCATATGAATCCTGCACTAGAGCCCGGTCTGGCTTTTGGCCGCTCTCCCAATATATTTCCAATTTTCCGTTCTTCCTGGATGGTTGGATGAAGTGGTGGCTTTTGCACTGTTTTGCTGCCACATCCTCGTTTCCAACTCGTTAATTGGATGTTTGTGGATGGATTAAGTCTGTGTAGTTTAGGAACTTCTGGAGGTCATTGATGTTTACTTCTGCCAGCTCCCGAAGACCATTGAATGGCGGACTTTGTAGAGTGTTCATTCTCTGATTCCAAAGAGCAGGGCATTTATAGAGGAAATGAAGAACGGTCTCTTTTTCTTCTGACTGTTTGCAACTTTGACAATGAATATTATGAAGAAGCCTCATTGTGGCCGCCGGTTCTCGAATAGAGCAGAAGCCAGTGATGACTGTTATCAGTCTACAGGCATCTGTTCTTTTCCTGTTTATGAGCGATGTTGATTGTTTAAGGTTGTATCTAGGTCATAGGGATCTTCTAGTACAGCATGTTACAAGACTATTCCATATACGACCCGCTATTTGAAGGTATTTTGTGTTGATGTCTCCCTAGATCACGCTAAGTGGTCTGAACACCGGTTCCGTGAGAGCCTCTCTCATGGCAGATAAATTTTTTGCCAGTACGTCGGCTTTTTCGATTCCCTCTATATTCCTGTGTCCCCGGACCCAGATCCGTTCTTCCTTCTCATCCACATTCCTTCGCCATAAATAAGTCTGGGCGGGAGCTTCCTTCCGCATAATAAATCTTAAATGTGGGCTGTGATTCTTGTCACGGTCTTTTCTCTCTAGACCAAGCTTAGTTCGTCGCATCTTTTCTTTCGAATTGACACATAATATAGCTCCCATCCCTCTTAGGGATAAGGTAATCTTTTCGGCCTGCCCCTTTCCCATAGCACTTTGCTTTATTTCCAGCTAAGCTTTTTGCTGCGCAAGTCAATGCAGTCGGAGATGTGGTTAAACTGGGCGCTACACATTACCCAGTTATACAACAAATGCCGCAAAGTGGAGGCAAAGTCACAGCCGGAGGTGAGCCAACCGGTAGAAGTAAAACCCGAAGAAGATGATGATTTATTGCTACCGGAGCCCAAGCTTTCCGGCAAGAGCAAGGAAGAAATGCATGCAAATGTGTGCAGCAATATGTATCCAGCTCTGCTGATGACTTTGAAACCCGTGGATTTCAGCTTTGTGCTACAGGTTAGAAGAAGTTGCATGATGTAATCCAAAATTTATATGACATATTTTACTAGCTAGTGGCCCAAACGCGCGTGGAACAAAATGCTTTGGATTTGGTATTTGGCTTGTTTAATATGGGCGAGCAGGATGCCTGGCGTGAGCAGCATGATCATGAGTCAACTTCTTCAAGTCTGGAGATTTTACGCACCTTGAATATTTCTTTTGGTGCCAATGCAGGTATCACCACTGGAGAATATCAGCCGTACTCTGAGCCGGCCCAAGATTATGCAGCACTTAATTTGCCGGAAAATGAAGAGGAGAGTCATCAGAGTCTACGTTGCAAGCATACGGAGAGTTTTTTGCAAAAGGAACGTGTCTTTATAGCTCAACTTATAGCCAAGGCTACTGAAATATGTCCTACTATATTTGGTAAGTTGGGAGCACAATAGATCGGAAGGATCAGGTGCGGTTTTAAGGTCTCGGGGGAGTTTTTCCAGATTTTACAAGATTACAAGATTAGGTGAAGCTTCGGCTATTTGAAATATTTTTATATTTCTAATGTTCCATAACCCTAAACATCTCTTTCATACCTTTTTTAGAGTCTGGAAAACAAGGAAATGTGGATAGAAATGCGTATATCGTGCGTGGTTTGCGTTTATTGTGGTCCTATGTGGGCATTATACTGGACCACATCTTGCTTTGGTGGATAGATACGCCTGTCTCCTGCTATAATCTCACACACATTGATTCCATACGCAGCTGGCTGTATCATCAAACTGTTAATGGTAAGTCCTTAAGTCCACTTTATGAGCTAGCCTCCCATATTTACATTTTCCAAAGATGTTCCTGAACCCGTGTTTTCCACGCTGCGCGGCATTGGCGAAATTTTAACTGGTTTTGTTTGCAATAACATCTGGGATCAGCTGTTTCGTTTAACTCTAATAACCGCTAGTAATGCACAACGTTTGGTGGAGCAATTTGTGGAGCAGTATCGAGATAGCCCCAAAAATGTAAATATTCCTATCAAATAGACCTAAGTAGACATTTTTAAGGCTCTTGCATTTGCAGGAATCGGGTACCCCCACAGGCACTGCCTGGGTGATTGTTTTTTCGAATTTGGTTAATCTGAGTAATCAGTATTTCTCCAATATGGATGTGCACAATAATTCAAGTTTACTGCCGGTGGCGGAGCAAATACCTATTCTACATAGACTTGGTGAGCTATAATCGGGATAATCAAACCGATCTTGAAAAAATATTTATTTTTGTTTAGATCACTCGGTGCACTCTATGCGCTTGTGGGTTACGGAGCAAGCCAAGCTTCTGTGCTGCGAATGGAAAATGGATCGTTTCTTTCAAATATTGGAGCACGATGTTAAACTATGCCTAAATGTGTTCATCACCTTTAAACTGCCGAAACTTACTGCCGATTTATCCGATATTTTGATGTTGGTTTGTGTTGCTCTGCGGACTAAACTTATAACCGAAGTCAATGCCAACATAGACAAACTTAAGGTAGGCATAGACGAGGGCAGGGACGTAGAGAGAAAATTCGGGACCGGGAGGTAAATGTACCGGCTCCTCTATTACACTTTTAGATTGAATCACTATAGTATAAGAGTAATTGCGCTGGAAAAACGCCGGGCCCGGGAGGCATCCCCTCTTTTCCACTACTCTCGACGGGCCTGGCCGCGGGGAATACGTATTAATATATGTAACTTTACTAATCCACTTCAAACAATCAATTACCTCAGCTAGATCCTTTTTAAAATAGATAAACAATGAAGGAGTCCCGTCTCATATTTCAAGGAAATTCTTACAAATCCAATTTTTCCCCAAATTACTTACAGAAAAGTTCGACTCTGGAGCAACTGCGATTGTTTTATAACGGTGTAGGCCTTCTTCGGAGTTGAGGCCCTCGAAAGGTATTTTATTTTCCTCCTACCACCCATGTCTGGAAGGCATTTCTCTAGCCTCCTAGCTTGGGAACAGGCCCTCTAGGGATTATAAGCTTCACCCGAGGGAGCTAACTAACACTGACACACCAATACAAGGAAAATTTCCAAAATTTCTAAATATAAACTTTGACCCGCCGTAACCAGAAATTTTCAATAACCACCTATTTGCCACAGAAAGTCTCTATTAATTAAAGGGACCGCCGTTCGGATTCGGCTATAGACTATAGGTCCCTGTTCTGTTCGAACAGTTATTAATAGAGATCCACATGCCCCTCCAAGGGGTCACCCAGGGAATTATTTATTACTCACCTGTGTATTTAACTTATGAAGGACTTTTACAGCAAATCGAACTTTGACCCATCATTATCGGTACTTGGAGTGAATTTTTCCAAAGTTCACATTACCTTTACTTTGGAGTTAAAAGCCTATTTGGCAAATAATAACTCCCATCAGGGAGAACGAGGTTACGATCTTCACTGACAATTCAAAGACAGGCGAAGCTTTCGACACGGTTTTCATTCCGTCTTCCAAATTGGGGCAGTGTGTTCAAGACGAGATGTACATAGGTGGTCTGGCAAGCAGTAAAACTAAGGCAAGCTTTGGATGAAAGTTCGAAGATCGTGTCTATTTTTGTAGATAGGCAAGCCGCTATCAAAGCTCTGTCATCGCACACTAGAAAGAGTAACTTATTCGTAACACCATAGCGGCGCTAAGCCACATCCTGCATCACTCGATCATCCTCTGCTGGGTATCTGGCCACTCTGGGGTACGTTGGGGAAACGGGAAACGGTGGGACGGACGAGTGGTAGAAATGAATCAGCACTACATATTGCCTCATCTGTTACGGATATAGCAAGACCTCTGGGTGATGTAGATTCAAAAATCACGAAGTTAGTCAGATCTGAGGCAGAACGACAAAGGGACGCCGTGTCCGGCTGTCACATCTCTCGATCACTCTGGCCAAAATACAACTCAAAGTAAACAGTCCCTGCAATTCTTAGGGTGCGTTTCCCAGTATCTGGGAAAGCCTGGGCAGTCAGGCAATATAGCGGGCTTAGATTTTTATCGATTCCTCGAAATGGTTCAGTAAGCAGGATGATAAGGCGCGCACAGAACTTATTCTTTACATTTTCCGACCTAGCTTCTAAAGAATGCGTATTTTCGCAATTTCGAACTGACACTGAGAGAAGGATCTTCGCTAACTTAAATGCCTCTGTTCTAATCCAAATCCTCACTTTTTATTATTTTTATAGAAAACCACCGACGAGTGTGTTCAAATACTATCCGCTGTCTGCCGTGTTCTCAGTCTGGCCAACTTTACGCTCTGCTTTCCGGCCGCATCCTATTGGCAGCGCACCTTTTACAACAACGAGGAGAAAAGTCTATATGTGGGCTATGTCCTGGATCAGATCTATTTGCCTACAATCAAGGCCACCAAGGACATCGTCATACTTAAACTTATACTTAAATTAGTTTGTGAGGCTTGGTTGGATTTTATCTACCAGAAGCGTATAAGATTTAGTGTAAACGGTGCAGTTCGTCTGTTAAATGATTTCGATGATGTACGTGAGTGGATCCTCAGTTGCACATTGCTGAATGAGGAGGAATTGGAAAAGCTAAGTAATCACGAGGTGCTACGCATGTGCAAGGGTGTGGGTAAAATATTACTGCGCAAGCCGGAGGATGTCATTTCTATATCGCAATCTCCGAAGTTTGACAAGAAAGCACGTAAGTACATGAAGTTAAATGGGAAATCTTTTGTTTTTTTCATTTGAGAGCTTAAAAGATAAGGGTGGAATTAAAAAATGTTTATCCGTGTGGGTCTATAAGAACTTTTGTTCCATCAGATATCCCCAATGCATTTCGCATTCCAACCCCGGTTCCTCCTTATTCAATTAAGATCTTTCTTTTCTGTCGAAAATCACATTGTGCACACTGTATCAAGTGTGGCTATCATATAGTCTAAGATTTCTCACGATATGTTGACGCACACGAACACAATCGGTACCACATGGATTTTTTATATGACTAAACACAGAGATGATCTCTTAGAACTGAAAAATCTTCTGTATTTTTGCTTTTTCCAGAGGACACTACTGGCCAGGACACCCAACTGCCCTCTGAGATGTTTGTCTCGAATCAAAAACATTGGCTACAGCTGCGCGCCAACGGAGGAGGAAATGGGTTTCCCTTGTTCAAGCTCTGCTGTGGAGATGGCATGATGTGAACTTTGCCGGAAAAGATTTTAAGAAAAAATGTTTATTATGTCACGAAAATGCTTTACAAAAATGAAAGATAAAATTAAATTGTCAGGAGCGTTCATGATTAAGTTTATAGCTTAGATTATTTTTAAATATATCCAATTGGACCTTTTATGCAGGCGCCTTGCGACTAATGATCTTTACTAGCTCATCCACACGCTCACTTTTGCCGGCAAATTGTTTTGGATGCGGGCCAATCATTTGAATAATGGCGGCCACATCGGCGGGTGATACCTAAAAAATTTGACAATAGAAATATTTGCATATTAGTGACAGCTGTCAATTTGGAACGGGGGCACAAGCCGGATGAACTCAATTCGTAAATGGGTCAAGTTTATACATACCTCGAGGAAGCGTGCTAGTGCTTTGAGAGAACGAAAGATTTGATCTTCATTGGGACTGCTTTGGAAGAACTGTAGTATGGCCATGGTCAGCTCTACGGCAACGTCATCAAAGACCTAAATTTAGAGAAAAAATAGATGTAGGCGAAAATACTTTCCAAAAAAAGAACACCTACCACAGTCTTAACTTCCTTAATGGCTATATTATAGAGTATCATGGTGCCAATATTTTTCAATTGCGGGCAATTTGAGAGTATGCAATGAACGGCTACTTTTGTGGTGACACGTATATTAGATATGGTCTGACCATTATAATCCCACTCGGATATATAAAGCAACCACTCGGAGGGACCAACATTTTCAAACAAATTGCACATCTAAAAGTAGAGAAGAGAAATTTCGATGAGAACATATTTTTATGGGAAATAATAGGGTTGCTTTCTTACAAACATGGCCCAGGCCTGTTGCTCTTCGGGTGTGTGCTTATCAATGTCCTGTGCAAAATTCATCAGTGTATGATCTCTGCGATCCTGGTGCAATATTATGATAACATCATCTTTTAGAGCTGCATAGGCCAAGGTGCGTATCATGTGTATTCTTGTGTCTGGCGAGAAAGCTTGAACATCTCTCAAGACCCGCTGCACAAATACCAGAAAATTGTCACCCAACGCCCAGGAGCCATCGTCCTCAATCAAATACTGATGCAGCTCTTCCATAATCACCTCTTCTTCTTTGTAGATTTTGCCATCTAGTAATTTGACTAGATTCTCTAGTTCAGTCTTTATCTGTAAGTATGGTACGAAGATCTTAAACATATTTTAAAATATTTCACAATATTCGTGATGATTCGGGAATTCGATGCTTGGATGCGCCATTATATTAGGTTAGTTATATATATTATCATTATGCTTAACCTATGAAATATGTTGTCATTTCGTTAAGCCCAGATTGAGTGCCCCAAGAAGAAGGAATCTAAGTTCCAGGTTGATTTCTTAATAGCTACGTAAACTCTATTTGAAAGATTGTCTTAATCCTTAAAGTCTAAAGATTTTATAAGAAACTCCGTCCGTTTTTTAATTGATTATACTCTTAAAGTCACAAAATGCAACTCAACAAATATACTAAACGCATTTAAGCTTACAATATTTTTTAAATTCCTCTTTATTTGTGAGTTATGGCATATTTTCAAAGCACTCCAATAAGAGCTAGTTTATCCATATACTACCTATAACTCATGAACAGCTTGACCGATTTTAATATTTTTTGATTTTTTAGATTTGACTCCGCCTGCCATAGCAGAATTATCTGATAAGCAAACAGTTTTTTTAAAGTTTTATCTACTATTTTTTAATTATTCAAAATTATAAAAGCTCCGCAATAAGACTAAGTTTATCAATAATACTTTCTATAATTATTGGACATCTTGACCGATTTATACATTTTTAAATTTTTTTTTACAATTAAAGCCGACTACCGTAGCACAATAATCTGTTAAATACAAAATTTTGTAACTTTGTATCTGTTTGTGAATTATCAATCTCTCAGATAAATCGTTGTTTATCTATGTATTATCTATAACTCACGAACAGCTTGACCGATTTTTATATTTTTTGATTTTATAGATCTATTTCCGCCTTCGATTGCTGAATAATCTGATACGCAACAAATTTCATAACTTTCTACCTATTTGCGAATTATCAAACACTTTTAAACACTTCTGTAAGACTTTGTTTATCTGTTTACTATTTATAACTCACGAACAGCTTGATTGAATTGAAAATTTGTTGAATTTTCGGATTCGTCTCGGTCTCAGATAGCAGAATAATCTGATAAGATACAATTTTTTTTTAAATTCTTTCTATGCAATATAATTCAGAATTTTAAAAGCTCTGCAAAAAGACTCTGCTTATCTACATACTAACTATACCTCGTGAACAGCTTGATCGAATTTTAAATTTTTGAATTTGTTGCCACCTCCGATAGCTGAATAATCTGAGAAGCAAACAATTTTGTAACTTTCTATCTATTTGTGAAATATCAAGCATTTGTAACTCTCCGGTAAGACTAGCAGCTCCGGTAACAGCTTGACCGACTTGAAAATTTTTTGGTATTAAGATTTTTTCCCGTCTCTGATAGTTAATTTTCTTTCTATCTATTTGTGAATTATAAACCTTTTCAAAATTCTCCGATAAGACTTTGCTTATCTATAACTCACGAACAGCTTGACCGATTTTAAAATTTTTTGGATTTGTGCCTGCTATAGCAGAATAAAAATTACAAAATCGGATAAAAATAATACTCGATTTTTGGATATGTTGTTAAATATTTCAGTTGGAAATTTGGGAAAAACATATGTTTTTGATAAATTCTAAACAAATTTATAGTCAAAAAATATGATGAGCGAAGCAAACAGGATGTGAAGCCTCTTAGTAATATATATAATCCTGTTAAATGCCAAATTGTTCACTGCAAATTATACTAGGGATCGTTCCCATAGGAGTCATATGACATGACCCAAATTTTTGACCCCTTAGTGAACGTGCTCAAGTATATGGCAAGATCATTCCCCCAATTCTAATTGTGACGTAGTAATTCATAAGTTTTATTTTGAATGTGGAAAATAAAAAAAAAATGACTTTCGACATCTTCCTAGAGGATTAGTACCTACGTGCTGAAAACCTAACCTTCCCTCAGCCTTCTTCCCGTCGAGGTACGTTCCCCTAGATTTGTAATTTTTCGAAATCGTTATACGAAAAATTGACAATCGGTACAAAATGTCCTAGCTAAGGTACGGAAAATTTTTTTAAACTGGTAGATATTGGTGCTTCTCAAAAAATTCCGATTTTTCAGTACAAGTTATTGTTGGGCACTTCTACATTTCTATCAAAAAAAGACATATTAAAATAAATATTATGTTAAATATTTCTTTAAACTATTATGACTGAATTTTTACCACATATTTTTTGTTTATACATCTAAAACCAAAATATTTATGACCACTAGGAATTGTTCATGTATAGGGAGACTAGCCTGGAAGGTTAGACAATTTGAAAATTATTGCTTTTTAAAAAAGATTATATATAACGAAATATAACATTAAACTCGGAAAAAATTATACCGTACGTACACCCCGACCTGCCGCCTCTGCCTTTTAAATACTTGTTCATACCCAAGCCCTTAAACGTTTCTCCCTAAAATCCCGACAAAATTCGACAATTTTCGAACAGTTGCCAACCCATGGAAATCATTTCTATTTCAAGACCTCCTCGTAGTACTTACATCTATGTCTCTGCAGACCAAAGCTGGTTCGCGTGGTATCTCTTTCTCCTCTGTTGATTTGGAACGTTCTTTGCCATTTTCACGTTGCTGTTGTTGTTGTTGCTGTTGTTCGGCTGCGGGCTCTGACATCTTTGGCTATAAATAGGTTGGTGAAAAAGTGTTAATATACGATAATAAATTGTATATATATTAATACTATATGAATGCCATAACAATTTAGCCTGATGCAGCTATAAACGTCATTTTCCGATATTATTCCTTATATCCCAAAATGAAAAGCTTTCACTTTTTCAGGCACAACAAAAAAATGGTCTTTAAAGCATCGTTTTGTCTTGTAATTTATTTAAAAAATTATGACCTACTCGTAAACGCGTCGAAATGTTTATAATATCGGCTACAATGAGTATGTGCGGAATTTTTCGCTATTATAAACAAAGAACAGGGAAAAATTGGCGCCGTTTTTTTGTGTTTTTTTTTACAAATAATTACAGTGTGCAACAAAATTGACAAAATTTTTTGATCGCTTAATGTTTTTGTTAGCGGTTTTAAAGCTATTTTTGTATTATTCGCGATTATTTTTAGGATTGAATCATTTTTTTTTTCATTTATAGATTTTTTTAATAAAAACTCTTGATTTCTTCTGTTTACTTAATAAATCACTTAATTTTGTTTTTATTTGTATAATTTTTGAGAATTTAGAATTTACTTAAATTAAAATATTTTTCATTTATCCATAAAATAATACTCCTAAATCCATGTCAGTGGTTTCCAAGGGACATTTTACTGGATTCCGTCCTTGGAGACTTTTAAGTATTTTTAAATATTTTTTTTTTTAACTTTTAATTTACGTTTGTCTAAACTTTAAAATCCCGGTTACAAAATTATGCAAAGGATGGTATTTCAGATGTTTTGAAGCTACAAAATTTTTTTAGAATTAATTGAAATAATCATGAAGTATGAATGTTTTGCATATAAAATATCGACCGCGAAAATTATACAGCAAATGGGGTGCATTTATTCCTTTATTATTTGATTATCTATTTAAACTAAGTTTAGCTAAAAAAAAAATAGAAAGAAAAAACACTCAAAATTATGGAAATAATGTCTTTTTTCTGTATATTATTTTAATTTAGAAATCAATGCAAAGCGTCTAACTAGGGTAATGGAAATTATGGCTGGGCATCTATTCGATTTAATCGATTGTTTTTTTCTGACAATAAAATCAATTTTTGTTTGTTGAGAATTGATCTTTTTGGTTCATGCAACTCTGCGCCATATATGTAGGGCAGATCAATTTGTATGAGAAAAAACGTTTTCGGGCTTTCAACGGGTCATTTTAACCATTTTTGTTACTATGAGTCAAAAATTAATTTTCAAAATTGTTTTTTTTTTCAAAATATTTAAAAATCGAATTAGACCTCCATAAGCAAACCTCTGTTTGACGGTTTTTGGGGTCGAGGAATCCTTTTTTGCAAGAGGGTACTTTTGTGTCTTTTCTTAGTAATCATTTTTTAAGTTTTTTAGTTTTTTTTTGAGAAAAGGTTTTAAAAAAATCAAATGAAAGAATGTTTTTTATTATTAAATTTTGAATCAAATGAATTGTCAATTTTTTTTGATGTTTTCTTTTAAGTTTTAAATTTTGAATCAAACGAATTTTTTTTTCGTTATTGTCAATTGTGGAAATCAAAGTAAGTGAATTTTGTATAAATAGAATTTTTTAAATGTATATATAGTAAATTTCCTTTTCTTTCATTATCTATAGCTTAAACTTGCTAGCGCCTACCGTTTCAGTATGATTAATCGATTAAATCGATTTTTTTTTAATCGGTCGAAAAGATCGATTCTCGAAAAATGACGATCGAGCCCAGCTCTTGTGGAAACTGCCTCAGCAATTTTTAACAAGTAACAATTTAGTTTGATTTTTAAAACATAACGAGTTAAATCTTAATTTAAAAAATTAGATTTTGTTTTAATTTAATTATAACTAAACTTTTACATCAAAATCAAAAAAAACCTACAAAAATTCAACAAAACAATTTTTAATTCATGTACGAAATTCTATATGATTTGCACTAATTATGTTTATTTGGCAAAATTCGAATTCAATTGTCCAATAACTTTTTGGAAGAACCAACTAAAAATCTTCGCTTTGTCTTGTTTACAATGACTTTGCAATTTTATCTTAAGTGAATTTAAAAACGAATTATTTTTATTTCAAGAATTCCACTCTAAGCAACATGAAAAACTTATTAAAAAAAAGTACAAAAATATTGAAAAAAATTTAAAATCGTTTAAAGAAGGTTGATTTAAACAACTTGGAAAATATTAACTTCTGCTGGAATTCCATATAAATGGTCATTTATGTAAATAACCTTGGCCCTTAAAAATTTAAGCCAGAAAAATTGCCGTATGCTAATTTTTCCAGCTAGACACCTATTTGGAATATATTTTCTATATTGCTTTATAGTTCATTTTGTGAAATGTATTAATTAAGTGGGCCGAAATCCCGGCGGTACTGCAATACCGGGCCAACCCGTGACAGAGGTGGAGCAAGCTCCTAGCACTCCGTCTGATTCCAAAAATCAGTTTAACATTTGTTGTCCTCCGATGGAGGATCTATCAGATGTTAAGCTGATAAGAACAGATACTACACTTTGATCTTAGCCATAAGGCCGAGAAGCGATAACTTTACAAACGCATTTCACTGTATTAGTACTATACGTGGCTTAAATATGTTGTGAATTATAGACTTATTATTTAAAAATAGCCTAAAGAATGTTGTTTTTAAACAACTTGGAAAAAATAAGAAAAATCGGCATTAAATAAAATTGTGACAAAAGAAAATATTTTTGTTGGTTTTAAAATCGATTGTAAAAAAATCGAAAAAGTCTTTAAATTTAAGCAGAATTTTTCTTTTCATTGTCGGTCTATTTAATTTATAATATACAAAGTTTAAAGTCAGTATAATTATTTTTTTTTACAAATTTTTCAAAACTTTTTATCAATTGTATAAAAATTGAAGAAAGTTTTCAATATGTAAATTTAAACATAATTTCCCTTTTCATTGGCGGTCAATGTAATTTACATATACGAAGTCTGTGTAATTATTTTAATTTAAAAAATTTGTTTTCAAATCTTTTTATTTTTATTGCGGGCTACTTTTTTGGTCAATTTCTTGAGCAAGTAGTTACTCAGAATCTCTGTTTTTCTTTATATCAAGTTTATTCCAATATGTTGATATCTGGCCCTGTTTTCTCTTAGGAGGATTTCGCGGGCTTGAGTCATACTGCCAATATTTTGACTATAAACTCAACAATCGAAATCCAGTTAACAATTACAATAATTACATAATTAAAATTTAGAAGGTTGAAATGAGTTTTCTTCACAGAGTCCAAAGAAAGTATAACAAAATAGTTTGTTGACAGTTCTAATTTATAAAAGTACTTTTTATCGATATATTCCAAAATATGAAATTTCTCTAAAATAAGATACATTTAAGTCTAGTTTTATATACCAAATATTTTTTAATTTTTTTCGCAAATTGTGTACCATTTATGTTCGCGAAAAATGCTTCAAAAACCCGGTGCTGCAATTTTTTGTTGCACAGTGTTATCAGCCGGCGACAGTTGGAAACAAAACTAAAAGTTGTCTAAGCGAAGTGTTGCAGTATAATCGAGTATAAAAAAAAAACTCAAAATAGCTGTGATATTTTTAGTCTTTTACTTTACGTAGACAAAAAAAAAAAAGAAACAGAAATAAAAAATAAAAATAAAAAATAGAAACAATATAATCGGCACAAGCTACACAAAATGCAATGCGATCTAGATGGGAATATATTTTTTGCGGTCCATCCAAGAATTTTCCATTCATAATTGAAAAACTTGAGGTAAATTTATTTAATTTATAGGCAATTAAGTTACTCACATGCTATTCTGGTAAAAGTGACACGGAAATTCTTGAAATTTCAACACAATTTCGAATTTTTTGAAAAACAGTCACGCCTCCGGCTTGATATGATATTTTTATTTGAATATTTTTTGTTTATAAGATTTTGCAACTTTGTTTATTTGGTCTTCTACTTTGCTGCAACTTTTACTAGAACTATTTAGTTTAATTTGAATTCCGTTGGGGAGCTGCTCGCGAACCGTTCGCAATGAAAACCGTTTCGAAATTGCGGCTGTTTGTGCCGAAAATTCCTGTTCCAAGCAAAAGTGAGGAAAAATCTTTTTCGAAACAACGAACAGAGCGAAATTCATTTCGTATGTATCTGTGAGTAAGTTTTTTTCGTGTCGAAATTTTATAAATAGACGGGGCGTCTAGCGTCGCTCTTGAGCAAGTGTCGTACAACTAATGCAGTTGTTGTACACTGCAAGAAATACTTAGAGACTACTTTGCAGGCACTTCTTATAAATCAATTAAAGCCTGACCACACTGGGCGGCTTTAAAGTGCCTGGAACAAAGGCCAAATCAAACATCAGAGCAGAGGCCACGACGGGGTGGTTGGGTCAAGAAAAACACAAAAAGCTATTAAGTGGCAACCTAAACACATTCCGCGCACAGCATGTCGTCCTGTCATATCCTGAAAGCAACCCAAGTCCCACGCAAAAGATTGCGTAGCCGACTTGTTGACCGAGCTGCGATTGCAAGTTTCGCTCAATTGCGTTTCGAACGTTTAACCCAAAGGGCGTTAATCCTTCCAGTTTTTCGTTATAATTGCTACGAATTGCAGTGTTCTCTCAAGCAAAACTCTATCGAAATGAAAACTTATTTGAAAATGTGCTCGTGGTTGGCTGTTTTAGTGATTTGTGTGCTTTATGCAAATGCAACGCTCGAAACTGAAAATCGTGAAGTGAATAATCTATCAAATGTGAGTCCGATAATGCCATATGGCAGCAATTAGAGTTAAAAGCTGCCTCTTGTGGGTAATCTAATCTTATAGATAGTTTAATTGTGCTCGCCTTGTTATGCAATTTAATGCATGGAGGAGATTTCGTTATAAAACTCAATCCATTAATCATATTTTAATATTATCAGCATTGTTATCGATTGGGTTTGACTGCTTAAGTGCAAACTACTTTGTCCCTACTTGAATATATTGGGGAATCGTAAAGAAAAGATGAAATTCGAAGAGAAACTAGTTCTTTTGCACAGTCTGGATGACTGGACTTACACACTTACTCGAAAAAATTGTCTTCGGAATGGATAGACAAGGATATATCAATTTATTTAGACGTCTTAATAATTTTATCTCTTACCTTGAGGGGCTAGGGTATTCCCGATTTGTACAGGCAGAAAGGGCCTTGAGAGACTCTGACTTCATTCAGAAAGTACTAAAATATATAGAGGAGAAGTAACTCAAAAAATGTTGTTTTCCGTT